>JASANG010000607.1:0-194389 GCA_030248215.1 Enoplolaimus lenunculus | reverse complement strand
TATAAATAAAATATGAACCTTTACGCTAAATGAGATCCAAATCGCACCATCCTTATAGATATTTATAAAACAGGGGCGAACCATATTTCTGCGGAACTGCAATAGAGTAAGTTAAAGCTTTTAAGTAGGTTTAGATTTAGCAATATGCTTATACTACTGTCACAGCCATTTACAGTATCCCAATTAGCCCTAAAAACTTACCTTAATATTTCATCAGGGAGTTTGAGTTTTGGCTCGAGTGAACTCAATGTGTTGGTTTATTCAGCTCAAAATGTAACCAATGAAAAATGTTGCATCTGTACCCAAAAAGCTGCTGTTGAACTGCGCCGTCATAGCGTACGAAATTTAATTATATTCTAAATTTAAGTGTCTACTTTTCAAAAAAGCCTAAACTTTTTTAATATATATAAAAGATAATTCTCTAAACTTTTTTGAGAGAATTGAGAAACTAGACACATTTACAGGCTTGAAATTTTAATATTCAACGTTTTTGGGCTGAATCATTTTGCTCGAAATCGGAAAAAATTATTTAAATGTGTTTATAGCCACCTTTTATTAGGTTCTGGCTATGGGTTTGGTTCGCTTTGCCGAATAAGGTTGCATTCTCATATCAGCGCTGTTGGTTTTCATTATAGTTCTGTTAAATATATAGTGCAGAAAGCGAAAATGTATAATATTAAACTAGAATGAATGCAACTGCCCTATAGACTTGAAACAGAATGCGATACTGCAAGCCTCGACACTGAATTATTCTCCCCAAGACTCCTACGGCACTTGCAGGGTGCAACCGGAATTGCGGTTCCGGTAAATTGTATTTCCGGTTACACCCTGGGTAGTTGTATAATATACCTGTACCTTTGAGCGACCAGTAATGTGTGGGAATGTGAAACATTGCTCGTACCATTTGGAATCTATAGTTCACTGATTCGCATTATATAATCGTTTGAAATTTTTTATAAGCTGCTGAAAAATACACAAATTAAAATTTTTTTTAATCTTTTCAACCCTGCCCCCAGCCCGCGTTTGCCCGAAAATGGTTCGATTTTAAAAATTGTTGTATATTTGAGCTTCTCATGATCTTCCCTGATAATTACACGCCTAAATTTGGATTTTTTAAATTTCGATTTTTAAGGTCCCAAGATGTACTCTTGGGACCCAAAAAATTTTGTTAAAAAAGTTTAACAAATAAAGACCATTTGATGCAGCTTGCAGAGCTGAGTAAAATGGTGTTAAATTTTTTGCAATCCGACGACTGGTTAACGAGTTATGGTCAAATAACTGATTTGGCGCCGACCCAAATCGTTGGCAGCGCGCCAAATCAGTTATATGACAACAACTCGTTAGCCAATTTTCTGATTTTTATGAAACATTTAACTCCATTAGATTCAGCTCCGCAAGCTGCATCGAATGGTGTTTAATTTGTCAAACTTTTTGACGAAAATTTAAGGAATTTTTAAAAATCGTATTTTTCAAAAATTCAAATTCAGAGGCGTGGAATGATTAGGGACGGTCATGAGAAGCTCAAATCGGAAAATTTTTTAAACCCAACGATGCCCTATCGCTGGTCAAACTGGAATCCAAATTAAAAAATTTTGTATCAAGAATTATTAATGTTACCGCCGTCGAAAAATTTCCGATCCGTCACTGTTTATTAAGTGGGTACAGTTGAAATTCGGTGAGTACCACAAGTCATGGTGTCATCTGGTTTGAAACATTACCAGGCTTACACAAACATTAATCTCAACATGAATTTCAATTGAAGTCAGTGCTTTTAATCAAATTTTGTACAGGCTCGTGGCCAGCTCACCTTGCTAGGGGTGGCTAAAAAGCTATCAGGAGGGGTAACCAAGGGTTTTCAACGAATTGCGAGCAAAGTTGAAATTTTCTAATGGAGCCAAAATTTTTGCAGTGGGGGTGGGCTGAGCCACCTCTGCCCCCACTTGCTTACGGGCCCGGTTTTGCACCTATATTCTAGCAGAAAATCGGTGACGTGGCTTAAAATGAACGAAGGTGTATAAAGTCTTTGCCGCTATCATCTTCCTACTGCCGTTTCTTCAAAATGGAGCCATTTGTTTATATCTGGACTCCTTATGATCACTCATGCTTATTGGATATCCAAGTTTAAATTTTTGAAAATTCGATTTTTTTGCTATCGTTTTATAAGGAATTTCGTGAGAATGGAAAAAAATTGTCAAAAACTCAAATTTTATTTTATATCATCCTCAAAGGCAGTCAAAAGCGCTGAGTCAAATGATTTGAATACATAAGCCATCTGTCACTTGGCCAAAGTCAAGAATAGGGGCGGAACAGTATTGTAAGTATATTCCTAAGCCTAAGCCTAATCCAATAACTAAGCCTAGGCTTAAGAATGAGTTTATTCATAAGTATAAGCCTAAGCCCTAAGCCAAGTAAAACAATTGGTCTAAAGCTTAAGCTTACTCTATTCTGTGACAGCAAAACGTTCCGCCACTGATCTTTACATGGGCCAGTCAGTTAAACAGAAGCTTCAAAAGTTATTAATGTTTAGTGTACTCTCACAGGAGAAATAACCTAAAGCACCAAAAACTCTCCTAATCCTAAACGTAAAAGCTTAAACCTTTACCTGAACCTTGGGTCAAACCGTAACGCTTCAGCCTATGCCTAAGCCTAAACCGTGATGCATAAATGGAAGGCGGGGCGGAGTCTACAAGTCGTTCCTAAACATAAAACGTAGGAAACCGATCGGCAGGTTTTCAAAGAATATTATATTAGCTCAAACAATTTGAAGTAGTGAACCGGTATACGGTTGTGCGGTTTACTTTAGACATTAAAGGAAAATTATAAAATTGAAAATGACGGTATTTTTAGTCATTGTCCGCGTGATAAATATATATTATATATACATATATATATATAATATATATATACTGTTTTCTTTTAGGCTTGGGTCAGGGGAGAGCTATGTGGGGCAGAGAATAGTTGCAGTATATCCCCGTCAAAATTCTGAAAAGACGGCAAAAAGTCACTATTACATGGCTTCAGAATAACCTGTTGGATTCTACAGTAGAAACGAAAAATATTAGCGTTTGCTATACTCGCTCACAAAGTGCTACCATAAAAGTATGGCCCATGTATAGAAAAGGCCGGAACAGTAGTATAAGCATATTCTGAAGCCTAAGCCTAAGCCTAAGGCTAAGCCTAAACCTAAGAGTAAGAATGCGCATATTTCTAATCCTAAGTCTAAGCTTAAGCCTAATGCTAAGCAAAAAAAGTTAGTCTAAAGCTTAATATATACCATCCTGAAATGAAATCCCAATTATATCACAGGCTTTGGAGAGCGAAACTATTACTGTAGTGATCTAAATAAGAGGGGGTAATAAAAGGGAAGTTCCAATTTTGAGTCAGAATCAATAGGAGTCTGTATTCCTAAAAGGGTCTGTAAGCGGATAGAGTACCTAAATCAATTGTGGTGCTCAATGGCTCCAGGACCAAATAAAGCTGTGTTCGAAACTTTAAAGCGTACTTAAATTTTGAAAGTACATTCCTAAAAGTATAACCTTGTATTATCGCTCAAGCTGTTGAAACAAGACAAATAAACGTTTAATTGAACGGATAATTGCAGTACCGGATATATCAGTAACGAAGGGCGGGGTGGGCGGGTTAAAAATAAATAACTGTGCGTAATCGAAATTTGTTAAACACATAATTCTACACACAAAATAATATTTGTGATATTAATGAAAAAATTTTACATTTAGAAATATAATTAGCCAGGTGCACTTAAAAAGCATTCCTGCTTAAATAATTTTGAAATAAAGTCTGAAAATCATTTTATTAAGAAAAGAAATAAAGTTTTTCTAGTTATGTTTAGAAAAATTGTTTTAAATTTTTATAAAAAAGTTTCAGTTTTGTGACTGAAAATTTATGTTTCTGAATAAATTTAGAAATAACTTTTTTATGTATAGATAATAAAACTTTCTGTATTTGTTCTCCTACTAAAAGTTTGGAAAATATATTTTCTATTAATACTGACCACTAACAAGTGTTTTAAGCTAAAAATGGCTAACAATTAAAATGAAATGGCTTAGCTTACAGTATAAGCCATCATAGCTAGTTCTTTGAGATTGTAGGTAATATATTTTCAAAACGCCGGTAATTTTTCAATCATCCGATAGTGGTCTAAAACAACGGCGTAGTCAGAAATTTCAGACGGGGAGTACTTGAAGTTTTGTTGAAAAAATAAGCTTATCATCAAAGCGAACGAAAAGCAAAACGCAGTTATATCCCAAAATGATATCGGAGAGCGTTGTCATAGCCAGGGAGGCAATGGACCCGCTAGAGTGACCTTCTGATCCCGAGAAATACTTATATTTTTTCTGCATTTTTAAAATTATAGTAATTACTTATTTGTACCTTTTCTGGTGTCTCAATAACAGTTATGAATTTTGAATGATTTGAAATCAAATATTGAATTTTGAGCTGGTTTGATATGTTTTCATTTTTGTGTCGCCTTTGCAATTTTGGGTTGCAATATTATAGTAAACGTCAGTTTTGAGCAATTAATTGCAAATTAAGTGCAATAAATATATAATACACATCATTCAACACGTATGTGCAGTACAAAATCACGAAAAGCAAATATATTCAACCTATAGTGTCAAACGCTGATAGTGGAATGGTAATGGTGAACTAGTTGCAGCTGAGAGCTTGGCGGTTCGATCGAATCATAAGTCCTATTCCCACGTGCAAGTTGTTGCTGCGAGAACTTGCAGCTGCGAATTGGACGCAGAACTTACATTTTTTCATCAGCCAATGAGAAAGCGGATGCAATAAATTCAGCGAACTTGCATGGTTATTCGCACATGTGAACTAAATTGCCAGCTTTGATTTTTAATGAATTATTTGTAGATGCAAGTTTTCCGAACGGGATTTCGGACACAACTTGCAAGTGCAAGTTGCAGCTACAAGTTCTCGCAGTAAAAACTTGCACGTGTGAATAGGGCTTTAGATTGAAGTTAGATTTGTGGTCAAATTTCAAATAATTATGCGGGAAACGGTTAAAATATGTCAACTACAATAACAGATGCAAACGTTAATTTAAATGTTTTTAATCAACAATATAGCCGAAAAATGCTAGTTTAAGCCAACTAACATATATGCACCTTCCACAGTAATTTGCGTACACTTTATAACAAGTTTTGACCAATGTAAAGAACAGGAGCGGAACAGTATTATAAGCACATTCCTAAACCTAAGACTAAGCCTAAGCGTATAAGAATGAGCATATTCATAAGCCTATCCCTAAGCCAAGCAAAAAAAGTCAAAGCGGAAGCGTTACTCAATTCTAGTCCCTCAGGAAAACTCTCCGCCACGCAACGGACTACGTATTAGACAGGGTGCAACCGGAAGTGAAAATACCGGAACCGGAGGTCAACAAACCATGCCGGAGCTGGAAGTGACACGAAAATAGGTAGTTAAATTGATGTTTAATTTGTTAATTTTACCAAATATCTGTAAATGTGTTGTTAAACCGTTTGGTTTTGCGCTGATTATTTTACGAATTGTCGGCATTTCATTCTCAAAATTGTATCAAAAGTTAAAACGAAACGCGTCAATCACATAAACTTTGTAAAACTGCGCAAAATTTCACTACCAAAAGTGCCGGAACTTCCGGCAAAAATTCTACCGGAGCCGGAGCCGGAGCCGGAGGCAAACATCCGGTTGCCGTCTGATACTGGTTAATAGCCAATCAAAAGAGCCTGTTCTTGAATTGGGAGGTATACAGTAAACGTTTGGTGGGAAAGTTGTGTTTGCTCAAAGCAAAAGTTCAGCTGAGTCCGTGAGCTCCACATATTAACGAATTCAGCTGGTTTATGAGCCGAATTCTTACTTTAATGGGCCAATGTAAACAACAGGGGCGGAAGCATATTCCTAACCCTAAGCCTAAACCTAAACCTAAGCGTATGGATGGGCCTATTCCTAAGCCTAAGTCTAAGCGTAAAAATAAGCATATTCTTAAGCCTAAGCCTAAGTCTAAGCCTAAGTGCTACAAAAGCGTATTCCTAAGCCTAAAGCCTAAACCGAAGCATAAGCCAAGCGAAGCAATTAGCGTAAAGCTTAAGCCTACTTTTTTCTAGTCTCCCAGAAAAAACGTTTCGTCCCAGATCTTTACACAGGCCGTTTAGCGGATCGGTAGATTCAGCTTTGTCATTTGAATTTCCAGATCTTAGGTCTTATAAATCGCCCGCAACAACAACAACAACAACAAAAATAACAGCTGTAATTCAAGAGTCATATCGTTTGATTTCTGAAGCACTCAGATATAGTATTAAATAACTGAGATCAGTGCCTGTGTTCTCAAATAGCCAGTTGGCGATAAGTCTTGTAACTTTGGAACCAGTAAAGCCCTATTCACACGTGCAAGTTTTTGCAGCAAAAACTGGCACGTGCAACTTGCATGTGCAAGTTTGGTCATAAAGCAGATTTGAAGTTCTTGCAGCTGCAAATTATTCATTAAAATTCATGTGATTGAATTTAATTCGCACGTGTGAACGCCTTTGCGAATCGCTCGAATTTCTTGCACTTGCATTTTCATTGGCCAATCAGAAGACATGTTGCGGAGCGCCTTTTGAATTAATTCAGACTTACTGAATTTATTCAAGAAGTGTGAATTAATTCAAATATCTAACTATATTTCGCAGCCGACGGCTAAAGTAATGGGACTAGTTTTAAATTTTTAAACATTAAATAAAGATTGCATCGCGATAAAAACTTTATTCAAGTCAAGAAATCTCCAGCACCTGCAATGTATTCATGATAAATATACGCGAAGAATTAATTCGTAGGTATGAATTGCCTTGCAAGTCGAATTCATTCATCATCATTGGCTAAACTGATAGATTATAGGTTATGTTTGATATTTATTGCAGTGGTCTGCAAATTATTCACAAATTCATGTCAAGATTCAGTATGAAAGTTATGATTCTTTACAAATACTTGCAGCTGTAAGTATTTCGTGCAAGTTGGAGGTGCAAGTTCTCGCAGCAAAAACTTGCACGTGTGAATAGGTCTTTAATGGCGTATTTTGAACTGAAGAACAAATTACTCAATTCATTTGTCATATTTTTGGGCAAATTTTCAGCACCGCAACTACGGCAGTTTGTTAGTTTGAAAACCTATTACCAACAGAAGATAAATGTATTATAGACATTTGAGAATACCGGTCCAGCATTGGAAATCTCTATATACAACAAGGGAATGTTAGTTGATACCTTAAAGTAAATTAAGAATAGTAAGAAAAATATAAATTTTAATTTCATAAATTTAATAATATTGCATAAAGTTCAAATTTTGCTTTTTGCTTCAAACTTCCGTTGCAAATTTGAGCCAGAGCACTTCATTCAGTGCAAAAAATGGTGAGTCAAATTGACTCTCTCCGAAATAGGCTTTACGGCACTACACAAACTGAGTCAAATTCGACACCGCCAGACTCAAACTTGACTCAATAAGTCGCACGTTTAACTCTGGCAGTGTCGAATTTGACTGAGTTTGTGTAGTCCTGCAGAGCCTATTTCGGAGATAGTCAATTTGAATCACCATTTTTTGCAGTGTTCCTACAGGACTTTGGAATCCTTGCAAAACATTAACGGATGGAGGGTTGAAAAGTTCTTGTAAACAATACTGTGTTGAAAAGCGGTGTTATAAATTTTTATTCCTCAGTACTGCCAAGAGTGGATGATATAACAAAAGTGTACAACTGCGTACATTCTATGCGCAAAAGAATGTTTCCAGCGCATATTGCGTTTTTGACCTGCCACCCTTATTTAAGCGGTTTGTATGCAATTTCGTATAATACTCGCTAGCAACGTATAATCCTCAACTTATATTACAATAGCATTGACCCCCACTCTAAACAAGAAAGGTCGGCCAAAACCGTAACGCCCGGTGGCATATTTTGTACCAAACAAATTTCGATAGTTGCATGCTTTTGTTAGTGTTAATGACCAATGTAAAGAACAGGGGCGTGAAAATATTATAAGCATATTCCTAAGCGTAAGCCTAAGCCTAAGCGTAAGAATGAGCATATTACTATGCCTAAGCCTAAGCCTAAGCCTCAGCCAAAATATTTGTCTACAACATAAGCTTACTCTTTTCTAGTCCCACAGAAAAACGTTCCGTCCCTGATATTTTACATGGGTCGTGTGAATCCACTCTTGCTACTACGGTCGTAAACAATGTCCAATCGGCTGTTAAGGAAGTTGCACAAACCCGAGCGCCCCTTTCAAATGGACCTTCCGCTCGGCGTACGTTTGAAATTTAAAAATGTCCTGAGATAAAATGAAATTTAAACTGTTTTGCTTCTCGCATTCATTACCGAACACAAATTAAAATTGAATCCGCAAGAAATATGATTGCAATCACAGCCAGGCCGGCCTGAAACAAATATTCACAATCGCGGTAAGCCCATGCTTGCGTGGTTTTGGGGTTGGGGGGTTTCTAAGGCTATTCTAAGCCTAAGCCTGAGCCTAAGCGTATGGATGAGCATATTCCTAACTCCTAAGCCTAGCTAGCCTAAGCCTTAAGCGTATGGTGGCCTATCCTAGCCTAATTCTAAGCCTAAGCCTGAGCCTAAGCGGGTGAGGAGTTTTCTATCCTAAGCCTATGCCTAAGCCTAAGCCTAAGCGTATTGAGACCTTTACGCCTAATTCTAAGCCTAAGCCTGAGCCTAAGCGTATGGATGAGCATATTCCTAATCCTAAGCCTATGCCTAAGCCTAAGCCTAAGCGTATGGATGAGCCTATTCCTAAGCCTAATTCTAAGCCTAAGCCTGAGCCTAAGCGTATGGATGAGCATATTCCTAATCCTAAGCCTAAGCCTAAGCCTAAGCAAAAAATTAGTCTAAAGCTTAAACTGACTGTATTATAGCCACTCCGGAAAACGATTCGTCTCTGTTCTATACATGGGCCTATCAGGACCTTAAATATTAAATTGAATTTTAAAAAATTTAAACGCCTTTTGGAAATATAAACCTAAAAGTGAATGTTTATCTCAGTATCTGTTTCGTTCCACTTGAGCGACCCCTGCTCAGAATCTGCAGGATTGAAAGCTTAACCGCTAATGGCGCTAATTGGTATTTTCAAATTAATAAACTTTAATCTTTTGCCCCATTGAGTGTACGACCCGTGTTACTTTCAGGGGCGTTCAGGTTTCTGGTGGGTCTATTACAGAGTAGGTTTAGATTCTTGATTACATTTTCTTGCATAGGCTTAGGCTTAGGCTTAGGCTTAGGAACACATTTTTGCAAGGCTTAGGTTTAGGCTTAGGTTTAGGAATACGCTTAATCTACTGTTACGCCCATTAAAGTATTAACATTGGCCGAGTGTACTATAAGCAACTAACAATACCCGGTCTGCGCTAGCGCACAATTCCCTAATACTTGATTGGACATTTCGAAATCTGTAAAACACGAGAAAGCCCAATCGCATTCGAGTGCCAAGCTCTTATAGTTGAGCGCTCATGCTAAGTTAGCCTCTTAAGCAAAGAAATCCGTGTTTGAATCCTATAATAAAATAAAATTTTAGACGAAATTGCAAATATCCATGCGAGAGTGCACTGCAAGAAATGGTGAATCAAATTGACTCTGTCCGAAGTAACCTATACAGTACTCCACAAATTCAGTTAAAATTCGACTCCAAAACTGTCGCATTCGACTCACTGAATCGAACGTTTGACTCTGGCGGAATTAAATTTGACTCAGTTTGTGTAGTCCCGAAAAGCCTATTTCGGAGAGAGTCAAATTGACTCACCATTTTTTTGCAGTGTGGGATAATAAGTGGACACATAAAAAATCGGAACTTACCGTAGATACATACCAACTGTCAACAACGACCATACCATAAAATTGATTTTGCATATAGTATCCGAGTGCAAAAAAGCATTCACCGCATGCAGCTGCAATTGCAATTAGCACGCCAAATATTGTCACGCACAAATCCTGCAATAAAAAAATTTGCAAATTTAATATAATTTTTTTGTTTCGAACGGCAACTGTTCGTCGAACTCTTTGGCGAGGCCTTGGCTAAAAAAAAATTACGCCTTCGGCCCAATCCAGATTAGCCACGCGGTTACTATTTAACCCTTTCACTCATAGAGTATACTATGAGCAACTAAATACAATAATGTACGAGCAATAAATACACTGTGAGCAGTGTTTAAGATTTATAACATATATGCGCAGTGTAAAATCTCCACAATACGTGAGAGGCTACTCGGGCTCAAGCGTCAAGCTCTTATAGCTCAGTGGTCATCGTAAACGCCTCCCCCCACCCGTGAGACTGGGGATCGAATATTACCTAGAAATTACATCTCATATGAAATTGAAAATGTATATTCATGTGAGAAAGGGTTAAGCCTGTTTGGATTTTTTCGCTTCGCTCGCAAGTAATAGCTTGGCCGGTATATTTTACGGCTTTTGGTTTGAGTCTGGTTATTTTTGCAGTTACCATTTTCAGTGATAACTCTGCTACAACGAAGGTGCAAATATTAAAAAATTATCATTAAAAACGGCCTATGTTACTTTAAGGGGCGTTCAGATGTCTGGTTGGTTTATAAAAGACAAGGTTTAGATTCTAGATTACATTTTTTGCTTAGGCTTAGGCTTAGGCTTAGGAACACATTTTTGCAACGCTTAGGCTTTTAGGCTTAGGAATACGCTTAATCTACTGTTACGCGCCGTAATAGTAACAACTCTGTCGTATTAATTTTGCTGTTGTCCCCACTGTCGAGAATTTAGTTTCAAACAATGCCCCACCGAAGTGGCTCTGGTAATCTTGACGGCTCCGACAAGCTGTAGACGGACTATTTTCCCATGCTCGGCATATCACGGCCTTTGGCCAATAGCACAGTCTGCCGAAGTTCTCACGGTTATTTTCCTGACGGAAGTTTAGTCACTTTTTCAGCTGGTAAAACAAGAATCCCTATTGTCAATATTTTGGCAAGTGTAAACATCAGTAGTGGAACGCTTTTCTGCGAGACTGCAATAGAGTAAGCTTAGGCTTTAGACTAACTTTTTGATTAGACTTAGGCATGTGTTTAAGCTCATTCTTACGCCTAAACATTGGCTTAGGCTGAGGAATATTCTAATACTACAGTTACGGTCTTGTTCTAAACATTGGCCAATATTTATATAGGACGTGACCTCGCTTACGAAGATCAAGGTTGCGCCCACATATCTTGAACGCTTACCGCTTTTCCTTCGTTGCTTTTACTTTGGATTAATCCAAACAGCCTTGTCAACACCAAACTCAGTCCCATGAACGCGAGAATAATTTCACCAATAAATACGGCCAAATGCGCTTTGATACGGTTCATGTGAAATTCAAGCATGTTATATTCGTCTTCATCAAACCAATAATTTATCGAAAGCCGAAAATCAAGCTTATGTTTGCATACAACTGCATAAGTTGGATTTTCACAATCTAAATGCGTTCCAAACGCACCTGCAGTCAGTATACAACACATCAGCCCAATCGCCTGAAACATATTAAAATATCGACACTGCATACTCAGGGTTCAACCGGAGGTCTGCCTCCAGCTCCGACTCCGGCAGAAAATCGGATTCCGGCTCCGGTAGAATTTTTGCCAAAGGTTACGGTAATTTCGGTAGAAAAATTTTGCATAATTTTGCAAAATTTATCTGTTTAGCGTGTTTCGTTTTAGTTTTATCACGATTTTCAGGAAATTTCGAAGAAAATTAGCGTAATACCAAACAACTTTACGACATATTGCAGATATTGGCTAAAATTAACTAATTAAACTATCATTTTTACTACCTACCCTCCGGCTCCGGCTCTGGTATTTTTCTCCTCAGGTTGCACCCTGCAACAGTCGTGAGACTCGATTTTGAATCTGAATCAATAGGAGTCTATTTCGCTAATTAGAGTTGTTAAATGAATGGCTTCCAAAATCACTATTATGTCCATAAACGTGACTTAGTATAAATTAGATTGTGTATATACAGCATGGATCAAATTCTATTCAGCACAGAATTTGATTTATTAGTCTCTGGCTGGGTTTCTGAAACTCTACTTAAGTATCACTTGGTATTTAAGTACATGCTAAGCAATTCCTTTGCCATTTTGTCGTTTTTAAAAGCGTACATAAGTTAAGTAAACAAGCTGCTGACTAAATCTGATAGGTTTCAAATTAACCGTTCAGGCATAAAAACTTTGGTCCAACTGAAATTGCAGACTCGTGGTGCCTCCTTAATATAAATCAAAACTATAACTTTTTTGTTAGCACAATGGCTGAGTTTCTAAAACCCTACTAACAGTTCAAGTATACTAATCTTGGTCTAATTAATATTGTAGACCCGTTGTGCCAACTTAATATTAAAAGCAAACCTATTTTTGCCTGATATGACACAGGCTGACTTTTGGTGTTTATTTGGATTTGCTCAAAAATTTAAGTATTTATACATCGTTCACAATGAGAAATTTCATTTTGCCACCGAAAATGCCATAAGGTAGGGTTAACAAGTGGCAATTTTTAAAATTGCCAAAATTGCCACGCGTTAACCCCACACGATTAACTGTATCGTGTTTGTGTATGAAATTTCTTATTGTGAACGATGCATTACTTAAGTGAGCGAGTTAAGTAAGTACCTAAGTATAACTTAAATAAATACTTAAGTAAACACTAAGTACGATTTCACAAACCGAGACAGTGTCTCTCACATTTGGCGTTTACCTGCTTTGTTCGAAAAGTGAAGTATTTATTCAAGTCTGTGACTTTAATTATTAAACACAACTTAGTAAGATTTCAGAAACCCAGCCAATAAACATAACAGTGCAAATCGAACTTACACAAATCAATATTCCAATAATCAATTGTTGAACTTTAACATCGGCCATGTTTTTCCTGTTCTTGAAAATTTGTAACCAAAATTTAAAAAAATACCAAATATTTCGAATATTTCAGTAAAAATTAATATTATTTAAATTTAAACTTCGTTAAAACTAAAACTCGCTACAAAACACCAATCGTAAAAGCCTGTTTATTTGTGTGGACATTGCAGACTGTGTAAAAACACGGCCGTTACAGTAGTGTAAGCATATTCCTGAACCTAAACTCGAAGCATAAGCCTAAACGTAAGAAAGAGCTTATATACACATAAGCGATAATCCTAAGAACCGTAAGAATGAGCTTGAGTCTAAGATAACGGCTAAGTCTAAGCAAAAAATAGTGTTAAAGTTTAAGCTTACTCTATTGCAATCCTTCAGAAAAACGTTTCCGCCCTAACCTTTACACGTGCCAAAACGGCTTTAAGGCCGCTGTTGCAGTTATGAACAGAGCGAGCTGGTAACAGCGGTATTTCGAATCCGGTGCGTTTAAAATTATCTTGAAAAACGGTTACATTGCGCTACGTATATTCATCCAAAATGGTTCGATGGGGACAGTGGCCCCTGAAAAGAACAGGGACGGAACAGGAGTATGAGCATATTCCTAAACCTAAGCGTAACGATGAGCCTATTCCTAAGCCTAAGCATAAGCCTAAGCTTAAAAATTAGTCTAAAGCTTAAACTGACTCTATTATAGCCCCGCCGGATAACGATCTGGCCCTGTTCTATACATGGGTCGGGTCAATAGACAATTTAAAATATCTGTCCGTGGTATTTTTAAAACATACAATTTGTATCTTTAAAATTCCGAATTACTATATATTTTAATGGAAAGTCTACTGCTCGACCCTCCTATAATTGAACCCGTGTCAACACTGCAAAAAATGGTGAGTCAAATTGACTCTCTCCGAAATAGGCTTTTCCGGACTACACAAACTGAGTCGAATTGAGTGAAATTCGACTAGTCAAGTTTGATTCACCCGAGTCCTCAGTGAAGCGAATTTGACATAATCTGTGTAGTCCAGAATGCCCTATTTCGAAGAGAGACAATTTGACTAACCATTTTTTGCAGTGTAGCGAATTACACGCCGTTGGAACAATTTGCTGTTTTAAAGCATTTACCATATTTCAATGATCGCTTTGATATGGCGTTGTAAATTATCGAAGCACAAAAAGTATCTTTCCCTACTGGAACAACATCTGACCTCGCTGCTGTATGCATTCTACGCGCGGTCTTTAAGCCAAACTAGCACATGTAATTTCAGGCATGGTGTACGCAGGTTATTGTGGAAATTGTAAAACAAAGCTGAAATCTATATTATCATTCTCTAAAAACTTAAACTCAAATTATAGCTTAACTAAACTTAATTACTAGCTAAAGTAAAACTAAAATGGCTGGACGGTTACTAAACTGAAAGTAATTAAAATTTTACTTAAAATAATATATTTTTAAGTTTAACACGACTTTAATACTTATTTTGGTTTTGGTAACAAGGCGAGTTCACTGGTTATGTGTGTCCAAGAATTCATTAAGTTTTAGTTTAACTAAAATATACCAGATTTTAATTGAGTTTAAGTGTAAACCTATTTGTTAGTTTAGTCAAGAGTAGATAATCGCTATTTAACAAGAGTGTGCAACTGGACACATTCTGTGTAGAGAAGAATGGAGCCGGCACGCGCTGCGTTTTTGCCCTGCTCATCCTTTATTTGGAGGGGGTACACCCGGTGCGAACCATGGCATTTTATGTGGCGGCATCAAACATGCTCACCTTATAGTTTAATTTAGGGATGTTCATGTCATTGCGACCCCCATCTAAACAAGGTGGGGCGGTTGGCGAAAAATGCAGCGCCCGGCGGTACATTTTGTACCATGCGGGACCCCGAGAGTTGCACACTCTTATCATTATCCACTCTTGGGTGACTCTAGAAAGTTAGTTTAATGCTGCTGAATTAGCTTAAGCTTAAATCAAGATTAGTTAAAGCTGTTAAAGAGTACCTTTAGTAAGTAATACAGCTACAAATTGCACCAAAATACCTTTATTTTGCCAATTATACAATTTTAAACTACATACCTATTATTCAAACCGTTTCAAACGTTGTAACGCTTATCAAAGCGCAAAGTTTAGAGTTTATTTACATATTGACTTAGTCAACATTTGCCAGCTAAATATTAATGTTAACGACTTTAAATTCACAAGATAAAGCGACAGTTTTGCTTATAGAAAGTCTAAAGCTTGGATCTATAAAGGCAGTTATTGTTCGTATATTCTATTTCAAGCAAATACTTAAGCAAGTAAATATATTCAATAGAACTGATTCATTTTTATTGCAATGATGCATCATTAATCATCAAGACACCAAGGTGCAACTGGAAGTAAAAGATACCAGAGATAAATTTAAACAGTTTTCCTTAAACAGAACGGGACCTTAATTAGCTAAAATATTAAATATATGTTTAAATCTGGCTATAATATATATTATCGTTGGTAAAGATTCAGTTGTATATTTGAGTAGCGAAAATAAAATTTATTTCGAGTTTATTAAAGAAACAATATATATTAATTAATGTGCAAATTTTGGTCAATGTGTTATTTTTAAATTCATTTTTTTTCGAAAAATCGTGGCGTACTATAGTGACCCGAATAAGATGAGGTAATAAGAGGGGGTCGCATTTTGAGAGCCAATCAATACGAGTCCGTATCCCATTAAGAGTCCGTTAAGCGAAAGCGTCTTTAAACTCTAATTAGAGTCCATAAATGTCAATTATCCGTAATTCTAGTGCATAAATGACTCAAAGCCCAAATAAAGTTTAGTTCGAAACTTTCAAGGATACTTAAGTTTTGAAAAGAATTGCTAAGTATAACCTTGCATTATCGCTCAAGTTTCTGATACTAACGCAAATAAACGTTTCATACAACAGATGGTTACAGTACCAAATATATATCAATAACGAAGGGCGGCAAAAGGCGGGTTAAAAAATAACAGTCCGTGACAGAATAAGAAGCTTGGGTACCATCTGGAGAGGCCAAATAAAATTAGTCCCTCTCTTATTCGGGTCACTACAGTAAGCGCTTTGGATTGTGACAAACTTAGGCCTGTGTTACTTTTAGGGTCGTTCCGATTTCTGGTGGATTTTAACAAAATTTTCGTGATGAGTACCCGACTGGTATGAACGTTTTATAAGAACAGGTTAAGAAAAGGCAAAACCTTAGGAGATAGAATATCAAAGGCTTGGGACTGCAATACAGTATTAAGCTTATTAGGTTTAATAGACTATTTGTTGATTACGCTTAGGCTTACGCTTAGGAACATGCTTTACTGTTGCGACCCTATTTTACACCTACATTTTTTATAAACACATCTCGATATTTTTGACTATAAACGTGCATAAAATATAAATCATGATTGAATCAAAACAACCTGTAATGTTCGCAGTTTTTAAGGTATGTCGTATATATTAATAGGATTAGAACATTAATATTATCCCTTTCTCACAAGAATATTTCAATTTCACATGAAATGTAATTTCAACGTGGGATTCGATCCCCTGTTTCACGGGTGGGAGGCGTTTACGATGACCACTGAGCTATAGGAGCTTGACGCTTGAGCCCGAATAGGCTCTCACGTCTTGTGGAGATTTTACACTGCGCATATATGTTATAAATGTTAAACACTACTCACAGTGTATGTATTGCTCGTACATTGTTGTATTTAGTTGCTCATAGTATACTCTATGAGTGAAAGGGTTAAAATTCAACAATGTATTGCCTATTAAATACTGGTCAAACGTTTACATACCGTATGTTTTTCCGGATTGGTCCGCTATAGAACGAACTTCAACGCTCGCATTTGTAATGTTTTTCAATTGCAATTAGCGCTGATGCATCTTGTGCACGCAACAAAAAATGGCTGCAGATGCATTTGCAGATAAACTGCGATTTCAATCAAAAAAACTGAACCCGTAATTTCGCTTGAAAACATGAGTTTAGTCGTTTTTCAGGCTGTGGATCGCAGTGGTTTTTAGACCAGCGGGCAGATAATCTCTACGGTCTTATGTTCGAGCTCCGCCATCATCTGCAGCAAAATTTTCTTAAAGGACACTGCATGGCAGAAACTAAAGTCAAACCCATAAGGCACCACGCAGCGCTAATGGCCCGCGTCATGGGACAGGCTGCGCCTTCCATGGGGCCGGAACAGGCCGCACCTTGCATGGGGCAGGGACAGGCCGCGCCTTCCATGGGGCAGGGACAGGCCGCGCCTTCCATGGGGCAGGGACAGGCCGCGCCTTCCATGGGGCAGGGACAGGCCGCGCCTTTTGTGTGGCAACACTAGGATCAAATTGAGAAAGAGCCATTTTACTTAGTTTTGTTTTTCAGATCAAAGGAATGCTGAAACTTTGTTCGCCAGACTGACTGCATCTAAAATTTTTACCGTTAATTGAATTTGGTCTACTGTCCGATTATTAATGATTCAGTTTAAAACGAAGTTTAATTAATATTGGCTGGGTTTCTGAAACCCTACTTAAGTACGACTTAGTATACTTAAGTGTGTAGTATGCTTAACCATTTTGTCGTTTTTAGCGTACTTAAGTTAAGTAAATTCTGAAGTCGCTGACTAAATTTTGTATAATTTAACGGATTAAAACAAATCGGGAATATTAACTTTGGTCTATACGCTCGTGGTGCCTATTTAGTATAAAGCAAAATGTTTACTTTCTGTATTAATAACAATGGCGAACATTTGTGGTTTATTTGTTTTTGCTTAAAAATAAAGTATTTACTTAAGTTGGCAACTTAGGTAATTACTTTAGTATAATTTAAGTCAATACTTAAGTAAGATTTCAGAAACCCAGCCATCAATTGCAAAGACGACAATAAAACTGTACAAAAAATATGACCAAAAATATTGTAATAATCAACATTAAAATCGCTGAAATCCTATTTGTTTTTTTGTTATATACGAACCTAAAACTGCTATTTTGTGGGGCAGGTGGGATACAGCTTTTTCCGTGGGACCCCATGAGGCGGATAGAAAATGTCCACTTTCTGCTGTATGAAACTGTTTCATGAGCCGTTCACATTAGCAAATTCGGGCTGGCAACAAAATGTATCAGCCATGGGTGGTTGACGAATGGTCGTTGACCTTACCTCCCACGTTGAGGTAGGGTCAATATTTTCACGCCGTCTGTCACGCGTTAATCCTACCTCAACATAAAATTTCTGTTTACCGATACCTCATTGCTCAGATAATTCTTGTATAATACTTGGTAAATATACAAAATGTTTCATTCGACTTTCTAAAACGCGGATAGTGATCAAAATAACGGAAACGGATATTGAAACATAAAAGTTTCAAAGATGTTTTATTTTTTGCCAGCTATTGAGGCATGCATATGTTCACTGGGCTTTATAATATTTTAAAGAAAAAGTAGCGGATACACCGAACTTTTTAAGATTTTAGATAAATTTACTTATTTTAACTTCATTTCAAACAGTTGCAGCATATCTGTATGAAAAATTGCTCGATATATACGTTGTTTGTAACTAATTTTCAGTGTAAAACTATGGCCGGTTGTCGTTCAAAACTATTTCAGTATAATTTTAGCTGTTTCAATAATAAAATGCTTAGTGCAGAGGGGGCGCGGGGGTAGGCAGCCCTCCCCCAAATCCTGCTTAGTATCCATCAAATCGCAGGGTGCAGAAGTGTTTAAAACAGAAAAACAAAACATTTTTATGTTACAAGTGAAAAAGTTCACCCCGCGTTTGCGTAGTGGCAAGCGAAAAACTACAAAAGCGTCGGTGGTCGAACCAAAACTAAGCCTCAGGGGCCTTAAGGTTAAGTTATACTTGTCGTACGTCGTCATACGTCACTTATCATACATGAGTACTTCGCGTAGGATACCGTATGGTGACGGACGGCGCCGTACGGATAACGAATGGCCCTGTACGGGTGACGGGACGGCACCAGACGTCATCAAATGTATAGCGCCACTCTTACTGGTACAGTTCGATGTTCAAAGACTCTACACATCTAAAACTACGCCTTTAATAGTTATTTATAGTACATAATTTTATTATATATTGTTTTAATTTTCATCGAATGCATATGAGAATCGCGTCAGCCAGGCAAACGATTGCTATTGCAATAAGACCAGCCTGAAAAAATACACTAAATAACTTGATATTATTAAAGTTGAAGCGCGCCACATACGTATTTTGGGCAACTTTCCAGCATTAATTTGTTCACATTGTTATTTCTAAGAACAGAGATGTGATTGTTCTCTGAAAAGCAAATTTGCATACAAAGTGTTGTGTATCCGCTAACATTTTTGCGCATTGCGCAAAACTGGCTGACTAGTTTATATTATTAAAGGTGGAACACCCCACAAACGTATTTTTGGCAGCGTTCCAGCTGTTGTAATGATTGCTTCATATATAAACAAGAAACAGCATATATATGCAAATTAGAACACATTCTAACTTTAATAAAGAATATTTTAGGATTGCAAATTTTGCAACTACGTTCACTAGTAGTACACAATGTGCAGTGCTCAACAAATGTTAGAGCATGCTTGGGGTCAACCGTTCAGACTTTAAATCGAAGGGCTAATGATTGAGGTCCCTTCAGTGTAGAATTTCAGGTTCAAGTTGAAATCGAATTCAATTCGTTCACCTTAAAGGTCAGGTTTGCGGGCGTTTTGATTATGTAATTTTAATTTTTTACTCCGGGGGGAAGCAGCCTAAATTTTAGTTTGTGCTGGAAACCTACCGGTCATTATTAAACTTTCATAACGGTTTAAAGCCGGTTCGGAAATTCAAATAAAATATTCCTGTATTTGGCGTAGTCAAGATTTTAGAAAGAAAAGGGGGTTACGTTCTATGGAAATTATGAAGGAACTTCTTGTGTTAGAATCAAAAATCTGTCTCAAACGAAGTTACAAAAATACTTAAACACGAGGTGGACCCTAAAACCCAGGCATCGCCCTTGATTTTATATATGTATTAGTTATATGTATATATATTTAGACTAATTAACCAAGAGCTTTGCCTGGGTTTTGGGATCAATCTCCCGTTTGGGATTTTTGTAACTTGGTTTTTAGACAGATTTTCAATTTTCCAACACACGAAACCTTGTTCAAATATATATTTATAGGACCAACGTAAAGAACAGGAGCGGAACAGTATCATAAGCATGTTCCTAAGCCCAAGCCTAAGCCTAATCCTTAGGCTACATATTGGCCCCTACTTATAGTTGAGTAGGTCGACATTTTTTACTTACCGCTGCAACATACCAACTGTCAACAATAATCATACCGTAGAATTGTTCTTGCATATAATACCCGAGTGCATAAAACATCTCGCCAGCGGCCAGTCCCACAGCGAACAGCAAAGTAAAAATAACAGAAATCAGGTCCTGCAACAAACGGCAAAAATGATTTTTATAACCAAAACCCCGAATGTTTATGGCTGGAAATATGCCTACAAAGGATCCAAAAATAATTACAAATCCCAATTTTTGTGCGGAGTTTGAGTGGCAGTAAATTTCAGTCGACGGGATTTACTGGATCCTTGGACCGGTAAACCAGATGGCCGTGCCGATTTATGAGCCAGCGGTTCAAATCAACGCCGCAAGCTGCTTTGTCGAATCGGGTCTAAATTTTTGACAAATTCGTTAATTTTGCGGTCTCGACCAATTTAAAGAACAGGGGCAGAACAGTATTACAGGCATATTCCTAAACCTAAGCCTAAGCATAAGCCTAAACCTAAGCACAAGAATGATCATATACGTAAGCCTAAGCCTAAGGCTAAGCCTAAGCCAAGCCAAAAAAACAAGTATAAAGCTTATGCTTACTCAATTCTAGTACCACAGAAAAACTCTCCGCCGCGGTCTCAAATGCAGACTTCTAGACCTCAAGGAATCGAGATTTTTCAAAAATTCAAATTTAGTTGTAAAATAACCAAAAATCTGGTATAAATAAAAAAAAACTCAAAATCAAATATGCAAAATTTTCAAAATTTGGATCTTTTGAGCGCAAATACCAACTGGGCAAATAATACACCTAAGAAGACAACTTGACTTATAAGCCTAAACTCAACCAGTCTGCTCGTGTGCGTACCGCAATTTTGCTCTCTGTTTTCGCAGTAACCAACGCAACACAACGAGTTATGATCATTCCAAGTCCAATCAGAGCGAGAACTAATTCGCCCAAAAATACGGCTAAATGCGCTTTTAGACGATTCATGTGAAATTGAAGCATATTATACTCGTCTTCGTCAAACCAGTATCCAATTGAAAGTCGAAATTCAACTTTTTCATGACAAACAACTGCATATTTTGAACTGTCGCAGTTTATATGAGCTCCGAACGCACCTGCAGTCATTATGGCACACATCAACGCTAAGACCTGAAACTGGTATAAATGTGGCAAAGTTGCGCATTATTTTAATTATAAGGGCCTGTTCCCTAAACGTACGCTTCAAACTACGCCTAATGCCGAACCTAATAATGGATCATCCACGTAATAATGCGCGTATAGTTGTAAAAATTTGTCCACCCACCCCCTTAGGACCAGTGTCAAAAAACGATGCTATAACGAGGGCCTGATGACAATACACACCCTGTATTTAGAGAGTCGGTTTTTGTCCTGACAGTGTTCCAAGGGAGTAATGACAAAAGAGAGTCCTTCGGTAGGGACTACTGACAAAACACAGACTCTCGCTATAGCGTTGTTTTTACGAACTAAACTTTAATATTTTGTGCATAGCTTGTGCTAAAACAAATGTACAAAAACATTCCCTTCGAACAGTGTCTCGTTACAGTGTAATGACATTATGCACTGTGTTCTGTGAGTGTTGTGACATTGGAGATCCTGTAAGCACGATGTCTGTGTTGTTCTTGGACTCTGCAAAGAGTCTAGTTCTAAATATATAACATCCTTCCTACAGAGTTCCTGAAAATGATATGTCCTTATGGGTCATCCACGTTAAAATGCACGCACATATGTAAAATATGTCCCTCCCTTTTGGGTGCCCGCGTTGTCCCGTCCCACTCTCTTTATACACTGTGTGATATGTCAGCATGTCATTGTCTGAACTTTTAGACAATGAATATGCTCTAGGCATAAATATTTACTTGTCCAGACATCCTTATCAGGAACTGTTATTGTCCATAGTCCCTCGGAAGGGACTTTGTTTTTTGTGTTGAATGATGCGCGTGAATATGTGTGCACAGCTTGTGTTTTCATATGTGTGTGTGCGTGCACTATCGTAATGTCCTGACATCCTACAGACAACATGTATTCCTCCAGAGTCCTTTCCGACAGAGTTTAGACAATCACCACTATCTAAGTACAGCTATGAAGCTGTACCTTGCCTCCAGCTAGGATGTGTATTTCGGTGCTATTCCAAATAAAGTGGGTGGACCATTTATTACATCGGCGCGGGCATTTTAACGTGGATGACCCATTACACAGACCTGGACAATTGTTTACACTAGTGCGCGCACTGCGTGGATGACCAATAAATACAAACTTAACTCTATCTCACGTTAATATTTATTTATTCGAAATAATAAGTGATTTCAAGCCAGGATTCGAATCGCATCCTTACGAGTGGGAAGCGGTTACCATCACCAATCAGCTATAAAAGCTTTACGCACAAGCACATGGGGCATTTTGCGATAACTTGTTGAGATTTTGCACTGCGCATGCGTGCAGCAATTGTCAAACGGAGTGCATTGCTAGTAACTTACAAAATGTTTTAGAACGCATACTGTAGTGACATGAATAAGAGGGGGAGATCGATGTTTATTTAGCCTTTCCTTAGGGAACCCCCTTCGGTTCAATCCTAGTTGAGAAATAACTTCCGATTCGTTATTCAGTAGCGTTAATGAACAGCTTAAAAATTCATTGAACTGGAACACAGCCCCGATTAGAATATTGCCAATATGGAATTGGTATGCCGTTAACGTCGATTGAATGAGACAATGCCTTTAACACCGCAATAGTGAACACCGATTGGGAATAAGTCAGGCCCTAACGCCCCTCTCTGGCAGGTTCGTAGCCAGCTCAATTTGCTAGGGGGTTAAAATTGTTTCAGAAGGGGCATTCAAGGGTTTTCAAAGCGTTATAAGCAGGGTTGAAAATTTTCCATGGGGGGCGGCAAAATTTTCCAGTGGGGGCCGAGTCCTCCTGCCCCCCTTGGCTACGGGCCCGTTGTCTGGTACGCTATTTCGCTATTTGTTATTATGACTTACTGCTATTAATAATGCAGTTGCTATTTGATGGTATTTCACTTCAACCATTGCGTTTTATATATGTTCAAATATTAATAAGTTTATATTTCGATTGGTCGAAGAGTTTACTGCTGCTTTTCGTGTATAAACAGATAATAATACAAATATTTACTTTTTTATATTTGTTTGATTTTTGAATATAAAATTTTAGCCTAAAAATAGTTTTTTGCTAAAAAATTTGCCCAAATTTTTTTACTTTTAAATCTTAAATTTCAACCAAAGTTGAAAACGTTTTAAATCTACAGCTTAAAAGATTTGAAGTTCAATTGAAACTTTATAATTGAAATCTAAAAAATAATTTAGCCCATGTAAAGATCAAGGGCGGAACATTTTTCTGTGGGACTAGAAAATAGTAAGCTTATGTTTTAGGCTAATTTTTTGTGGTGGAAAAGAATTTATCGATCAAAGTTTACCTAAAATTATTTAAACAACAACTTTTAAACAAATTCAAAAAATTTTCAGTTTATGTATATCTCGTAGGCCAATCTGCTATTCAGACCCATTACTAATTGGCCTAGGCCAAGTTGCTATTTTGCGTAACTAGCAGTTTGGCCTTGAATAAACTGCTATTAAACTTACAAACCAATCAGATTTGATTATTTGTACAAACACACTACCGTTATCCAATCAGCGTTGGTTTTACATCAAAGGTGTTTTGAAGAACCTACAATCGCTAATTGGCCTAGGCCAATCTGCTATTTTGCTCATACTAGCAAATTGGCTTAGGCCAATTGGTATTGGCCTGAATATCAGATTGGCCTACGACATAACCTACCTAAATATATGAATCATCATACAAAATTTTTGTTTTGATCTCTGTTGGACGGGGCCACCTCCTGAGGGTCCCCGGGATCCGGCCGTGACCTTATTATGGTCACAATGTTAGGACTCGTCAATGGCGGGGGTGATACCAGATTTGGCCCATGTATAGAACTGGGCCAGATCGTTTTCTGGCGGGGCTGTAATACTGTCAGTTTAAGCTTTAGACTAACTTTTTTGCTTAGGCTTAGGCTTAGGAATATGCTTAAATATGCGGTGCCGCCTCTGCTCTTTACATTGGCCCCGGATTTCCTTCAGCGAGAGACCTTTCTGTGCTTTGGATACAAATAGCGTCGATAGCGTTAAGTTCTTTGAAACGTATTTTGCATCATAACGCTGCATTGTTTCACCATAGTCAGATAAACGCATTATGTGCCGGAATAAGCAATGTGCATCACAATATTTTGACCCTAACAGGATTGGTCGCCAGTACAGCAGTTGTCTCCGGACTCTTACGGTCAAGTTACCTATTGGATAGTTAAGTGAAACGTTTACACTTAACTTTGTTGTGCGCACGGCCGGAGCAGCCACCCACCCATACCCCCATTTTGGGGCCCCACCCTTAAAGGGGGCCACACCCTATTAACCGGTTGAAACAAAAACCGTCGAAGTTTTAAAATGCGTCTGGCTTCTCGCTCGCTTCGCATGTGTGTTTGGAGGCCCTCACCCTGGAGTTCGGGGGAGCCACCACCTCTGTCTGCTCCGGCATTGTGCGTGCAAAAACTTAGCCTGTCATTGAAAATTCTAAATTTGAGTTGAGGTTTTAGGCTTTGATCAAACAGTAAACGCTATCCAATGACGAAAACGGAGCTTCAACATCAGCCAATCACGTAAACTTGGCTTCAACATCAGCCAATCACGTAAACTTGGCTTCAACATCAGCCAATCACGTTGCCAGCATTTTAAACGGGCTACGTTGCGCCAAAATACTTTCAAGGTCTGTTGTGTTACCAATTGCAAAAGTTTCGGCCAAAGTTTCAATTACAGATCCAAGGGACCAAAAGCAAAAAATGGACCTGAAATTTAGCTCCAAGCCGTCGCTCAGCCATTAAATCTGACGTGTTGCATTTAGAAAACAGTACTAAATGAGCATATATAAACAATTATGAAGTGTTAAACACATAAAATACAGTTTAAACTGCACCCTTCGCTTATCAGTTTGCCAATGAACGCAACATTATTCTATGCGAAGTCATTCGCGCAGTAAATGTTTAGGCCCAAGTTGACTATAGGGACCTTCTATTAAGTTTAAGCGTACACAAAAGCCAAAGCCTCGGCGTAGATATTAGTATGAGCCTAATTGTAATCTTAAGCTTAAGCCTAAGTTTAAGCTTCACAGTTTCAAGGTCCACGTTGGAAACCTGCATGAATTACGTAGATATGTAATGTCTGAAACTGGTTTTCGATCCGCAACGTATGTATGTCGTAGCCCAAGTCGTAATTCAGCCCAATTCCGAATTGTGCTAGCCGAAGCGCAATTAGGACCTGCGCTAGCACAAAGCGGAATCATGTCAGTTAAATCCGTGCGTTTTCTAATTGGTTGCTTGATAATCGTAATTCTGCTTGATTGCGGTTTTCTCAGTAAAACAAACTTTTAGGTAGCCAATAGGTGACGATTACTTAGCCAATCAGAAAACGTATTTGCATCAGCCAATCGTATTTGAGTATACCATTAAGGTAGTAGCTAGTCACAAAGCGTACACTTGTTGCATAAAAAGAATTACGCCCTAGGCTAGCCCAATTCGGAAGTGAGCTAAATTACGACTTGGATTACTACATATATACGTTGCGAATCGAAAACCAGGTTCAGACATTATCTATATGTATTTTTGAAACTGGAACTCCCCATACATACGTAATTCATGCAGTTTTCTAATTTGGACTTGGAAACTTTGTAGCTTCAGGGTTTGGATTTAGGTTACGATTACGCTTACACTATGGCCCACTCGTAGTCTTCGGCGCTGGTTTAAGCTAAAACTTAATAGGAGGCCCCTAACGTCGGTATTAATGCTGTAACAAATATACTTAGAAGTATATGTAGATTTTCTTAACTGTTCTATGCCTGTTTCGAATCTTGATTGGCCAGCTCAGACGCAACTCATATTTGTTCTCAATTGAAAACTGCTAACAAAATGTTAGTTTTGCATCGTATGAAGACGAAAATTTAGAAATTACCTAATCGAATCAAAAATAAAACGCTATTTTAAACGCATTTTCCGTTTCACACAGAGTTTGCCAACATTGATTTTATCTCAGAGACACGTAAAAACGGGCCCATGTCAAGATCAGAAGCTAAATACTTTTCTGCGGGACTGCAATAGAGTCAGCTTAAGGTTTAGATTAATTTTTGCATAGTCTTAATAGGCTTAGGTATAAGTTCATTCTTACGGTTCTTACGCTTAGGTTTAAAAATATGCTTGCTTATACTACTGTAGTAACCCGAATAAGAGGGGGGGAGGGCTGATATTTATTTGACCTCTCCGGAGGGTACCCCCGTGTTAACGGTTATGAACTGTGATTTATTTTTAAACCACGCTCCGTCACCCTTCGTTCCTGATATATATCCGGTACTGCAACTGTCCGTTGAATTAAACGTTTATTTCTCGCTACAGTACTGTTATGGCCGTGTTCTTGGACTGTAAAAAGCGTTTGGTGATAATATTCAAAATAAACTTTGAATCAATAAAAGAGTTTATTAGTAATCAGCGTCCCGTTTTGTATTTAAAATTCGCTGGCTGAATTTGGTGTTGTTTGACCAGTTTCCGCCGTCGTGGGATCGATACACAATTCAACAGTGAAAGATAGCAGTTGCGAAATTTAGTTTGACCATTTTTCACCAAAATCGCAACCTGATTTTGTGAAAGAAGTCGCAAAACTGCATCGAGGGTCGCTTTGTCTCGAATTACCTGAAAGTTTAAAATTTACACTGTAAAATTCCAATGAGTTGATAATCAATACTGAGCAAATTATTGTCATTTCTGGTTATTTCTGAGTTAATAACACAAACCCTATCTCGCTCTGAGATGATTTAATTCCGGGTGAGTTGATTATAATTAACTGGAAATGAGTTGAGTCGGTTCAGAATTCTGAGCTATGAAAGTCCTAAGTCAGAATTCAGGCTTCTAGTGGATTCAACTCATTCTGAGTTAAAATCAACTTTCTAGAATTTGTAGTGATCTGGATATAATTGGATATCCGCTTTCGTTTCCGGTTCCGTTATAGAAAATAATGGAAATTCAGTTATCTTTAAGCTCAAAACTAGTTTACAAGTTACGTATATATCTCGCAATTTTTCATTACAGATATGCTGCAAGTGTTAATGTTAAAAATTTCGACGCATCCGATCTTCAAATTTTTAGAAAGACCGGACAGTATTTGCACGTCTGAATTGAGTCGGCAGAAAAATAAATGATGTTTGAGAGTTTCATACTTCAATATCAACTTTCCCTTACCGTTTTCGTTGTTTTTACTATCCATTTACACCCTGATAGTGATAGTTTTTATGTAAATGAGTCTGTCGTTGAAAAATAATAATATTAAATTTTGAAATGAAATAAAAATTATCTTTACCAAAAGTATTTTATTTCAGCAAAAACGTCGGCAGAAAATATGCTCAAATTCTGCAATTTATGTTTGTTTGATATTGCAAATACGGCTTGTGTATTGAACGGGGCCGGAACGTTTTCCCGTGTGACTAAATAGAGTAAGCTTTAGACTAACGTTTTTGCTTAGGCTTCTTCCGCCCCTGTTCTTTACATTGCCCGCTTTACAAAACCTAAAGAACCCATGTATAGAACAGGGCCGGATCTTTTCCGGAGAGGTTATAATGGAGTCACTTTAAGTTTTAGACTAATTTTTTTGCTTAGGCTTAGGCGTAGGCTTAGGAATAGGCTCATCCATACGCTTAGGTTTTAGGCTTAGGCATATGCTTATACTACTGTTCCAGCCCTGTTCTATACATGAGCCACCTAAAGTTTCAATTATCATCCATAATTGCTTCAATTCGTTTAGACAGCTTTCACTTTGAACTTACAGCTATTTTAGTGTTGCTCACAAGCGAAAACATACCAACGACAACAAAACCGACACAACCCCGTCGAAACATTGTTTTAAATTGCACGAAATTTACGTCGAAGTTACTGTTTCCCAATTAAATACAGTGCTGTTATGCTCGTTAAAAAGATTAAGATATTTGCCAAAAAGTCGGTTTGTTTTGGCAAACTGGCTGCTACCTTCTGATCGTTTTGATACTGCGAAAAGTTAACATTTTATTACAGTTGTCAACGTAAAATTTCAAAAATTTTAGAATTTTTCAACAAAACCATGTTTGAAGAAACTCATAACTGCAGCTTGTTTTAATACAAAATGTACTTTTGTACCTACAAGGGTTTTAGGCTGTTTATTGTTTCACAAATTTTTTGGCCAATGCAAAGAACAGGAGCGGAACAGTATTATAACCATATTCCTAAGCCTAAGCCTAAGCCTAAGCCTAAGCGTAAGAATGAGTTTATTCCTAAGCCTAAGCTTAAGTCTAAGCCTAAGCCAAACCGTATGAAGGAATTTATTCCTAAGCCTAAGCCAAGCCTAAGCCGAAGCCAAGCAAAATTTTACCTAAAGGTTAAGTTTACTCTATTGCAGTCCCACAGAAAAACGTCCCGTCCCTGATCTTTACATGGGCCAATTTTTCAGTGAAAATGAATATAATTTCAGTATACTCAATATTTCAGTCTATAATTTAAAAAGTTTATTAATGACAAAAGCATATATGCGATTATCTTGACAAAAAATTACACTGTAAATTCCAATATTTAATCAACTCAGAAGGAAAATTAGTTATTTCTGAGTTAATAACAGTAAACTTTAACTCACTCTGAGTTTACTTGATCCTCACTGTGCGTTGAGTTGACTCCGGGTGAGTTAATTAATTCAATCAGAATAAATTGAATCAACTCAAAATTCTGAGTTCTGATAGTCCTAACTCAGATTGAGTTATTCAACTCATTCTGAGTTAAAAATCATTGAAAAATAAATCATTTGGGCGGAGTTAATTTTTCGAGACTGCCATTTTTATCCGAGAGAACCAGTGGTTTAAGGGCGGGCCAAGTTTTTAGGATAGGTTATACGGTCCATCTGGTTCGATCTTTGGTTGGTCTGGGCCACGGAACAAACTTTTAGTAAAAATAAAGAAGACAAAAATGAAACCGGATTCTTCATTTTTTCGCATCATCCACAAATAGAAAATTCATATATTAAAGTCGGACTTTCTAAAAAATATTTGTGAAAAAATAGCGAATTTACTTAAAATAATTTCAGATTTAGCGTGAATTTTGTTTTTGTTTGTCGGATTAATCTTTTGCAGCATATCTGTATTGAAAATCTGAAAGATTTTAAGGTATTTATAACAATAATGTATGAGCATTAAAATAACGCAGTTTTTGAAATTTCTATAACAGAAACAGACCAATTTAGAAACTGCAAGGTATAAATTTTTTTGTTAATTTTTCAAATTTTGGCCCTGAAATTCACATTTTGGCGGGAAAACTTAAACGTTGGCGGGAAATTCAAATTTTGGCGGGAAAATATAAATTTTGGCTGGAAAACTTCAATTTGGTGGGGAAAAATTAAAATTTTAGCATGAAAATTCAAGTCTAAGCTTGAATTCGAATGTTTCGTTAAATTTTATTTTTAATGCAAGTAATAAAATACGGTGTCCAATTACCCTGCCATTTTTCGAACATGTCCTAATAATAGACTGCAAAACAACAAAAAATTAGCTAAATAGTGTGAAAATAATTACTTGGTGCAAGAAATAGCTGTAATTTGGAGGCGCCCGGCTTATATAACGCAACCCTTATTATTTCTGGTTGTTTTTGAGTTAAAATCACTAAATATTAACTTATATACTGTGACAGCTGATTTAAATCCGGTTGAGTTGATAATTTACTCACGATGAGTTTCATCAATTCTGAATTCTGAGTTCTGAAAGACCAAATTCACAACTCAGACTTCTGAGTGGGTTCAACTTATTCTGAGTTAAAATCCACTCGCTGCAATTTGTTAAAAAATTTGGCCAATATAAAGAACAGAGGCGCAACAGTATTAACACGATGAGTTTCATCAATTCTGAATTCTGAGTTCTGAAAGACCAAATTCACAACTCAGACTTCTGAGTGGGTTCAACTTATTCTGAGTTAAAATCCACTCGCTGGAATTTGTTAAAAAATTTGGCCAATATAAAGAACAGAGGCGCAACAGTATTAAAAGCATATTCCTAAGCCTAAGCTTAAGCCTGAGCCTAAACGTAAGAACGAACATATTCCTAAGCTTAAGCCTAAGCCTAAACCCAAGCCAAGCAAAAAAATTAGTCTAAAGCTTAAGCTTTACTCTATTGCAGTCCCAAAGAAAAACGTTCCGCCCCTGATCTTTACATGGGACAAAAATATGAACAAAAAAATCCGTCTGGGTTTTCGTTCGCTTCGCTTGCGAGTTTTCTGATAAACGTATAAACTTCAAAAGAGAACCGATATATTTTTTTAATATCACAGCAATCTCACGGACCTTAAACGGTGAACTTAGTGATAGGAATTGCCCGCTAAAGTCAAGCAGAACTAATTGTTTACGTTAGGATTGCATACTAAAATTTACATCTGGGTTCTCGCTCGCTTCACTTGTGGGATTTTCGTCGCTGTTCAACTCAATTTTCACCCTAAAGTTCCAGAAATATGGCATTTGCTGTAAATCGATGTGTCCGACGCTTCAAACTAAAGAAGTTTCCGAATGGCGAGTGTGGCGAGTTTATCGCTCGTGTCACTCGCGAGAGTCTCTTCAACTGGGACTCCTGTCCACTGAGTTAGGAAAAATTTAAACGACCTTTAAAAATATTAACTCGAAAGGTTGGCATGGTCAACGTAAGGATCAAGGGCAGAACAGTATTATAAGCATATTTCTAAGCCTAAGCCTAAGCGTAAGAATGAGCATATTCCTAAACCTAAGTCTAAACCTTAATCCTAAGCTTAAGCTTACGTTATTCTAGTCCTATAGAAACACTGTGAGCCCATGATCTTTACATGGGCCGGTTGGCATTGGAGCCAACTCGGGTGACGCAGACCGAACAACTTAGGGCATCCCGTACCAAAACCCGTTGATTCGCCATTGCTAACGCAGCTTGAGTTTGGTTTTCGAAAAAGTGCCGGGCAACTCTGATCACGACCCTGCTTCCAATGAGCAGGTCCTTAGTATATTTGGCCGTTTGAAACGATTCAACGAAACCCTCCAATTTTCGGTCGAATAAACGAAATAGAGAGTTGGTTGACGCACTTGTGACGCTAATCAAAAATCCTATATAAGTTTTCAAATATTTCAACCTTTTACCTGTAACTTTATCGTTTCTCTCAACCAAGTTTTGATTGGATAATACGCCTAAATTTGCAACGTAACCATAACATTAATGCAAGTTTAAAATTATAACAATTTAAACGAATTTTTGTTCGATGTCTTGTTTGTCTAATTAATATCGCCTACTTTAGTTTATTACGGCCACCTTGCCAGCATAGAATTTTTCACAAAATGGCCAAAATTTGCATAAATATATATTGAGTTTTATGAAGACTATAAATTTCGCTAAAAATATAAACATTAATACATCTTTCGTTTGTTAATTGTTTCGGCCAATGTTAAGAACAGAGGCGGAACAGTATTATAAGCATATTTCTAAGCCTAAGTCTAAGCCTAAGCGTAATAATGAGCATATTCCTAAGCCTAAGCCTAAACCTAAGCCAATCAAAAAATTAGTCTAAAGCTTAAGCGTACTCTATCGCAGTCCCACAGGAAAACGTTCCGCTCCTGATCTTTACATGCGCCATTGTTTCAAATATGCAAATCAATTATCTATCAATTCTTTTAGGTTTCAGGTCCGCCGCTGGGGAATCCAAACAAAATTTTTGACGAAAACCTGTACAAATTATAGATCATTCGACGCACCTTGCACAACTCAGTCGCGTGGAGTTAAAATTTCTGCAATCAAAATCTGATTGACGAACGAGTTGTAGCCAAATGATTGAGTTGGTGCTCTGCTAATATTTGACGATAACTCGTTAGCCTGAAGTCTGATTGCGAAAAATAATAAACTATTCGTCCCAGCTGTGCCAGATGTTTCAAATGATATATAATTTCATTTAACTTTTTGACATAACATTTTTGTGTCCAAGATCGAATTTTTCAAAAATTTAAATTTGGGCGTGGAATGATCAGGGCAAGCCGTCAGAAGGTCACGAGTGGAGCGATCTTAACCAGTCAGACTGGATATTTTGTAAAATATATTCCAAGAGAATTTTTTGCGTTCTCTTTCTCTGTGGCATTGAGGCTCATAATTGCGGTATTCTCGCGAGCAAAGCAAGCTCAAACCAGACACATTTATGCGTTAAATCATACGGTAAAGGCAAACTTTCGCTTTTTCGTGCCCTATCTTTGGCCCGACGGGTCTGCGAAATTTGGTCACCGGAGCGAACAGGCTATCAGACGTAGTTTTACATTAATCACATGGCAAATCTTCAGTTCCGAATAAATCCCATGCACCATTTATTGTAAACTTAAGCAAAATAGGCCAATGTATAGAACAGGAGCGGAGCTGTATTATATATTAAGCATATTCCTAAGCCTAAGGGTAAGCCTAAGCCAAGCAAAAAATTTAGTCTAAAGCTTAAACTTACTCTTTTCTAGTCTCACAGAAAAACGTTCCGACCCTGATCTTTCCATAGGCCGCAAAATAAGACCGGCAGAAAATGTTTCGTTCCTGCAATTCCTAACTGACTGATCGTTTTACACAAAGGGCGGTTGGGCGAAATTAGTGGACTCAGCGACTGGAAAGCTTAGGTTTAGTCATTATACCTTTATGCTTATGTTTTATGTTTAGGCTTACGTTTAGGATCAGTGAGCAGGCTTATATAATTAAAATAGACGCGACGTTCTATCAAGTGTACTTACTGTAGTGACCCGAATAAGAGGGGGGGTAATAAGTTGTGGATCCCCATTTTCAGTCCCAATCAATAGGAGTCCGTATCTGTAATAAGAGTCCGTAAGCGGATAAAGTCCGTAAACCCTAATTTGAGTCCATAAATGTCAATTATCCCTAATTGTAGCGCTTAAATGACGCCAGGACAAAATAATTTGAGTTCGAAACTTTAAAGCGTACTTAAATTTTGAATATTCATTCCTAACCTTGCATTATAGCTCAGCTATTGACACAAGACAAATAAATGTTTAATTCAACGGATAGTTGCAATACCGCACATACATCAGTAACGAAGTGTGACGAACGGCGGGTTGAAAATATATAACAGTCCGTAACCGAATGACAGGGGTGTCCTTTGGAGAAACCAAATAAATATCAGTCCCCGCTCTTATTCGAGTCACTACAGTAGTTTGTACTCCAGACGAAAAACGGTGTTTTGATTGAGCAATGTTTTTTTACATGATTTTGTATCAAACAGAAATTATATCCCAGAATGTTGAGATGCGCTAGCGTTCTGAGCAATAAACATGCAAATTCTATTTTCGGTAAAAAATTTATGTTCGGACAGTCGAGGCTGATATTTTTTGCTAAATTGTCATTATTTTACTCTCCCGTATCAATTAAAGCCCCTTCAAGCAAAGCCTACCTTTCAAAATCGACGCGTTGAACCCACAAATCGCCTCCAAGTTTGGCACAAAAACCGACTTCTGGCTCCAGTAGAATTTTTGCTCGAGGTTCTTGCAAGTGAAATGTTGCATACTTTTACAAAATGTTTGTGTTTGGCGCGATTCGGTTTTAGGTTTTGGCACAATTTGTGGAAAGAATTGCCGAGATTTTGTTTGCTAAAATGGCCCATGTATAGCACAGGGGACTCTAGTTTTCTAAGGTGAAAATGTTATGACTAGGAGGGCAGCGTAGACACCCTTGTATGATGGCTAGGAACTCCGCTGGTTTGGTAAGAAAAATCACAAGCATAACGTTGGCTTGGGAAAAGGGAAAAATGAAAAATTTATACGCCTATGATTTTTCCTGAGTTGGCAGGGAACTCCTGAATCATAGGTTTTGTTTGAAAAACGGGAAAAGCGGAAATTTATCCCTTTCTCACATGAACATTTTCTATTTCCCCTGAGATCTATTTTTATGCTAGGATTCGCACTCCGGTGACTGGAGTGGGAGGCGTATACCATCACCACTAAGCTATAGGAACTTGACGCTCGAGCCCGAGGGGGCTCTCACGTCTTGCGGTAATTTAGTACTATGTATACGTGTTGCAATTGTTAAACAAGGTGCGATATACGTTATTTAACGTATATACACTACGCTAAGTTGCCTATAGGCAACTCAATGTGAGAAGGAGTTATAAACTTTCCAGTATTTTAAGACAAATTGTAGGACCCCCTGTGATTCGGAAATATTTATCTTAATCGTTCATAAAACAAAATAAAACAAAGTCTTAAACTTCAGACATTAATAAGTGTGAAAAATTTTAGACCAAGTTTTCTAAAAAAAGAAATCTGCAGTATGTATCACAAGATATATTTGTCTTAAATTTCAGACAGTATTTCTTGAATACAAGGCAATATATTTTGTGTGCACCTTAGGTATATGACAGCACTGCAATGTGTGCAGCTGCAGCAAGCTTTCATCACGTGTTCATGTTGATACTTAATAAAATAGTAATTAATTTTTGAAATGTCATTTTTCTCAAGACAAGTAAATCATTCATCTTTTTCGCTTGCGGAAGCACAGTACTTGATTTTCAATTTTTCCATTTTTCCGGCCGATTCAATGTTTCCGAAAAATAGAAAATTTAATTTCCGACATATCCGCCAAAAATTGTCGGATATGAAAAAATATCCGATGCCCACCACTCGATAAAACGGTTTCCTAAATAAATGGAATAGTACTTACTTGTTTCAGGTAAAAATAAGTTTTCCTAATTATTTAATACTGAAATATTATTTTAGTTATGTTAGGAGATACACTATGCAAAGACTTTTCAAGAAATCTAGCAAGGTGTACTGGAGTGATCCCAATAAAGAGGAGATTGATATTTATTTCGCCTCTCTCCAGAGGGTACCCCACATTTTATGCACCATCCAGGTTATATACTGCGCTCGCCAATGTCAAAAAATGTCCCACCATTTTAATAGCTACTTAGCTGATTTAAGAACACTCTCCAAAAATAGTGTCAAAAACTTTAGCTACTATACAAATGACCTACAAAATAAAGCGACCTGGCAAAAATAGTGTGGAAAAACATCACCTTTTTAAAATACTGTGGATATTGTACGATCAATGGTTAGAAATGGCAGATTTAAAAATTTTCTTAATTTTTCAAATTTTGTCCGGAAATTTAAATTTTGGCGGCAAAACTAAATTTTGGCAGAAAATTCAAATTCTGGCAGGAAAATTTAAATTTTGGTGCGAAATTCATCTATTTTTGGTGCAAGAAAAAACACGTTGTCAAAATACACTGCCATTTTCCAAACATGTCCTAAGAATAGACTGCAAAAAACAACATATTAGCTAAATAGTGTGAAAATAATTACTTGGTGCAAGAAATAGCTGTAATTTTATTGCTACTTTCCAATAGTGACATGGACATTTTTTGACATTGACGAGCGCAGTATAATCTGGATGGTGCATTATTCGGTTACGGACTGTTATTTATTTTTAACCCACGCTCCGCTACCCGTGGTCATTGATATATCCGGTACTATAATTATCCTTTGAATTGAACGTATATTTTGTCTTGTGTCAGCTTGAGTGATAATGCAACGTTTAGGAATGTACTTTCAAAATATAAGTGCGCTTTAAAGTTTCGGATTCAAATTATTCGGTCCTGGAGTATTTTTGCGCTACAATTAGGGACAATTGACATTTATGAACTTTAATAAGGATTTAGAGACTCTATCAGCTTGCGGACTCTACAGGGATACGGCCTACTATTATTGATAGGGGCTCAAAATGGGGACCCCCTCTTATTCGGGTCACTACAGTACTTTGCATATATTTGAGGAAAGTTCTAGTAAAACATTTTTAACTACCAATCTGGACAATTAATTTCGTTCCCAATGTCGCAAAAATTGTCCCAACTGCCTAAAAATAATTTTCTTTAACTGCAGCTCGTAATAAAATAACCACAAAATAATTTATTTTTGTACGTTTAAGTCTGCGTTATGCATTGATAAATAAATTTATAAGATCTTACAAAAGCAGTATAACGTGGATAACGGGTGATCCATTGTATACTATCCACCCCATTTTACCGCACATACACATGCCACTTAGTCAATACGTTATGGAAAGGACGGCTGATTTGTTCTCAATTTGTTGAATGGGGCTTCGCTAATTGCATAATACAGAGTTTGTCCATAAGGACTCTGCTTAGCGATGATATTCTGTCCAAAGGAACTCTTTGTCACACACTGCGTCCAAACAGTGCCCGCATCGTCCCTACTCACCCCGATGGGACTACCGCTAAAACACCATAAGCATACTCGGTGTTAAGTCCTAATATCTTAACAACAATATCGTTATGTACCGAATTTGCAGCCAAGTGTTCGGACTCGGACTTTTTTACAGTAGCGTAGCCGCATAACGTGAATGATCCATAAGGTCCAGAATTATATTAAAGCATACCGCTCGAGCCCTGTAACAGGGCCTATTAGTATTTTCTTCCAGTTACATATTTATACAACAAATCCGTGCTACAAAACAAGTGCCCACAAAAACATTTAATATCGCACTTGCTGTTGTTTTCAATCTGGTTATACTTAAACTCTTCAAAAAAACTCCACATAGCTGTTATGCCATTTAACGCAGACAACTAAAGACAATAAAAACACAACACAAGATTTAAAATACAACGATGAGCAACAACATAACCGTATATTTAATAATTAGTTGCGTCAAAAACGGTAACTTACCATATACGTTATACGAACGGGGCGTAGCTAGCATTTGTTCCATGTCCGAAATGCAAAATGTCGGCCAATATATACAACATAGCCGTAACAGTAGTATAAGCATATTCCTAAGTCTAAGCCTTAGCGTAAAGGATAAGCCTACACCTAAACCTAAGCAAAAAATTAATTTAAAGCTTAACATGGACTTAAATTACTAAAACCGATATATATTTCCCCACCCCCTCATTGCATACGCCGCTGCCTATGCTTGATCACGTTTTCAAGTACTCTGATTGCACTTGTCATCATTTAGCTGGTAACTTAGTGAATTTATGGAGTTGAAATTTCGAAATTTAGCATTTTTTGCAACTGGACGTGCGTTTGAAACCAAACGAACAATTAGCAATTGCTGCATCAATTAGAAATTGCTGCATGAATTAGCAATTGCTGCATCAATTAGAAATTGCTGCATCAATTAGCAATTGCTGCATCAATTAGCAATTGCTGCATCAATTAGAAATTGCTGCATCAAATAGCAATTGCTGCATCAATTAGCAATTGCTGCATCAATTAGCAATTGCTGCATCAATTAGAAATTGCTGCATCAATTAGCAATTGCTGCATCAATTAGCAATTGCTGCATCAATTAGCAATTGCTGCATCAATTAGCAATTGCTGCATCAATTAGCAATTGCTGCATCAATTAGCAATTGCTGCATCAATTAGCAATTGCAGCATCAATTAGTAATTGCCGCCTAATGCAGTTAAAATACAGACTCCTGCAGATCAAAAGTACGGCTTCTATCAAAAGCTCTTAGTGTTTGCAGCTAATTGCAGCTGCGTGCAAGTCACCACAGCGACAAGTATAGCGCCACCCTTATACTTGTACCTTAATACCTTCAAGTACAACAAAACAACAATACAACCAAATATTAACAAACACGATATATTGAACGTGACCCATGCACGGAAGAGGTCCGTCATACTCCTTAAATCCACAGATAATATAGCCGTGAAATACGGATTCAACCGGAGACATTGCGGTGTTGGAAAGTTCTGATATTAAAACTGTGAAATTGACATTCTACCGGGAAATTGCGATTCTGCACGCCGCCGTTTTCGCTCAGGATAATAGGAAGTTGGGATATTAACCCAGGGAAAATTGAGAAGGACTTGTTCAATAATACATGGGTCCTGAACGCAATATTATATAGCAGGCAAAACAATGGCAAACAAATTGAAACATTATTATAAATTTAAATAAATATATTAGTTTTCTTATGTATAACAAACTAGCAGTAACACCGGTTGCCAACTTTAGTCTCGCACAGATTACAAAAATACACAATACAATCAACTACATGAAAATTCCATGATCCATATACGTATGTTCAAATGCACATACATAAGTAATCATGTATACGGCCCACTGGCTCGGACACCTGCTACATACAAAACGCCAATTGCAATTGACGCCAGCCATCCGTAACAACTATGTACTTAAATTCAAATAGAATCTGATTGGATAACAATTAAACGCAAATCTAATGTTTGTTGTCATTGGTTGAGCTGTTGTCTAACTGGTCTTTTCCGTTATTCCTCCCAACCTGCGTTGAATCAAAATTATCCTTATGCTCTCGGAATCAGAACCTCGAACCACATCCTCAACTATGTTTAGTACCAAACATTGGCAGTTAATAACAGGCCTTTGAACATTTGAAGTCCAACAGGTGCGGATGTAAAATGACGTACACCTGCAGGATGAATAAAACTGAAAAATGAGCTAAATTTCAGAAACAAACATTTAATATAAAGTCTAAAGTTAGCGACCGATCACCAATTTGTGATAGGAGTGCCACCAACCGGATAATAGGTTCCGGTATCCGGTTCTAGTATTCACGTTGCCGGATATTTAAGGCAGAATGTTACAACATTTTTGCCGGACTATGCAGTATGCACTTAAATATCCGGCTCTATTTGCAACAGCTGCCGGAGGTGCATATAGAAGTAACCAACCCGCGATAATTTTCGATATCCAGTTGTAAACAATTCTAAGGTAACATAACTTATAATATCCGGAAATGGTAAGTCAAAAGTTGTTTGGGATACTGCTATTCCCTTGACTGCTTAGGAGAACAAAGCAATGTTATCTACATATCACCAAGATATGCTACGAACGATATAAGGTCTTATTTAGTGTATTTCAGTAAACCAGTACACTGCAAAACAAAAACACAAAAATAAACAAAAATATAAATTTCAACCAATTTGTACTCACATTTGTTTCAGTCATACGTAATCAACTTTGCTTAAGGACAATTCAGCTTCAGTATCGCTATTCAGAAGATGGTCCGGGCATTTTTATTACCGTGGCAAAATTTTGCAACTTTTTTGAATTCAACCTTTTTATTATTATGGCTAATATCAAGAGTCGATAATGACTCTTTACAAGAGTGTGCAACTGGGTACACTCTGTGTAGAAAAGAATGTACCCGGCACGCGTTGCGTTTTTGGCCGACCCCCCCTTTATTTAGAAGGGGTACAACCGATGCGAACTATGGTACTTTATGTATGCGGCGTCATACATGCTCCGTTTATAGTTTAATTTAGGGGTATTCGTGTGACAGCGACCCCCCTATACACAAAAAAAAGGGGGGGGGGTAAATTTCAGTAGTTGCACACCCTTGTTATGGTAGTCATCCACTCTTGCTAAAACGAATGTTACGATTTATTATTACAAATTAATATAATGATTTTATTATCATTATTATTATTATTATTATTAGCATTATTATTATTACTATTATTATTATTATTAGCATTATTATTATTATTACTAGGGATGTGGCAATATCAAAATTTTCCCCGGTGCCGATTCTTGTTTGGAACATGTGCCGATACCGAACCAATGCTTATGCCGATACCAATGCCGATGCCGATTTCATCTTTAGTACACCATGCTTAAAGAATAGATAGGATATGTACTACATTATATCATTATGCGAAGCCATAAGCCCTAACCATCATAAACGATTATAATTTTATGAGAGCGATTCATTTCAATATTTTTTTAAACACAAACTCAAAAGAGATAACAGTTTCCCTGATCAGACAGACTGATGTACGCCAAGGAAGGAATTTGATAGCATTCCAACTGGCTGTTATGCGCAAAATGTATCGGCAAAGAATCAACAATTTTGTGCAGTGCAGATGCCGCTACTCACGAAAAGTGCCGATTATTACCGATACGGATGCCGATTTACGGCACACATCCCTAATTATTACTATTAATATTATTACTACGTTTATAATTTTGTCAGGTCCATTGCAACAACGCGTTTACTTAACGCTGCTAATATTACCGTGCATTGTATTGTATCTTATTATTATTATTATTATTAATGTTATTATTATTACTATTATTATTATTATTATTATTATTATTATTATTATTATTATTATCATTATTATTACTATTACTACTGCTAACACTATTTCTTTTACTACTATTTTTGTTACGACTGCTTCTAATTTCGCTCATGTCCTCATCGGATGTCCACCGTCTCTTCACCCCTTTAGAGACACAAATTTCGTCTTGGTCTTGTGACAACATTATGCTTGTTGACTCGGAGCTCTGAGTCCGATTGTAGTTTAACTTAGACGGCACACTAGTCGTTGTCGTGTTCTGATCCATTTCATTAGCCACTGCTAGCGCTTGATGCGAACCACCATCTCTCAATCCGTCACTCATCTCTGTTAGCTTTCTTGCACTCTGCCTAACACCAGTTTCAAAATATCCAGGCTCAGCTCTACTCGGACCATTGTTATCTTTACTCCATTCATCAGCACCAATCTGTCTAGTATCATCAATATCCACCGTTTCCGCAGATTCAGCCAATTTACTCAACAAAGAGTGACTTGTTGCGCAACTCGCGCGAATGTCGTTTCCATCATTTTCAACACAACCGTCACACGACAACTCAACGCACCCACGATTCTCATCAGACGTACCGATGTTATCATGCGTTGTAGATTTATCCTTTATATGACGTTTTTCGGTATTAAGAGCAACAACATCCGCCGGAAATAAACATTTTTTCACGTTGTTGACCCGAAATTTACTACCCGCTTTAGTTTTGGTGTTAGAAGCAGTATAATCAACTGTTGTCAGTGTTTTTGTTGTTATTTCTGTTGAGTTTACTGTTGTTGCTTCAGATATTGTTGTTGTAGGTGTGGTGGTTGTGGCTGTTTCTATCGTTTTCGTTCCGTCGGTTTCCGTTGTTGTTGTTGTTGCAGCACAAGTTTCCACATGTGATTTCGGCACGCCGCCAACAACTACACGCCTATTTGAAGCATTTGAAGCAGTTTCCAAACAATTTACGCTTTGTAAATCACACATACTCTTGAGGTCAACCACACCCGTATTCAGCTGCCGTTGTTGTTGTTGTTGTTGTTGTTGTTGTTGTTGTTGTTGTTGTTGTTGCTGTTGTTGTTCCTTTTCACATGCTTGAGAACAATTTTCGCTTAATAATTCATTTTCTGACATAGATTTTAAACAAGAATTATTATTAATATTACTATTATTATTTTCGGAACACACATTATCCTTTTCAACATTAGTATTTGTTGTTGTTGTTGTTGTTGTTGTTGTTGTTGTTGCTGTTGTTTCTATAATTGTAGCGCAAACGTTGCGTGCATTCGGTCCAAATTTGTACACCAGCTTTTTAGGATACATCCCCGTTTTCGGCACAGGCACCAAAATTTCTTTTTCATAGTAAGTCCTGAAACACAACACAGTAAACAACAACTTAAAAGAACCGACAAGATACGTATACAAAAATATGCAAATAGGAGTTGTATTCATAAACAATACTATACTAAAACGTTTTCAATTTCCGTATTGTAAAATTTTTGCACAATGCACTGCTCGCTTTTTATACATTACGTAAATATTCGTAATATTATATCTATAGCGTATTATGTATACATATACCAGGGTTCCAACAGGAACTAAATATTAGGGTTCAAACAGGAAGTAAATTTTACCAGAACAGGAACAGGAACAGGAATTGAATTTCTTTGCAGGAACCGGAACAAGAACAGGAACCGGACTTTCAAATAATTTCCATTATTGAATTACTGTTGGACTTTTTACAAAACTTGCCAAAAGCGGCTTAAACGAATTTTCAACTATTTCATCATGAAGTTTCGCTAAAACACTTCAGAAACAGTTTATTAACAAAACTGAACTAATTGCAAAAACAGTCATATTTAAGTCTATAATTTACTGATACAGAACTAAGTTACACACTTCCCCAACATGTCAATGCAGTGTACGTATATACAAACACACTTACATTTGTGTCTCATGCATGGTTCGTCGTAATATTCCCAAAAATATCATCTACTGTGAACCAAAAACAACTACAACAAATTAAGTACCTCATTGCTCGACTCAATTTTTCATAAGTCATTCGATGATTGTTTTTCTTTTCGCCCCACAATCGGGCCAATTTTTCCGATTCAACAATGCGAAACACTTTTTCTTCAGTATCCTCCCATCTGTAAACACAACAAATCATGCAAATATTGACTGGACTGCAAAACTAAACAAATAACTACCATGGAAACTGCGCATTCATTGAAACATTTAACGTTTCAACTAAAGACTGCAGTCTGACACAAGTTAAAAATCGACTTAGCTCCAGAGGTCGACGTAAGTTGGGTCCCTGTAACCATGTCACTATCTATGAACATACGACGTATCCATACACATAACCATCGACGAACGGGGGGTAGTATTCGACAACCCTCTTTGGCTACGCCTTGAACTCAATGTAGTGTTTATGTTTTATATATTTTTTAACTTTTCAATTATTAATATTATTATTATTATATTATTATTATTATTATTATTATTGTTATTATTATTGTTGCAATCGAAATGGTAACTCACTTGACAACTGACGGATTTGTTTGCGAGCTTTTCAACGCGTCCCTGATAAATTCCCAGAGTTTGTTGCCTCTTAGATCTAAAACATAAAACTCTTCGATTACTACTAACACGGATATATGTATTTCACCCAAAGCACTATGCAACTTCAATGCACTATACAACTTTTCATATTATTTTAAAACTAAATTTAAAAAATTTTCCGTCTTATTGACCGACTGGCTATCAATGTCCAATCCACTTACGCTGAGACCGTTTCCGAGGTGGTTTATCCTTTGTTATTTTTGTTGTTGCTGCTGTCGCTGTTGTTGTTGTTGTTGTCACAATTGCTCCATCCACGCTGCCATCTTTCGCTTTGGATTTCTTTCTAGCCGTCGCAGTCGCTTTAGTCGCCTTTGTAGCACCTTTTGGTTTTCCAGTACAACCTGGCTTGGTTCGTTTCTGGCCTTTCGACTCCGACGGTATGTCAGCAGAGTACTTGTCAATATTCGTCAATCGTCCTTCAGGTGCAAACGTTGCCGATGATATCGGATTAGCAGTCGTATTGGGCGAGGGTTGTTTTGAATCGGCTAATAACGTCACACCATGTGTTCCTGTAGTATAACCACTACGTTTAGCGTCTTCATCAGTAGTCATACTATTTCCATCATCTTGAGTTATTTCAAATTTTATAATTGAATGGTCGCTGTCAGAACTACATTTACTACGTTGACTAGTGGCAAGTTTACCTTCGTGAGCAGTGCTGTATATATTAATCGATAGAGGCTCTGTATTTGTATGTGTTGTTGGTGTTGTTGTTGTTTTGGAAATGTTGGCAGACAAATTCACCATTAGACCATTGGAAACGGAAGTTGCAGCGGTACCTAAGGTGCAACTGGCGATACTATGACGATGTAGCATAGACGAATCATCATAGCGAGGCTGTGTGTGAATCGGCTGTGGCGATATCAAATGCTGTGGCGCTAGATTCGTTTCTGGCGATGCATTAGGTTCCATTTTCGGAACCGTCCACGGATCGTCATTTTTAAAATCTTTGGTGCGTTGTTTTAAACTATTCATCGCGTTCCGGTCTACACTGGTGCCGTTCGCTATAATAATGAAAGGCATTATTACACAACGTAACAAAGGAATGCAAAATGATATTGTTCATTTGTTCCGGCATGTTCTATGATAAATCCAGTTTATAATACGCTAATAGAAACAATACAACAAACTCGAGTTGAGTGAAAATTACTCATAAAATAAGTGACAATTTTATTATTCAAATTAGTGGCAATATTATTAAAAACAAAAATATCAAATATTGCCAAACAGTATGCATTGCCTGCTCGTATGGGCACAGACTAGTTTAATATTTTTTCGTTTACATTATAAGCCCAAAAATTAGCTGGAACGATGCAAAAATATGTATTGTGTTCACTTAAACAGTTGTAGATGCTCCAGACAAACAACCCGAACACGGAGATGACTTACCACCAATATTACTGCATTGATACACATTCAATGCAGGCGGTGTTGGGGCATTATCAACACAACGTAACGGTGCAGCTACAGAACAGATAGTACTACCACTGAAATGCTTCAGGTTCGCCGGTATGTTTTTACCAGCTGGAACTAACAATCCTGATGGCTGAGCGACCAAATCCACTGGAAAATCAGCATCGCATCCTGATAATCCAGATCGTGCGTTGGAATTAAATCCCAGACGGCTAATGCAATTGCTGTTTAGCAGGTAACCGCTATCATGGATGATTTGTCGTTGTTGTTGCTGTTGTTGTTTTTGCTCTTGATGTTGTTGTTGTTGGCAACTATTATTGTTGTAGGTAGTTGTATTGCTGCTGTGGTTTGCCGACAGTGTCATATCGGGTAAAACTGAAACGCAGCGCGTCAACTGATGATTGCGACGTGCACCGGAGTACGCGATATTTGAACCAGATACTTGTCGCGAGCTTTTCAATGGTCCAAATGTTGTTGTTGTTGTTGTTGTTGTTGTAATTATTATTGTTGTTGTTGCTGTTGCTAATGATGTCGTGGGTAAAGTTGTTGTTGACAGTAACTGATTCACCAGATTAGTGTTCTTGCTGTTGTTTATATTTTGGAAAGGATTTTGCAACGACACGTTTTCTATTTGTTGATGCTGTTGTTGGCGGGGTTGCTGCTGCAGTTGCTCTTGGAAAGCCGCAGTTGTTGCCTGCTGTTGCGGAGACGATAAAGTGGCAGCGGCAGCGAACGCAAGTAAATCTAAAGATCGATTTTCGGGATCAGTCAAAGCATTACACAGACGACGCTGTTGATCACAAAATTCTTCTTTCACCACAATCGGAATATTTAATTCGTTGGAGGCGTGCTGTTGTGCTTGGTGTTGTTGTTGTTGTTGTTGCTGCTGCTGCTGCTGTTGTTGTTGTTGTTGTTGTTGTACTTGTTGCTGCTGTTGTTGTTGCTGTTGTAGTTGTTGTTGCTGTTGTTGTTGTTGTTGTTGTTGTTGTTGTTGTTGCTGCTGTTGTTGTTCTTGCTGCTGCTGCTGTTGTTGTTGTGGTCGTTGTTGTTGTTGTTGTTGTGGTTGTTGTTGTTGTTGTTGTTGTTGTTGTTGTTGTTGTTGCTTAAATTGTAGCTGTAGTATTTTGTCATACATCGTAGGACTTTTCTGTGTTGCGGCCAAACTATTGGTCTTTAATGTTAACTGCTCAGCGGCACAGCGTGCAGAACAGTCTTGATTACCAACTTGAATCTCTAGAGCCGCGATATGATCTGGCAAGTTGTGCGTTGAAGGAAACAGGACGTTTCGTAATTGTGCATTCAGCAACGTCTGGGACGCTTGCTTCACTGCTGCGAATGCTGCTAAAATCAAACAAAACACTAATGACCGTTTTAATGCAAAAATTTTCAAAACTCACTCCACTTTTGTACGACCGCGGGCTGCGGCGATAGTCGATAAGATTCGCACATCTCACAGGTACAGAATTAGTTTTGAGGAACTTCATCTGAAATGTTTGCCTTGTCCTAAATACACAGCAGTCGCAGATTGTACCTGGGCCATCCCAAACGTCAATTGTGGTCCATTACAGCCAGACAAACAACTGGAAAGGCAACTAAATTTGCTTAGCGGATCGATGTATATAAAGCTAAAACACAATTTTACTGCAATATCATTAGTCGAAAATCTATTTTAAGGTTCATCAATCGTTTGAGCGATTATGAGCAACAATTACCGTTTGAACGACGTATTCAACGCACAATATAACATAGTACGCCGGATCTAAAGCGAACACTTCTCCCTCATTAAGGATTGCGCTATACTTTTGTTGACGTCCGGCATCAGTCCGTCATCGTGCTTCACCCGTATGATGCTGTCCGTCACCACCACCTTCCGCCATCCGTACGGCGCGGTCCGTCATCTTTCGCCGGCCGTATTACGCCGTTCGTCACCTTCCGCCACCCGTACGGCACCGTCCGTCACCATACGTTATTGTACGTGAGTTATTTGCGTGCGATACCGCACAGTGTCGGACGGCGTCGTACGGGTAACGTACGATGACGTGGCGCCGGACGTCATAAAAACTATAACGCAACCCTTACACTTAGTTAGACTTCAGGAAAAGTCTTATCTGCCTAAAATTTTCGCGAAACACAATCATCCTACGTACGCCTGAACGTTACGGGTACAAATTGTACAACAGCCAACAAATTTATTGCTTTGGGACCTACAGCTGTTCTTCCTGGTGACGATGTTTTGATCACTAAAAACTCACTGCGTTGTGCAACAAGCGACTGCAATTCAGCAAACAGTACACCGCCATATTTTGGATCGCGGCCAACAAAATCGTGTTCACTCAATGACATCAATGCAGCACCGTCACAGTCAACAAACCGATGTATGTTTATGTTTTCGACAGCGATGTTGTGCTTTTTGCCAGTATTAATTGCCCATCCGATGACTTCGTCAACGTTCCATTCGGACGGCGGAATTCGTTCCCACGACTCTAAGTCTGTTTGATCATCGACTGCAAACACATAGACATATTATAAATATATAATAAACATGGTTTTATATTGATACATATCAGAGTTCAACCGGATACCCAAAAACCGGAGCCAGATATTTAAATATTTCAACTAAAAGTTAAACTTAATCACGCTGCTAACTTAGTAGTTACTTAGTGCAACACCGGGCAACCGGAATTCCGACTCAAAACGAGGTCCGCTGTTTTAAAAGGCATGGAAACAGATGTTTTTAAACCATACCTACTAATTTGATCCGTTCAGTCAACGCACAACTAAAATGATTCGATAGCGCGAGTGCAGTTGATATTTGTTGCGACGACAACTGAATCTGATTCGCAGCGTCATTATTGACTGCTGTCGCCGATGCAACATTACCATTATACTTGTCACCGGTGTTGCTTATGTTAGTATAATTATTATTATTATTATTATTATTATTATTATTGTTGTTGTTGCCATTATTAGTTTGCGGCGAACTAAACATATTCAATAAAGGTGAATTTGGATTAAACACTGTGCCACATTGTGACGTCGAAGGATTCGTTTGACCATTGACGCATTCAGATATATTTGTACTGCTGTTGGTTGTATTGTATTGCGTTTCAACTCGATTATCGCTGTTGTTGACATTATGATTATGATTATTATTACTATTATTGTTGTTCTTATTGCTGCGACTACAAATATCACTAATAATACTGCTGCCTTTACAATCACTGTAACTAATCGTGCTTTTGTTACTTTTGTTACTGTTTTTACTGTTGTCTTGCGCTTGCGTTGTTACACTGTTATCATCAGATACCAGAGCCATTTGCCGTCCTGCGACAGTACAACGCGTGGCGTTTCCTGGTTGCAAATATCCTGGTGATATTTTGGCACAATTTACATTATTTACATATCTTAAATTACTATTATTATTATTATTATTATTATTATTATTATTATTATTATTATTATTATTATTATTATTATTATTATTATTACTCGCAGTAATTATACCGTAGGGTGCAGGATTACAACTGCTGCTGCTACTACTACTAGAGCCAGAAGCGGCAGCACAAAGGGGCAATGCAAATTGATACTGAAGACAATCTACAGGTAAATAGTCACTTCCAAGCCGCGAAACCGTTTGGTTATTTAAATTCATCAGACGTATAATATCACTTCTGGCAACACCCGTCGCTGCTAATACATTGGCGTCAGCTTGACTAGCGAGCGATTGTGCGACTGCAAGAGGATTACTTTTCATCGTGTACCCTTCCATATTTCTAGCATTAGGGTAACCGGTACACGAATCGCTTCCTACAGACAGGCTATTGCTTAAACTTGCCTGAGCAATGCAACTATTATTATTATTATTATAGCTACCGGTAGTATAACCAGCTGACGTACACGGGTTACTCATTTCTGGCCATGGACGATTCAAATTAAAATTTAATTTCGATATCAACTGACCGTTAGCTTCATTACAGTAAGCAACGCAATCGTTTGACGGTAGCAGTTGGCAATTTAGCAACTGTTGTGGACACTGTTGTGACAGTAACAGTTTTGATGCGGCGACTGTTTCACTGGCGATGCCTGACGTTAAGCTGTTAATTGTGTCTGTAATTGCTGTTGTGTTTGTTGATGCATTATAACCTTGACGACTCGAATTTGTCGCGTCATCAACGACAATTGAATTATTGTTCGCAACTTGCGGTGTCATGCTATTAAACATTGTGTCATACTTGTTCCATTGTATATTAATTTGTTGTTCTTGTTGTTGCTGTCGCAAGCTATCACTCGCTTGATCACTGTATCTGATGTTTGAATCAATATTTGCAGGATCGATGGTTAATAAACGTTCAAAGACGTCGCTGTTGTAGTTGTTGTTGTTGTCGTTGTTGTTATTGTTGTTGTTGTTGTTGTTGCTGCTGCTGTTGTCGCTGCAACTGCCTCGGTCAACTGGATAACGAGTCGAACCAATTGGGCGTATAGAAAATGCTGACAGTGTTGATGTCGACAGCGGTTTTCGGGCAACTGGTCGACGCACTACAATTGGGTTTTCCGGCTTAAATTGTCTGTCTGGAGTAAGCGACGGCGGTTGCTGGTGCGTTGTGAACTGTGATAAATGTAGTTTGTTGTTGTTATTGTTGTTTTTATTATTGTTATTATTATTATTATTATTATTATTATTATTATTATTATTATTATTATTACTAGTATTGTTGTTGTTGTTGTTGTTGTTGTTGTTGTTGTTGTTGTTGCTATAACATGGCAACGCAAACTCGGCGATGTGTTTGACAAGACGGTTGTAATTGCAGTTGTTTGCAAATTCGCAACTGTATGCAATGTTGCCAGCAATGTTGTCTTGCGTTGCTTGCAGTGAATACGGATTGCACGCTGGTTGCGGATACTGTTGCTTATTGATAAAGTGCTTTTCACGCGTTTGCGTTTGCGACTGGTTCTAAACAATATATCTGCTAATATGTATACATCGGCATAGTATATATATATATACACTTCAGCATTTCCAATTTCGACAACATTTCTCGAGTAACAATAAATTAAAATACAATTTTTGATTTTGAAATATTTTCGCTTCTCATGATATCACTTACAATTACAAAGTTACAAAAAATCATACCATTTCTGTCACCACAGTGCAGGTTACGTTGTTACAAACTATTATTAACGCCAACTATGCAGGCAGACCACAAAAACTTTCTGAAATCTTACTGCTGCATAGAACAAATCAAATTTAATCATATTCAATCGACTTATATCACTCGACTATCAGATGTGGATTGATCAAACACTAAATATTAATCAAAGTTTAAAAACACAAATCTAAACATTAAAGCTCCAATGTGGAAATTCCTATTCCGACTGACTGAGTGCGCAGTCGGAATCGGAGCTCGTTTTGAATCGGAATTCTAATCGAAATCGGAATTTCGATTGCACGCTGATATATAATATTATATATCAGGCACGTAGCCAGTTCACTAATTATGCTTCGGGTAGTAAAACCTTTAGGTGGTGCATACAAACAATTTCGATAACTTACAAGCGAGTTTGAAAAAGTTTTTTTTTTGAAGTTTGCCAAATAATTTGCCCGGGGTTTCCAGCAGCCCTTGCATGTATATTTTTTCTGGCTACGGCATCGCTGCATATATTATTCTATGCATGGTGTTCGCTTACCACATACGCTTCCGCTGGACAAAATCCGTCACGATGTATTACGCTGCTTATATTACTACTGATATTATTATTATTATTATTAATATTATTATTATTATTAGTAGTAGTAGTAGTAGTGTCGTTGTTGTTGTTGTTGCTACTGCTGCTATTGTTGTTTACAGCAGTGACAGCGGCAACTCTTGCAGTAGCACAACCGTTCCCCGACGCCTTATGATAACTTGATAAATGTTGCGGCTCGCAACTGTTTATGTCCCTGTTAATCCTGTTGTTTGGCTCAAATTCAACATTATACTGATCGTTGAGTCGAAGACTAAAAATTCGTTCGTTTGCATTATCGTTGCAGACGCGTGTTTTCAAATATTTTTTCATTAATTTTCACACTCTCTCAACAAAAAGTTCACAAGTAGACAATGCATACGTATATCATGAAACGCAGTAAAAACTGCGTTATATCATGTATTTTACTGTTTTAATGCATGCATATATATATGTATATATACATATGTAGAGATATTTCGATCAGCTGAAACAAAATTAGTTTAAACAACACTTTACTAAATATAAATTTCGATACTTGTCCCTGTAACACAAAACTGATCTTTTACCCCGCAACAGCGGTCGTTTGCCCCCAAACCTACAGAGCATTAGCTCTCATCACCTCCGTAGGCCATTGCTTATGTATTCCAAATGCAATTTTCACGACAATTTTAAAGCGATAACGTCGCCGTTGCGATCGAAAAACATCATTATTTTCTCGACAATTTTCGAAACTTTTGTATAACCGGATTTTGAAAAAAATTACCGGAAACGGAACCGGAAAATGAAAAATACATACCACCGACGAAAAATTCGTTTTAATTTTCTTTTCTGCAATATTATTGCTGAAACCAACACAGCGGGCACGAATCATGATTGGTCGATTGACTGATTCGGTGTTTTACTACAAAAACGTATTTCGATTTGACTACAATTCGTCTGTATACTAATTACAATTGGTGAACCAGTATATATATTTAGATCGCCAACAATTGAACAATAGTCAACTCCAGCGTTTTAAAACCCGTCGACTGATACAAAAAATTACAAAAAAATCAATTTGGACTTCAAAAATTCTAATTTGGGTGTAGAATGATTGGTGGAAGGTTCATGAGCCAGCTCAACTATGCAATTTTTTCACAATCCTATCATTTTGGGATCGACAACAGCTGGTGTGAGATAACACAAAAAGACCGAAAAGTTACCCTACAATCCAAACACAATGACTGTAATAATAATAATAATAATAATAATAATAATAATAATAATAATAATAATAATAATAATAATAATAATAATAATAATAATCTTAGCTTAGGTTTAGGCTTTCGCCTAGCGTTAGGCTTACTAAAATACGACACGTAGTAACCAATAACCATCGCGGACTTTTACTTATATTAACGTTGTTTTGTACTCTGCCAAGCTTCCAGTATTAATAATTCAATGATTAAACATGCGAATCCATCCAAATCAACTATTAGCAATTTTCATTTTAAGGTTTAAAAACGTATTTGACACAAGAACAGTCACAGTTGTAAGCAAACAGAACGAATCTAAAAAGTTAAAACACGAAAAGAAAACATGTTCATATTTCCGTGTCCGGTTAATTTCCGTACTTAACGTATTACCCAAAAGCGCTCAATTCGCTCTATCCACAAATTGTTTTAAAAATTTCATTAACGTACATTTGCTGATGGCACACTTTCTACGCGAACGAACATGACATTCAACTACACGCTACCCGGCAAAAAAACCAACAAAACACACCATAATTCCTACAGGAACTAAATTTTGCCGGAACAGGAATTGAATCTTTTTCCAGGAACCAGAACAGGAACAGGAACCAGAATTTGAAAATAATTTTCGTCACCGAATTACTGTTGGACTTTTTAGAAAACTTGGCAAAAAATTGAGTGAATTGTCAGTTATTATTTCATCATCAAAATTTGCGAAAACCCATCAGAGACAGTTTATTAACAAAATTGAACTAATTGCAACAACACTCGTTTTGAAATTAACGCATTTTGTAAAGACAAAGTTTTTAGTATTTAAATCATTGTGAATAATTTGCCACAAAACCGAAAAAATTCCGGTTCCATATATATACGTATATACGTACACAACCGGAATTCAGGTTCCGGTAGGGAAATCCGGTATTTTTTCACTGGAATTTTCCGGTTTTTTATGGTATTGAAAATTTTTCGCATTAAAAAATTAAAAAATTGTCATATTATTCTAACTTTGAGCGAGTATTACCAAAATTTTCAATTTGTGCCATACTACAGAACTTATCACATGGTTCCACTTACTGCATTTGTTTCAAGATTTTGGCATTCTAAACGGTGTGTTTGCAGCATTAAAAGCGATAAAATAGCTTCAAAAATGAAGTATTCGGTCACAAGTATTTATTTTTCGGTTCCGGTATCTTTTAACTTTCCGGTCCCAGTATTTTATAATTCCGCTTGCACCCTGACATATATATCGAGGTGCAGCAACCGGAATTCCAGTTCCGGTAAATTGTAATTCCGGTTGCATCCTGATATATACCATTATATTAATGTATTAAATACTAAAGTAGGATGTCGCAATGGACAATGCTTATGATTTGTCTACGCGAACGCCCACAGTGGTGTTATATCCTCTTTTACTTTATCTATCTATGTTGCTAAACAGAAATACAATTCGATAAATATAGCAACATACCGAACAAGCCATACAAACTAATTTAAATTATCCAACACAAACAAAAGCATCATGAACACCGCATATATAATCTTTTTGCATTTTTACTTTACACGATTTATAGCAAATTTCTAACACATGGCACAGTATTTCTTTTCAAAACTAAACATATAAACGTGTCTACCTACATACAGTCGGAGCTAAAGCCTCGTAGCTGTTCGTTATTTGGTGAAAGAGGTCATGTAATAACATTCACCGGTTCACCATTAGTCACATGTCGTCGAGTTCAGAGCTAAAACACGACAACGCTGTGAATACCATACAAGGCAACTCTTTATGCTGACAGTAGTTGTTTCACACATTTATCTCTTTCCTTTTATGCTATGCTCTATTGTATCACCAAGAAGCAATAGCAGCCTTGAGCTCTACGTATATATATTCATATATACGTATATAAATATATATTATATTATCCTGCGTCTGTATAAATACATACGTGTATATATATTTATATAAATATATAGATATAAATATATATACCAGGGTGCAACCGGAATTACAATTAACCAGAATCGGAATTTGAAAAAATTACCCGAAACGGAAACATGCGAATGAAAAATTCATTTTAATTTGTCTTTTTTGCAATATTATTGGTGAAATAACCCTAATTGAAGATAGGTGTTCACTTTATCTGCTGTACTTTAGATTTTCATAATCCAACGAAGCGAACGCTACCTTCGATGGTTTATTTTCGGCGACTGTCCAGGCTTACATACTATACGAATCAAATCTAAATCACAAATTTTTATCGTCATTTTTAGCAAAATATCTTAATTTCCACCGACCAAATTTTAATACCGAAATTTTTAATTCCAGTAAAACTTTACCGGAACGAAACCGGAAGGCGAAAAATGCCGGAACCGGAAGATGAAAAAAATGCCGGTACCAAAATTCCGGTTACACCCTGATATATACGTACAGACGCTGGTAAGTGGTCCCAGAACATTTTTACTGGGATGAGACGTGGAGCGGGCCTTTATTTTCCATACAAGAATTACTCCAATTTTTGTCTCTAAAAATCACCTGTATACAAAACATTGTTAGGGTGCCCCGTCGCACGATCCTCGCTAGGATCGCCCCTGCCTACAGACACATATACACTCAATACCAGAACCAGATGCGGATAGTAAATTTTTCACCACAATCCACCAATTTCGCGAATACAGCATGCCATCTTTCTTGTGCACTGTTTGAAGTATTCGATTCGCTCAAAATACAACAGAGTTAGAATTAATTGTTAGCATTAAGTTTCATTTTAACTTCAGCTCATCATAACTTGAACTTGTTAACTTGCCCACAAATGCAGCAATCCACAGCAAAACGTTACTAAACACTTGCCTTGTACAATTGCAGGTTTACGAAATTCGAAAATATCTTTTATCCAGTAGGTTTATACCGGATACGGACATTAGGTTTTTTTACCGAATCATTAAACTGAATTAGGATACATCCTGATACATAAACACAAACACATATGAACAATACATACACATATGCCTATACCTTATCCTGATTCAGCTTACAAACCAGCTTTCGTTCACGGAAGCAGGGTACAGAAATAGCATTAACCAATTTTGCCAGCCAACGTTACCCGCAACATGACCAGAAACCAGACTTAAAACATAAAAAAACTCTGCATATATGATATACACATAGAAGTATACATATACATGCCCGAAACCACAAGAGAACACGCCGCAACGGCGGCACAGCGCCAATTTCATAAGTCGATGGGACAACTTTAAACTAACACACAACTTATCAGGCGTACTCCTGGACTTTCTGGCCAGCGAAGTTACGGACGGAGCCGGCGGCGATCCCCTTGCTGTCAACAAATGAATCACGGGAGACGCGACGACGCCATGTTTCTGAGCAGAATATGCTTCACAACCACAACGAATCTGCAGACTGCTGCTCTCAAGGTCAAACAGTTATATTCGTACTGCTGTCTGTATTGTCCGATTTGTATATTCAGACAAATATATATGTATGTATGTATGTATATATATATTAATATAAACATGAGTTTATTTCCGCTTTAAAGACTTGTCTTCCTCATTGTGCTTTTGGTTTGCCCAGTGTTCCGGGTTGTATTCGTTTTTACGGTAAAAGACAGCGTTGAACACTTTATAGACCGGCTCGGGTTATTTCGTGAAACGTTCAATGCGACCGGAATTACAATTTACTTGAACCGGAATTTGAAAACATACCGGAAACGGGACCGGAAAATGAAAAATACATGCCATAGAAAAACTAGTTTTAATTTTCTGTTTTTTTTGCAATATTATTGGTGAAATAACCCTTAGTTGGATATAGGTATTCACTATATCCGGTGTATTTTAGATTATCACAATTCACGGAAGCGAAATCTATCTTCAATGGTTTATTTTCGACGAGTCTCAACGTTTGCATACTATACTAATGAATTCTATTTAATTTTTATCGTCAGTTTTTAGTAAAATATCTTAATTTCCACCGACCAAAATTAAAATACCGGAACCAGAATTCCGGTTGCATCCTGCCCAAACAGCTTATTTGCCCCCACGACCGTATTTTTCACTTTCATACTCAGACTCTGCTTCCGGCAATTTCCTGTTTCCGGTTCCCGTTTTCGCTAATTCCGGTTGCACCCTGGCCAAAGCTCGAATGATAGGTGCATTTATGAATTCGCTCATTTTAAAATTATTTACTTTCTACTGCTTGAACAAAATATATTCGTAATGAAGATAACAATAACAAACAATTCCTAGAAACAATAGGTACATATGTTTTAATGCATCGCTGTTACGATATGACGCGTGTTAAGATAAGCGAGTTAAAATTATTCAAAATACATTTCAAATATATCCAATCCAGCTCGGCTTTATCCTGACTTCCAACCAGAAACATTTGTTCATGTTATTCAACACCTAACCAGGGTGCAAGCGGATTTCCGGTTCCGGTTCCGGTAAATTTTTACCGAAATTAAAAATTGCGGCATTAAAATTTGGTCCGTGCAAATTAAGATATTTTACTAAAAAATGACGATAAAAATTAAATAGAATTCATTAGTATAGTATGTGAACCTTGACAATCGCCGAAAATAAACCATCGAAGGTAGATTTCGCTTCGGTGAATTATGAAAATCTAAAATACAGTAAATAAAGCGGACACCTATCTCCAACTATAGTGTCAGTTTACCAATAATATTGCAAAACTGAAAATTAAAGTGAATTTTTCGGTTGTATGTATTTTTCGGTTGTATGTATTTTTCGTTTTCCGGTTCCGTTTCGGGTAATTTTTCAAATTCCGGTTCCGGTAAATTGTAATTCCGGTTGCAGCCTGGACCCACCACAACGCACTCCGGCACAATTTTCTACGTTCCCTTTAATTGAAACGAACCGTTCTTATAAAAACTATCGTTTATAGTTGTTAAAAGTTTATATCTTCGCGTTTATAATGACGTATGTTCACACGGACGTCCGAAAACCTCGTCATATAAACCATAAAATTAAACTTAGCTGATTGGACATGCCGACTCATCAAACCGTAATCGTATTCATCCAAACATGTGTGAATTTTGAAATATGGAACCGCATTCATCGAAATATTGATTGAGATCCGTAACCGCAACCGCTGAAACGTTTCCACATCCACAAAATATACTCTACAGTCTGGTAAACGTGCACTTCAAACAACACACACAAACCGGCAGTTTGGAACCTTGTTGCTATTCGGTCATTTACAACCGAATCCCAACATTCGTTGCAAACTCCAAAATCGGCTTTGATATTTTTGTCATTCGGTTATACAAAATCCATAAACCAAAAGACAAACCAGCATCTATTCACCCGAACCACTTCTGACTTATCGAACCTGATAAAATCCGTCCATATATATAAAAATAAATATATATATAAATATATATGAATAAATATTATATATAAATATATATATTTATATACATATATATAAATTATATACATAAATTAAATATATATATACATTATATATAATATATATTATAAATATATATACGTATATATAACCATGGGTATTCAGCTAGTGATCATACAATATGGCAAAGTTCAAAACCTACTTTATCTCTACTGATCATACCAGAGCACTGTTTCAGTCTTATTGTCTACACTTCGCCACGTTTATATAAATACAAATAAACATAGAAACATTCAGCCATGAGCACAGGTTTGTGTATACAACTGTTCCAGTTTGTTCAAAAATGTGCAAAAGCCGTCATTCCAGTTAGAAATTTTTTGTTATACTTCTAGAAGCCTTCACACTCTTCTAAGGGTTGCGCTATAGTTTTTTTATGACGTCCGGCGCCACGTCACCGTACGTCATCCGTACGACGCCGTCCGTCATCGGGCAGTATCGTACGCAAATAAGTCACGTACGATACCGTGTAGCAGGGTTCCATCGGAATTTTGATTCCGGCTAAAATTCCGACATAATTTGACTTCCGATTCCGGCTGACTGCTGTTCCGATGCCGGAATTTTGATTTTTCCGTTATGAGTTTTTCAGATGATTGAACTTGATTCCGATTCCGGTTCCGACAGAAAAATTTGATTCCGATTCCGCTTCCGACAAAATCTAGTTCCGGTTGGAACCGTGCCGCGTTGTGATGAACAGTGACGGACGGCGCCATACGAGTGACGCACGGCGCCGGACGTCAAGTATAGTGCAACCTTAAGTCTAAATATAGCCTGCATGCGAGAGTATATTCTTGAAATCCACCCAAGAATTTGTGGATTATGTAGACTTGTCTACCGGAACCAGATAGTAAAAAATTACTAGAGTAAACATAATTTTCTAGCGTAACGTGACTTGTAATATCAACCCATACGAAACTGTTCAAATATCTGTCGTCAGATTTACTGACATATTGCAGGTCTCTAAATTGCTTGCTTAACAGAATGCAGTAAAATGTTTTAAATTTATCGCTGCTGTCAAGTACTTAGATACTAATTTTGTGAAATTCGTCAATGATATTCAACTTTAACCTTTGAAACACAAAATTATACGTACGCATTCAAAATCCATGAAAACCCCGGTGAAAAAATACCGGATTTTAGACAGGACGCGACAACCGGATATTAATATTAATTTACCGGATTTTTTTGTCTGACTTAGGCTTAGACTTAGGAATAAACTCCTTGTTACGCTTAGGCTTAGGAATATGCTTATAACACTGTTCCGTCCATTCTTTACATTTGGCCCATATATGCATACATATCTTAAGCAACTTTATACACGACAGAGACTATAATAAACGTGAAACTACTTCTGAACAACAACATCGCATATGTGCATGTCAGGGTTCCAACGCAATTCCGTTTCCGGCTAAAATTCCGATAAAATTTTGGGTTCCAATTCCGGTTCCGACATGGCTGCAATTACGATGGTGGAATTCTGATTTTTCTGTTATGAGTTTTTAAAATGATTGAAGTTAGATTTTGCCATTGTTTTGCAAGTTTGCATTTTAGCTGTCTGTTTTTCTTAGTTATTTTTCTCAGTGTTACTTTAAAAGCATGTAGCAGAGCAAATTATTCCGCTGATTATCAAAATCTTGCTACAATTGAAAACTTTAACCTTTACCTTTAGACGAATAATAAAATCTAAACTGTAAATTCTATTTTATAGCGACAAGCAGCGATGTTAGCCATTCTTCTTACTACAGCGCAAATATTCGTTTCGAGTGCTCTGTATATACTAGATTGTACACTGTAAAAAATGGTGAGTCCAATTGACTCTCCCCGAAATAGGCTTTTCCTGACTGCACAAACCGAGTCAAATTCGACTCCGCCATAGTCAAATTCAACTCACTGAGCGTTTCATTGAATTGAGTTTGACTCTGGCGGAGTTGAATTTTGACTCAGTTTGTGTAGCCAGGAAAAGCCTATTTCGGATAGTCAATTTGACTCACCATTTTTTGCAGTGTAAGCATAAATCCAAGATATTAAATATCACCACATTTGCAAAATTATGGAAAATTCTACTACCAAAATTGTCGGAACTTCCGGCAAAAATTCTGCCGGAGCCGGAAGCAGACTTCCGGTTGTACCCTCATAGTTTTATGACTTCATGTTTAAAGTTTCAAAATGTTAAAAATGCCTAGCTGCATTTCAAATGAAGGCCATGTTGATCTAGTGCTCTGAAAAATAGCAGGCTTGTCTGAAAATTGTCAGAGCTCATACTGCAACAAAAGTCAAAAGTCATACAGTTTACTTTTTAGTAAATTACTAAAACTTGCAATTCCAATTGACATAAAAATTGATTCCGATTCCGCTTCGACAAAATGTACTTCCGATTGGAACCCTGGTATGCGTATATCACAGTTTTGCATTGGCGCATACAAGAATTATACCCGGGAAGTTCCTGCAACATTACAAGGCCAATACACCGATTTACCTGGGTCAAAAAGCGTATTGAAAATTTCAATTTTTTCGGTGATCACCAAAAACGTATTCGGGTCTTTTCATGGCCGGCCTCGGGTTTTAGTAACCTAAACCACTCACGTCTGCTGATTTCCGCCACAAACGAATACCCGGTTGTGCACTGGTGGCAAACTATAAACGCTCAGCGTAAATACTGTAATGTTTCAGTTATACATGTAAGATCAACACAACTTGAAATTTACTTTAAAGTTCAAAAATATAAATCAGTTTTAAATTTTTAAAATGAAACGCGCAAATTCAGAACATTACATTTTACACATTATAAACTGCAAAACACCTACTACGTTAGATATACATCATAATACGTATAAGTATGTCACGACCTAAACAGTATATTTATTCCAAAAAAGCACAGGGCTCTCGCTCTCTATATTGGACCAAAGGATCCAGTCGTCGAAAGCCTGCTGAATCGCGATATATTGTGTTGACAAAACCCGTTATCAAATGATTGGCCAATGTTACTTTAAGGGGCGTAACAGTAGATTAAGCGTATTAGTAAGCCTAAGCCTAAGCGTTGCAAAAATGAGTTCCTAAGCCTAAGCTTAAGCGTTGCACAAGCGTATTCTTTAGCCTAAGCGTAAACGTTGCAAAAGCGTATTCCTAAGCCTAAGCCTAAGCGTTGCAAAAATGAGTTCCTAAGCCTAAGCAAAAAAATATAATCTAGAATCTAAACCGACTCTTTTATAGACCCACCAGTAACCTGGACGCCCCTTAAAGTAACATGAGCCAAATGATTTTAAACAATTCAACATCCTATAAATTAAGTAATGCCAAAATAAACTACATTTTATATGTCAACAGCCGGATGGTCTGTACCTAATAAATTACAAAACACAATGTTGTTGTGAAGCATAGCAGTTATACGAACAAAACGCCCCCAAATGCTATTAATCCTGAAAAGTTTGAATAACTCATTTTACCTAATTAAATATCTGCCATGTTCCGGTCAATGTACAATGCAAATTAATTACATAAACCAGCCGTTTACTGTACGACCAATACTAAATTTATGAAACCAATTTTAAATAATGAAAATTAAAAATTAAACCTCAAATATTCAAAAATAAACAGTGTCTGCGTGGTCAAAAAAACATTTCATCACAACGCGCACAGGTAAATCGTTTTGACAGCCGATCAATACGGAGACCGAGAAATAAATATGCAAACTTTTTGTTAGGCCACCCCAATAAATTGAAACTGCTATACTCGAGTCGATACGCGCACAAAAATGTAATTTTTTTCCGTATTTCTTCTTAACACATTTTAACATTAAAATTACATTTACAACTATGATACTGGCCTTGAGAATCAACGATTTTTTTCGTCTCAGTATTTAAGCCAAAACAGTTCGAAGTACAAGTACACTGCCAAAAAATGGTGAGTCAAGTTGACTCTCTCCGAAATACGCTCTACGGGACTATGCAAACTGTGTCAAATTCGACTCAGCCACAATCAAACGTGCGAGTCAGTGAGTCAAATTTGACACTGGCGGAGTCGGATTGGACTCAGTTTGTGTAGTCCCGTAGAGCCTATTTTGGAGACAGTCAATTTGACTCATCATTTTTTGCAGTCTACCAGGAGGTATAATATTTCACTAACGATAAAATGCAGTAAAAGTTTGTATATCGGCGTGAAATGATCACTCAAGCTGACGCGTCGGTCAACTATCACCTATTCAGAACTGTTTTCATACTTTCCGGACCACGAGCTACGTAAAGAACGTAGAACAATACAATAAACATATTTCTAAGCCTAAGCGTAAAAATGAGCTTATACCTAAGTGTATGCGATAATATTAGTCAAAACCTGAAGCTTATTTTATTGCAATCCCACGGAAAAAACGTTCCGCCCCTGATCTTTACATGGGTCAAAAAATCGAACCAAATTTAGGCAAACGCATACCAAGTGGTCAATAACCAGAACAGGCTTATAAGCTGAAATTCAAGATAGCCTACCATTGCCGTCGGTATCATCCAATGAAATATTAATTCAAGCAATAGTTTAAAATCAGACACCGCATCGGTAAACGTAGCATAGGTATTTATCTATTTGAATTTCCCGCCAAAACAAAAAAAAAAACAAAAACAATAAACAAAAAATGCTCGAAAAAACAACGAAAAAACACGTTGAAAGGACCAGCCTCAGAAAAAACCCAAAACAACTGTCTGTCAAAACTCGACCGGAACCAACGTACGTGCAAACCGGATCCACAACCTGCTACACCGGAACCGGAACTTTTACAAAAATTCTTCATAACGCTGCCTTTACTGCGGAAAAGCCACTTTGATATATGATAAATAGGCTTTCGTCAACGAAATTTCATTAACATCAAATAAAAACTGAAAAATTCCGGCTTATGATCATGAACCCGGAGCCGGAACCTGCTAAACCGGAACCTAAACTAAAACCCGGGATTTCCGGTCGAACCCAGCAGTTCATGGTTACTTAAAAGCTGTGAGATATAAAAACCTGCGCACAGGTTCTAACCACACAAAAATCCTGCGCCGCTGAAACGGACGTTGCTAGACTACACGTCAATTCAACTAACACATGTGCTCGTAGCGATATCAATACAACGCCTAAACTGACACGCAACAAACCGTAAACAGTCAATCAAAGCCGACAGTGTTGATTTCGACTCAAATTTAATTTCAGTAACGCCGGAACGCCTACGATACAGTTAGGATTCGTAAAAATGGATCGTAAACACAAAGGAAGCGGATATGTACTGAACAAAATAACGGACACGGAAAACGTACACCACAGCACAATGAGTCGATAAAATTTCGGATTACAAGTTGTCGGACGACAAACTGTCGGGCGATGAATTGTCATCATACCTCCTGATATATGAGCCTCCATACCAAACTAACACGATCTACGTAATCACACAAGGGTTTTCAATTTACATTACAGTAAATGTTCAACACCAGCAGTTACAAAACTTCCGAGCTCGTAGCCAAACGAGACCGTAAGTCATTGAAAACCCTTGTATGCCCTCCCTGAAAAATTTTTTTGCCCAAACACCCAGCGTGATGAGCTGGCTACGGGCTTGAAAACTTTCCTACTGTCCAATCCTTCCTAATCAACCGACTGGGCGAACATAAAATAGTTACAACGAAGCATTTTACAAACCACAATGGAATTAAATTTCCACGGGCCTACCAATGAGTTAAAGTATACTCGTAGGAGTCGCTCTAGACACTTCATTTCCAAACTTATATAAAACTACGGCAATTCGTCGCCCGACCGGTTGCCGTCCCACAGTATCCTAACGCCTATGGATAAATCCACGCATAATCCATACCCATAATGTTAGGCTCGACTGAGGAATTATCGTCAGGTCAATAAAATCTCCCAATACACGTTGTCAAGTGACGGAGTTGTCGGCCGACGAATTTATCGTGATACCAATTTACCTACCTACGTAGCTTTTTTTCCAACACCAAACACAAACACACACCAACAGTGGCGGATCCAGGATGTCAAAATGGGGGGGGGGGCAAAATTTCACAGGTAATAAACTTACTTTTGACCCGCACACAAACCACGAATTATTGTCATAAAATTGCTATATAATTTTTGTCGAGATGCTGTTAGGGGGCACGGCCGGGGTGGCCCCCCATGGATCCGCCATTGCACACCAAACCATCGGCGACCGGACCCGAAATCTTACCCCAAAACCGCCGCCGCATCATACAGTTCCGCCTGTTTTCTCGCGTAAACATTACGAAAAATAATACCCGCTGCTGTCTTCGCCGACGATGACGTATGAAACATTAAAAACGTCAAAAAACCAACAAAAACCAACAAAAACAATAAAAAAACAACAAAAAAGCAATCGTTGGTCTCAAAAGCTTTGCCTACTTTAAATCGCAGTGACTTTACCAATAAAAATACCAAACATTTGTACGTACTTAAACCTAAATATATATATATATATATATATTGTTATCGATCATCGACACACGTGTATGTTTTAGCTACATATATATTGTAACACAAAACACCGACATTTCTACACGCTTGCATTGCAATACACAAGACAACGTTTGGACGCAAACCGCGATATCAAACGTGGCGCCGACAGCAAGCCACAACTGCATTTTTTGTATCGTTTTCCCATCGCTGAACACTGATTTTGTTGATTCATGGCCCAGTAAAAACGCAATTGGTCGGTCCAAACACCGGATTCCTCCACAAGACAGCCAGTACAACCACCGCCAACAGAAAAGAAAAGCCTAAACGGAATCTGATTGGACAACGTACGTAAACAACAATTTTGTTTCAGTATTTCAGTCACAATGGTGGACAACGATATGACGATACACACCGGACTGGTACCGGTCCGGGTCAAGGCGCGCGGGACCGAACCGGCGGGCAAAAATGGTTGGCCGCACGGTGCCTAAGCGAACCGGGACGCGGGCTTGGGACCAAACTTTGCGCCGCCCGCGAGTCGAACGAAATCAATCGGAGCAGTGGCGTGAGCTCTACTTTGTCCACAAATACTCATACCGTGAACTACTGTTCAATTAAGCTCACTGCATTTACGTACCTGACAGCAGCCAATGATGATGTGAAGGTTTTTTTCCGTTGTACCTTCTACACCAATTTAGCGCAGATCGTGTTGTTTCTCATTTCCTATGGCTGCCATTATAGCTTGAACTGCTTAAGCCCCCTACTTCTGCCCTGCATGTCCATTAAAATTTATGGTACTCGTTTTGAAACGGCATCTATTGGCTGAAGCCAAAATATGCCTTTTTGTTTGTAAGAAGAACCCCGGCCTACACAATATTTTGGCCCAACCTCTCGGCCTGCGTTCGCCTCATACTCGGCCGCATTTGCTCCTCGCAGCGGCTCAGTAAAGTATAGCGCACCCCTAAGACTCTGAACTTAAAAACACCTGCTATGCTAATTAGCAAACTGCTCCAGCGACCATCTGGCAATCATATGCGCCTTCCATGAAATATTAATCTGACCGTTACAAAACTCTCACCATGGCTGTTAGATCTTTATACAGGGTGCCCGCGGCTTCGCACGTTCAATTTTTCAGGTTTTTCCCCAAATTTTTTAGGTTTTGCAGGTTTTTTTACAAAATACTTTTCATGTCCTTGTAGGCGTCCCAACATCAAAAGTGGACCACCCCTTTTGAAAATCCCAACTAAGCATCAAGGGCGTGGTGGTACGCTTGTCGCGCATGGCGGACTGAGTTCATTATCTCACGAGTAATGGCGACATTTAACGGACCACCGGCATTACGAAGCACGTCGTAAACAAGCCGCTGGGCAATTAAAGAATCTTTGGTTAGATTTTCAACGAGCATGTCACTGTTGATAGAGAACCCACTATCCACAGCGGCGTTTCCGTGAGACATAATCAACGCTAGTTTTACGACAGACCACAACTCGTCATGTGCTTCCAACTTGGAAAAAATACCCCAATTAAAGGCGTCCAATCGATCGTTGGCATTTTCGAAAAAAATCTGGTTTTACTTCGCCATTTTTCAGCTTTTTCTATTTTTATAACTAAGGGCTTCGAGAAATCAGGTTTTTTTCAGGTGTTTTAGTAAAAATCAGATTTTTTCAGGTGTTTCAGTAAAAATCAGGTTTTTTCAGGTGTTTTAGTAAAAATCACGTTTTTTCAGGTTTTTAGTAAAAATCAGGTTTTTTCAGGTTTTTAGTAAAAATCAGGTTTTTTCAGGTGTTTTAGTAAAAATCACGTTTTTTCAGGTGTTTTAGTAAAAATCAGGTTTTTTCAGGTGTTTTAGTAAAAATCAGGTTTTTTCAGGTGTTTTAGTAAAAATCAGGTTTTTTCAGGTGTTTTAGTAAAAATCAGGTTTTTTCACGTGTTTTAGTAAAACTCAGGTTTTTCAGGTTTTTTCAGGCCGCGGGCACCCTGTTTATAATCGTCCCCATCTGTTGTAACTGACATTAAATAGACCACTGTCACAAACTGCAAGTAACTGCACTGTAATGCACATCATGTCTTTATGCTTAAAGTAGTTTGCGCAATATACTTATAATACTCAAAAATATATACATAGAATGACATAAACGAAATTTGCACAATATATACTAGACAGAATAGCGATAGGTTGCACGCTGACCAGCCTTCCATTTTCAAACGGTTATATAAATACAACTCTGGGGGTACCATCAAGCTTATAAATTTTTTTTCAACTACAAAAGCACTAAGTCAAAAACAGTCATTTGATGATGAAACTTTTGGTTCACTTTTCTTAGTCGGTTAAAATTTGTACTGTTAATAACCTACCGGTGGAATATTGTACTCTGCTCTCGATCAGTACGCATGTAGGAAGCGACCGGATATATACCTGGTTCTGGCTCCGTCAAAAAATTGACATCCGGTTTCGTTTACAGAATTATAAGACACCGGATTTTTTATCTTTGAAAAGTATGCAATAACTCGGTATTACAATGGAGTTAACATCCGGCTCCGGCCAGAAGTTCCCTATCCGGTTAACAGGGTTTCAACAAAAACTAAATTTTGCCGGAACAGGAATTGAATTTTTATGCAGGAACCGGAACAGGAATTTGAAATAATTTTCATCATCGAATTACTGTTGGAAGCCAAGAGAATTTTTATCGGTTTCATCATTACGTTTTGCGAAAACACATCAGGAGGAACAATTGAGTAACAAAAGTGAAGTAATTGCAAAACCATTAACTTCGACTTAAAAACATTTCAAAGACTCACTTTTCAACATTTAAATGATTATAAATAATTTGCCACAAAGCAATAAAAATTCTTGTTCCTGCATCTTTGAATGCAGAAACAGGAACAAGAACACAAATTGAATTTCTACAAAAATTCCGGTGTAATCCTGCCGGTTAAGCTCCGGTATTTCTTGGCACCCGGTCGCACTTTAGGCTGTTATATTTTCAACATTTCGCTTGTATAACACACTAACCTAACAAGTTTAAGTTTAAATACATATACAGGAAGTAAATAAAGTACACATTTTCTATAATATATATACATATATATATGTATATAAACTAATTAATTATACACTGGGAAACGAGCGATCATAAGATTCAAAACACTTTACCTGTAATGACGATAAGAGGCAGATAAACGATGACAGTGTTGTAGGTAATAGTAGTAAGTACGTAACGGAATATATATATTTGTCGTGCTCCAAACACCAATTTGTCGCTAGTTGGCAACTGAAAAAATCCCAAAACGTTAGAATGTTGTTCAGTGTTGTCCAACCAAGCAATCGAAATACGCAATGAGGATTGTGAATTTCAAAACCCACAAACAGCTTCCAAATTTTGGTTTATTCGGCTTTTTAATACCGATTCGGATCCTTTAATTTTTGCCCCGAAGTTGTCACCAAATCCTGACTGCTATTACTGCTATTCTGGTTGTTGGAGCTGTGTTGAACAACAAATTCACGTTTAGTATACATCTCAGTTGCCGACTGTGACAAACAGGTGTCGACGACATGATGACTCGTATATGTCGTAGGCCAAGCTGCTATTAACTTCAATAACTATTTTACCATCGGCCAATTTGCTATTCTACACCAATAGCATGCCAGTTTAGGCTACGTTGCTATCAAACACACACTGTCGAATCAGAAACAATTACTCGATGATCAGACGCGCCAGCGGCCACCAATCAGCGTTGGTTGTCGAATACCAAGATAGGCTTACAACATATCGATGAATATTATGTCTATGTCCCATATTCTCAAATTCGTACCGCACCGCCTATCATCAATTAACGCGATAGATTTTCAAACTGACGAACATCTGCAATTGCAGATCACAAAATTGGTACAAAAGTAGGGCAAATCAAACGTCATCAATGTGCTGAATTTTGAACCGCACCGTGCGCTGGTTCCCAAGTTACAGGATCCATCACCAACTGGGGTGACAGGCGCTACTCACGTTTAAGAATACGGCTTTATGTGCAAAGAAGTACGTATATGTTGCAGGTTGCGTGTATGAATACACAGAAACTATAGATTACGTCTTGAGCAGGAACCCCGACCAAATGTCAAGCTACAGTGTCACAGTCGCTCGATTGGTATCACATTCGATTGACTCAAAATGTGTATTCCTACTTAATATCTACTATAATAACTCTAGTTTGGCAACGGCTAATTTGACATTCGGTCGTATCCTGTTACAAGGTGTATACAATATGTAACAAAGATGGGCCGTACGACTCAGAGCACAAACCGATTTTAATGTCGTCTCCACATAACATCTACGCTACGTATATAATTCCGTAGGCACTGGAGCATAAATTAATTTTTCACAAAGTTTTCAAAATACGAAATTTTTCACAAAGTTTTCAAAATACGCAATTTTCCACAAAGTTTTCAAAATACGAAATTTTTCACAAAGTTTTCAAAACACGAAATTTTCCACAAAGTTTTCAAAATACGAAATTTTTCACAAAGTTTTCAAAATACGAAATTTTTCACTCAAAATACGAAATTTTTCACAAAGTTTTCAAAATACGAAATTTTTCACAAAGTTTTCAAAATACGAAATTTTTCACAAAGTTTTCAAAATACGAAATTTTTCACAAAGTTTTCAAAATACGAAATTTTTCACAAAGTTTTCAAAATACGAAATTTTTCACAAAGTTTTCAAAATACGAAATTTTTCACAAAGTTTTCAAAATACGAAATTTTCCACAAAGTTTTCAAAATACGAAATTTTTCACAAAGTTTTCAAAATACGAAATTTTTCACAAAGTTTTCAAAATACGAAATTTTTCACAAAGTTTTCAAAATACGAAATTTTTCACAAAGTTCTCAAAATACGAAGTATATCAGCCAAACCTGACAACCGTGTCAATCTGTTACCACGTAGCATAGAAGCACGTAGCTATCGTTACCTAGCATCTCTACGCTACTTGGCATCCGACCGATGACGAGCCGGGACCGGTTCCAACCGGAGCCAAGTTACGAGATACGATTATACCAGGGCCGCGGCCAGGCTCCGGTGATGTTTAAAACCCATGTTTCTATTTCAATAATCAGTTTTCAAAGAAATAAGACACGCTTTACGCCGTTAACCGTACTACGCTCTGAATCACACGTGATTGTTTGTTTCCAGACAGTTGAACACCAATGTAGACACAAAAATATATAACGAAGTCTACTGCCAGGATACCCGGCCCACGTACAGTTTACCACTCCTAAAAGCAACAACAAACCTACTGGACCTGCCAATTACTTAGCTAATTACTTAGCTAATTACTAAGTAATTGTGTGCGAGCGGATCTTAGTTTACCGGTACCGGATAGTGAATTTCTATCAGAACCGGATATTTACCAATAAAAAAGCTCAGTCTCGGTCAATTTTTGTCATCATCGCAAAAAAATTAAAATTCTCAAAAAATATTTCAAATGCCTTTTTCGTTGTTTTTTGTGTGTTTTTTCACAGTTTTTTTTGTGTATTTTCATAATATATACACGCTATTAATTATATATATATTGGTAACTATGAAACTTCATAGATTCACACCGAAATTTTATTCATCAGCCATCACTTCTTGTAACAATATTAACTTCTATGTTTTACAGGTTTACCAGCATTTTGCTGAATCCTCGACTTTTGGTCTCGGTTCCACACTACTGAGACTAAAAAACCGACACGGAGCCCTGGAAGTTATCCGGTCGCACTCTGATATATGTGTATACAAACGGCTGTAACTCAGGCGATGTTTGACCAATCATCGCTCAACAACTCCAATATCCTGGCAGTACGTATATGCATAGAGGTGTATGTATGCTATTGCCAATAAAGATATGACTGGGAACAATAAGATTAATCAAACACTCAATTCTGTGGCACGTAAGTACACAAACGAAGCTGTCAAGTGTCTACATCTGCACTTTGGGAATATTTTAAACGTCAAAAAAGCATAGATACTACCGATACAGCATATTACCGATCAACGAGAAATTTTCTAAGAAAACTACCATATTTTTGTACAAATCTCCAAGGCAGGACTCGACAAACTGAAAACTTCAAATTGATCTGAAATAGCAACGTCGGTATGCGTAGATTCACCAAATATTCAAACTCATTTATAAAATGAAAATTTTTTATCTCCACAATAATTATCGAATTATAACAATCTCTATAATGAAGTATCACACGGTCTTCAAAGAGTGGCACACCCCATTTGATTGAAATGGAAATATTTACTAGACACTAGAACTTACATGATATACAATTTAGATTTATTGTGACATACATGGCATTCATTTAATACGCCGCTCGAATCTGGACAACGCTTTGTGCTGTTTAAGCCTACATAATTAATTCCCCTTGCCCGTCTCAATCAGGGTGGTAAGGTCAAATTAGACGTACTTCGAAAGCAATGTCGCATACTTAGTTTATTATATAGTTTTGGTAAAATGAAGAAACGCAGAAATAGAATTCCGTACACAACATGTAATGAATATTGAATAGGTACCTAGGATATGAGATCGCATTTTCAAACAACTATCACCAACATACAGAACTGCAATTCTGACATTTGCCTGTTAATTATTTTCAAACTAAAAATTTAAATTAACAAAGTCAAGCACTGTTCACACGAGCAAGTTTTGGTTTTGCAGCGAGAAATTGCAGTTGTTGCAGCTTAAAATAGCATTGATTCACTAGCTTCGCAATATTTGTGTTTACAGAACTTTACATATTTCCAAGCGCAACAACGTTTCCGCTTGTTTTAAAACAACTTTCCAAATTTACGTATATACCATAGCTGTTTGAAAATACGGTACAAGAGATATAGTTTAAGAACAAGAATAGACTAAACTGTTATGAATACAGGTTTACGATTGCTTTTAGCAGCTTTCATACCCTTTAGCAACAGGCGTCGACCGGATTACATAGAATACCGCAGCCGGATGTTTTTATCGGGGTCCTGCCGAATATTTCTGTGCATACGTATATTTTGACAAAAAGTAAAGTCTAAGTCCATTTATTTTTTATAATGTTGCTCCTGCAAGTGTTTTATATCTATTTGTCATTTACAACAAGACTTGCTGCGAAAAAAATGCAATTTAGCTTATAAATATTACTTTGTTATAAAGTCAGGCTAATAAACTTTCCACCAATGAATATCTTACAGTGCAGAATTACCGGATCCGGATATAGATTTTTGGCTTGAACCGGATATTTCGGTCGAACGCTGTAGCAGTTTTCTCATCCAACAGAAACACAAGATGCATTGAACAATTGATCTGCGCTGTAGAGTTGACCATAACCATGATCCACTAATTTGCCCAAATCTAACAATGACCGTATTTCATCCATCTGCATGCAATATCCAAAAACATTGCGTCCTGCCCCCCCCCCCCAAAATGCATATGTCCGCTTACAACGGTTATGTAGGTATAGTTCCATAGTGTCATGATGTTTGAAGAAAAAAACACAAAAATTCGTAAAAAAATCCGCTGTGAAGAAAAAAATTGAAATTATTACTTGAGCAGTACTGGGCGTTGTAGGTATCTACTGTGGTATTGCGCAGTGATACTCGCATGTTTGTATGGAAAACAAATCCACGGCATTTGTCTTCAATTTCAGACGAAATACCGGCTCCCGCAACGGATGTCCAGTGCCAACTTCATTTAGAATCTGCTACGTATATATGGGCATCATGCCAGCGACAAGAGAAAGCAATCAACGGTCAAACTACTAAAACGGCATAGGAATGGGAATGAGAAATGTTTTTTGAGTATGGAAAACCAAACAAAGACACAACGATGAAAATCGGAGCGTTGAGTATTTACTGTAATGAATTGTCGTCGTCATCCTTGATGTTGTTGTGTTTCTGTTTATGTAAACGTTTGTTGTCGTTGTTGTTTCTATTGTTATTAACGGTTTTGTTACTGTTTTCGTTCAATTCAACAGTCAATTGGTTCAGTATATGTCGGTTTGTTCACGTGTCCAACGTTACCAATGTACGTTCTGTTCGTCCGTAGTTGTAACAATGAATATAGCAGCCGTGGTTGCAGTAGTAGTACTGGTGGCGGTAGTTGTTGAAGAAGAGTATTAGATAATGACGACATCCGATCGAATCCCAAGATTGATCATTTCGTTGTTAAGATAAGGTACCCTGGAAACTGCCATGGCGACCAGAAAACGAAGAGAATGACATACGACGAGCGATCATTCAGAACCAAGATTGATAATGTTGTTGCTAGAAAACGGTATTTTGAAAAGACATTGCTATGACGGCCACAAGACGATACGGTGGTTCAAATGGCGAGAATCATTATTTCGGGCGGCCGTGACAGCGACAGGCGATGCTGATTAGGACAGGAAGAATGGCAACGTATGTGATTGCCAACGACACAAAAATCGCGAGTGACTGCAGCCAAAAAAGATAAACGCATGCGGCGTCAGGGTGTGCAAATTCTTCGAATTTTTACAAAAAAACTTTCGACATCAAACTCATAGCGTGTAGTTAGTTAGGTAGGTAGGTAACACTCTTTTGTTGAAAAAAGTAGTATTCTGTTCTGTTGTTGCTGCTGCTATTGTTGTTATTGTTATTCTTCTTCTTCTTGTTGTTGTTTCTTCTATTTAAACGTAAATCCTTCATCGGGTGCAGTCTGTGCCGTTGGATCGAAAATAAATTCATTTGCATTATTCGAACCAGGCATTGTTTCGTGTTCCTCGTCAGTCTAAAAATAAATAAACACTATGCGCCTTTCATGACAAACGTTTTGACATATACCGATAAATATAACAGAAATAATATGGCTTTAATAATTAGAATTACAAAAATTCCATCCGTTAACCAACAAAAAACAAACCTTTTTTAGGCAGCCTCACTTTACCATGTATAACTAACCTCTTAACGCATGCATAACGCATACATATCGCCTATCTAACATAGCACAATCAAACATACTTCTGCCGAAAAATAGCGATCAATAATGTCGTAAGCCAATTTGTAAATATCTTCGTTTTCGTGATTTTGCAACGTTTCGATTTTGTCCAACCCACCACACTCCTCAATACTTTGACACACTTGATCACTGCTTTGACCAGCAACACGCAGTATGTTGTGCAATCCGTCGAGAACAACCTGAAAAAAAACTAAGCACAATTTAAAACAAATTTGAAAATTACCGGGCGCACCAAAAATGCTTGAATGGTTTATATGGGTATACCGATTCCCATCACCTCCTACCACGTAGAACTCACGAAACTGTTTCTATCTAAAACTTTTAATAATATCATTTTCTGTTCTCACATAGGTCAGATTTAACAATTTAAAACAAACACTACATCTGAATCAAACGAATTAATTTGTGTTTTTTCGCGTTTTTAAAATAATTTTTAAAAAACACTTGTTCATTAAAAAATAATAACATTACCTGAACAATCTGACTATCTTTCACTGACAAAAGATTACAAAACGGCGGAATTACACCTTCTTGAACTGTGTACGCAATTTGTTCCTTCGTGCCAGATATTGTTATGTTACTAATCGCCCATGCTGCTTCTTTCTGTGTGTTATAGTCGCCCTGAAAATATAAACCATAAATAAATCATAAGTATACATTAGTCAAGTATGACGTACATTAAAGTTAAAGCTGTCCAGGCTATATCTACCAAAGTTTATGCCAGCATTTAGTACACGTGGAAGAGTAACAAACAGATTTTGTATAAAATCAAGATACAACTACTATCAAAAATACGTACTGCTAAAATTCAAGCTTCATTTTTCGCTGGTCACAACTTAATCAGAATCTTTATAACTTAAACCCCGCCAGATTTTTCCACACATTTAAAACGTAAAAACGGTCTGGCTTAACGAAAAGAGCCCTAAACTGAAGGAGCTACGCAGCCAAAATAGAGACAATTTTCTCACCCTGTCCAACAATTGAACAACCAACGGGATCAGCATTGCGTCAATAACTGCTTGCACTTGCGCTTGATTGCCAGCAGTAATATTGCTCAAAAACCAAACTGCTTCCTGAAATCAATAACACTGATAGTGTAAATCAAAATAGCTTCAAAACTGTTCAAATAAAGTTATTTTAGCTGGATCAGCCATGACTACGGTTCGACCTGGTCCTATTAAGCAGAACTCCAACGAAAATTCGCTTAAAGCTTTCTTTACGGAAAGAAGTCACATTTATGTGACAAATGAAATAAAAACTTACAGAAGCATCAGGTAGAATGAGCTATTTTATAGAATGATGTTCCAAAACGCGGTCAAGCTTAAAACTTCTGGTCTCAGTGAAATGAAACCGGAAATTCCGGTACTGAATATTTTTTACATCAATAAAAAATGTGCCAAGCAAATGTCATAAAACTGGTCAATTGGACTTGGCGTTGTAAATACTGCAACCACTTTGGCTTCGGCAAGTCAACTCATAAACCAAAAATTTCAGTTGCAATCGATAACAACAAACTTTATTCCACTGAAAATATTATTTTAACCCAACCAAAATACGAACAAAACGAAAATACCTTGTTAATTTTCTCTTTCGGATGATTCAAGAGTGTCGGCATATACTGAAGAGCGCCACAATTGAGCACAGTTTGGGTCTGTTCATCAGTTCCGGTAACAATATTGCCAACAGCACGCAACGCAGCAGTCTAAACCAGTCGTAGTGGGACTATTTACTGAGCGAAGCTCGAACACACGTAAGCAATTAAGGTAATATGCAAATTAGTTATTAGCTAACTATTCATTTATCGGTTTTGGAGGTTTATAAGCAATTTCCTCAGATTCCTCGTACCCAAAAACCCTTCAGCCACCCTAATAATTATTGGAATAATTTAAAAAGTCCTAATTTTGTCTCGTCAATTACGCAAATTATGTATTAGCAACTATTCGACAATTGCTTTTAAAAGTCTTTAGACAATTTATTCTGATTCCTCACACCCGAAACCCATTATTGCTGAAATTAGATTGCTGGTAACCCTAATAATTAGTGAAACACCATATTGTCTATTAGCTAACTACTCAATTATCGGTTTTAGACGTTTGTAAACAATTTATTCAGATTCCTCGCACCAACAAACCTTCAGTAAACGCTAATAATTATTGAAAAAATTTATAAAGTCCCAATTTTGTCTTGTCAATTAAGCTAATATGAAATTAGCTATTAGCTAACTATTCAATTATCGGTTTGGGATGTTTGTAAATAATTTATTCAAATTCCTCGCACCTAAAAACACTTTATTGCTGAAATTATATTGCTTTTAACCTTAATAATTAGAGAAATATTGTAAAAAGTCCTAATTTAGGCTTACAAACTATGCTAATATGCAAATTATCCATTAGCTAGCTGCTCAATTATCAGTTTTGGAGGTTTGTAAACAGTCTACGGAGATTTCTCGCACCCAAAAACCCTTTAATGCTAAAATTAGATTGCTTCTAACTGTAATAATTACTGAAATATTGTGGAGATAAATAATTCAGGCTTAATTAATTAAGCAAATTAGCCTGTGGCTAATAAACGGCTTAAAATTTTAAAACCCAATGCGAGGTTAACACCCTAGGATAATTGGCTTTCAAAAAAAATTTTTTTCTATGAAAATCGGTTCAGGCGTTCCTGAGATTCTTTTCGGACGGACATCCACCTTTCGACCCCCAAGTACACAACATAAAACGCTTCGCTCAATTAACAAAAACTCCAAAACTGTGAAAAATATCACCACTCTGAAATAGTTATAGCACCTGTTACCCAGTTAGCGTAAGATTTTATAATAAACGAACTACTCTGTGTACTATTAAGAGATGTCTTACACGGTTAGAAAACATTCACCACACAGAAAACATCGAAATTATTTTTAATGACTCTAAAGTTACAAGAAATGTTCGGAGAGTGGAGGGTGTGGGGGGGGGTTGAGATTGCGGTTGGTTGTGAGGTGTGCGGGTCCGTTGGGGGGGAGGGGGGAATGGAATTTTTTGGTTTTTAGCTTTGTGAGTGTTTGTGAGTTTTGAGAGGGGTGTGTGGGTGGCTTTGTGTGGTATGTATAAAAGTAAACACGTGTGTCTATTTGTCGGCTCATGTTACTTTTCAAATGAGAATTGTTATTTTTAAAAAATGGAGAAATTTGCTGTGAAAAATTGTGAAAATATATTTTTCTGCGATAAGGAGTAATGTCGCAATGTAATTGTGTTTTAAAAATGGGGTATTGGAGAGAAGTTAAATTTTTTTTCGCTATTGGTCATTGAGGTGTGTGCCGCACCAGCTTTCTGTTTGTTGGTTTGTGTGGCTGGGAAAAAATTATTTATATTGTTTTTTTTATATATTATTTTTCTACCCAAAATTTATTACCAGGGTTTTTCTTGCGGTAAAAATTTACAGAACCGGAAGGTTAGGTGAAAAAATGTCGGAACCAGAATTCCCGTTGCACCATGGTTCACATTTGTAAACATTAAAAATTTAAAATAACTTCTTCTAGAAGCAATTTTCTTGTTTCGTTAGTATTATCAAGAGTGGATGATCAGTCTTTATAAGAAGAGTGTGCAACTGGGTACATTCTGTGTATTCAAGAATCTACCCGGCACGCGTTGCATTTTTGGCCTACCCCCCAAGTTTCTGGGGGTCTGTATGCACATACAATCATCTTTAGTGTGATTAAACAGCATAGTTGACCCCCCCTTAAACGAGGGGGTAGGTGTACGTGTACTGAAGCATACTTTATTGTTAATCTCTTGCTTAACCCCCCCCCCCCTGATTGAGAGGGGTTCGAACAAAAATGCAACGCGTGCTGGTACATTCTTTAATACGCAGAATGTACCCAGTTGCACACTGTTGTTATAAAGAGTGATCATCCACTCTTGATATTATGAACGAAATTATCGATCATTAATGTTCCAACTGCAATGTTAGAATGCAGATTCGATATTATTTCGAGTTCTCGGTTTTGTTTCTGATATTTTTTATTACATAGCTCAGTGGTAACTTTTTAAGCAACATCAATAATTACATAGCACCAAATTAAACCACTAATGAAAGTGAACACGTACCTGTACTTTAACTTCACTATGACCCAACAACGGTACTAAGAACGGAACAACTTCAGAGTCGATCACCATCTGAAAAATAACTCAACGTACTAAATAGTAAGCACTAAGCATAAGATACAACATGCTTTTCAACACCAGTTGAAAATGACATTTTCCAAGCTTTTCTCAGACGCAAAGGTATCGTCAGTTAACAAAATACGACAGGGATAACTTTGAGTCATCATTGAAAATGAGCACATCTTCATTAAACGTATTTTCAACAACGGCTTATATACCTCTTATAGTTATTTTTAACCAAAAAATAATAAAAATTAATACCTGTATCTGCTCGTTACCACCATCCGTCAAATATGACAACGCCCAGACCGTGTCTACCAATATCTGAAAATATATTCTGTCGTTAATATTTATCTCTAAAATCCCAAATTGCCGAATACAAAAACCCATTTTTCAAAGCTAGCTCCGAACCCCAGGCATGTTATAATACCCACCACACCAAATTGCAAGACTGGAACCCAGAATACACACAAAATTAGAAGATTGAGCCAGGGTGCAAAGCGGAACTGGATTATACCGTAATCGGAACAACAAATTTATACCGGAATCGGAACTACAAAATTTGTGACTGTACAGATAATTTAACAGATAATTTATACTAACAAGTGTAATATGCATTTAGGGTGTCTGTGGCCTGGCAACAATTCTGAAAAACATCACAAACAAATTGGCAATCATTTTTTGTTCTGTATATAATGCTAAACTACAATCAATTATTGATAAGTTAACTTATCAAAAACAATTTAATAGATAAATGATGTAGAATTTTTATACACCATATCACAACAAGTAGACCTAAAACTAAAATGTAGAAATTCCGATTCCGATTGAGTGTGCAATCGGAATCGGAACTCGTTTTGAATCGGAATTACAATCGGAATCTGAATTCCGATGCACCCTGGCTTGAGCAAATGTATTTTCTCTCGGAGTGCTATATAATAATTGTATGTAGCACCAATCACAAGTACGGGACCGACACATATCTTTTAAAACCGTACTCTAATGGCGGGGAAGATTCATCCTCTCAGTAACTAGTTGTACGTACGTGCTGCTGCTATGTCATGTGAGAATACGTGCACAGAATCTTGTTTTAATGGCGTTCACCAACCAATGACAGACGCCATTAGTCTATTTGACAATGCAGGCATAGGTAAATCCTTGTTTTCAATCCGTTCACTCACTAATTGATGACCGAATATTCACTAACCCCAATATCTGTATGATGTATCAATACGTGAAGCGCCGGCAACAATTGCTTGATCGTATCTGCAGCGGGCGGCGGCTCTTTGTTTCGACACAGATTGACAATCACCCAAGTGACGTTGCGTAAAAATCCAATCGGTATATCCGGGTTAATGAACGCCAACAATGGTGGCACGATGCCCATTTGAATGCAAGCGTCGCGAAAGTGTGGACCATCTCCTGTAACAATAATAGTAATAAAAATGACCCATGTAAACAACAATGGTCTGCTACTAAATATATGACTACATGCATGCTTTTATGCCTAAATATAAGTATATAATGCTGAGCCTAAGTTTCCCCGTCTCTATGTTCCGCAGTTTTAAATCTCAAGGCCTCCTGGTGGGCAGACCTCTATTCTTGAATGGGCTATAAATAATAATAATAACAATAATAATAACACAAAATGTTAAAACCAAAATTTTATGCATATGATCCGATTGTTAAACAGGATGTATTTTTCAAGTTTGAATAATTAGCATCGTAGCTGAAAACCCCGAAAATTTTAGCCAAACAATTTAACACGAGAAAATTTAGTGGCCTCTCGAATAATACGGCTATGCTTCAAACACGGCTCAACGAGGCGCAAACTTTTACCGGAACAGGAACTTAATTTCTTTGCAAGAACCGGAACAGCAACAGGAACCGGAATTGGAAATATATTTTATCCTGGATTACTGTCGGACGTTTCACAAAACTAATTAAATATGGCTTAAGCGAATTTCAGTAAAAGTTTGTTAATAAAATTGAACAAGTCGCAAAAACACTGATTCCGAAATAATTTTTCAAACACAAAGTTTACAATATTTAAATGACCATAAATAATTTTCCACAAAACCGTAAAAATTCCGGCGAAACCCTGACTTAAAAATTGTAAATTCAATCGAAGGCGTTTATTTTTTCAATGTTGTTAATAATTTAAGTCAATGCAAATTCTTAGCATTCATGACTAAATTGTCTAAATAATTAAACACTAAGCATACTATTGGATTCGGAACAGCAAATCTGCACCGAAATTTATACAGGGCTCCAAACTAGAGATTTCAAGACTACTATAAATTTAACTATAGAATGAATCCAAAATAATCTGAATCGAAAATTTCGTGTGCACCCTCCTGGTAACCGTAACGATATCAGACTGTGATGCACAGGCATACAAGAACCCGCTCGAGAAGCTAGCTGAACAGAATTAAAGTTTATTAAATTAGGAAATTGTAACACGTACCAAAGCTACGTATTAAATAACTGAAAGCATATCATGTAAAGAACGTTATACTTCCCTGTTTTCTCAATTCGAGTATATACTAACTAGTTTTACCTATGATATTTCCAAGCGCCCAAACTGACTGTTCACATACATTTTGATGAGGCGACGATAGCAAGTTTAAAAAATACGGAACCGCTCCTGAAGTACACAAAAACGAAGCATATACAGCAATTAGAAACACACGTAGACCCATTATATATCAAAACACACAAAATGTCAATTAAGCTAACTGTGCAACTGCGTACGTAAATTATATACTAAACTTCAAAGGAAAATTAACATTTATATAAGAAATATTTTAATATTTTCAAATTCAATAGAATAATTCAAGATCTTTCAATGATATCAGGATTTAATAGGATACAATAAAATTCAATAGGCAATAGATCTGCACCAGAGATGAACTTAAAAAATAATCATACCTGCATTAACTACAGCTCGTGTTTGTGCCGATGTTCCACTTGCGATGTTAGTAAGTGCCCACGCGGCTTCAAATTGCAGCGAAGGACTACAAATTATTCAAAAAGGTAAAGGTAATTGTCAAAATACGTCTATATACGTAACAGTGGATTATAGTAGACTCAATAATGTAAATTAGAATATATATTTACAAATCGATCAAGTATTGACCAGTTATGGATTTATGTCAATAAATTTTAGCAAAATTGACCATCACCATATATACATATAAAATTAGTTGAAATATTAGTCTTCATAAGCAATAAAAGTTGTCTTGTTCCCATTTCTAACCATTTGGTGGGTCAGTATTTCAAGCCAAATTCTATAAATAAGTCAGGTAGACTACGAAGATATAATATGCAGAATGATGCACAAAAACAGTACAACTAATTAAAATTACATATCTCGTATTTTAGGGGACACACGTATGTTTTTGTAGCTAGGGTATGAATTTCAAGTTTTAATCTTTGTGTCTAAAAATCAGCTGAATACAAAACATTACGTGGGGGCTTCCGATGTGACCGTCTCTCCCTCTTGAGTAAATGCATTCCGAAATGAGTTCCACATACTTGTCAGCACATCCTAAGCATTCGACCAGAATAGGAAGTATCCCAGAATTCACCAGTTCATCAATAGGCGGATTACGATCGCTCGATAACAGTTTCCTATATCACAAAAATAATAACAACAGTATGACACATATATACAGTATAATTTTAATACATGAAAGCAACAAGGAAAAATACATGAGTTTGTCAACACGACAAATGTATATAGTGCTTTATAGCAGTATTGCCAAATGCAAAATTGTATAAATATTTAAGTGAAATTACCCTGTGGCTTCGCTGCTGGGAATGAGGGGGTGGGTTCCCTTACTTACCAAAGGCCATCCCTCACTTAAGATTTTCGACCCGGTTTAGCAACTCCCCCCACTCAAGATTTCACCTCCGGTTAATTTTCTGTTCCTGACATTTTTGGTAAAAACATATCAGTAAGGATTAAACATGCACGCTCGTCTCGATCATATATCTTATATATTTGATCTGTGTCTAGTATTTATACGGTTGTTTTTGAATATGTGCTTAGTTGTAGACGACAGGCGTAACTAAGCACTGGCCAGTGCTACTGACGCTTTATTGAAAATTCTGAAACCCTGCCTCAGAAGTTTCGTCGGGTCGCAAACCGTAGGCCCCCGGTTGATGACACACTCCTCACCATTCCGCCGCGACCCAGCGAATGCCCAGCTACCTAGTATAGTGTTTTTGATGCACACATTTTTCTACGATTTAACCCGCATAATGTCCTTTCACCATTTTATCCGCGTATGAATGATACGGAACAAAATCATGTACAACTTTCAAGAATGGGCAGGGCTAAGAGCAGTTCGGCTTGAGTGCCCGGTTTGTGCTTTGATTTACCTTGCAGACTGCACGGCTTCCAATCGCACTGCGGGGTCTGGCGATTGCGCACTCTCAACGATATGATCAAGTGTATCACGCGACAGTCCCGAACCTGACGCAACAGAATTGTCTTCAGTATCTAAAATGACAAACAATATTTTCGATTACATGTCACAGGAAGCAGGAATTCAACTAGAACAGATCTTTGGGGAGTTTCGTTTTGTTTTTTGTTTCGCAAAATCACAAGTTATATACAACACGAACGAACAATCATACAACACAGTAGAATACTGCAATTGACGAGTAGTTGACAATAAAATTTAAGAAACAAAAGGTGTAAACCGCTTACTTAAAATAATTTGTTTTGTAGGAGTTTAATAACCGAGATCGACACCGCGAAATAACTACCAAAATCGGCCCGGTCATGGAAAATATCGGTTTCAGTCAATATTTGGTTATGACGGAAAACAATTAAATTCTCAAAATAAATTCTTTCTAATGCTTTTTCCAGCATTTGCTGAATCCTCGACCTCTGGTCTCAATTACAAACCTAATCGGATATCAGTTTCCGTTTCCGGTAAACATCGGTGTCCATTTCCGTTATAGAAATAACGGAAATTGGGTTTGTTGTACGCTCAAAAGTAGTTATCAAATTTTTGCTGGAATTAAAAGTTCCGGTATTAAGTATTGGTCGGTGGAAATAAAATATTTTACTAAAAATGGCAATAAAAATTAAATAGCTTCCATTCGTATAGTACATAAATCTTGACAATCACCGAAAATAAACGATCGAAGGTAGATTTCGGTTCCGTGGATTATGAAAATCTAAAATTTAGCAGACAAAGTAAATACCTATCTCCAACAAGGGTTATTTCACAAATAATATTGCAAAAAGAAAATTAAAATGAACTTTTCTGTAACATGTATTTTTCATTTTCCGGTTTCGACTCTGCTTCTGGTAATTATTTCGTATTCCGGTTCCTGTAAATTGTAATTCCGGTTGCACCCTGAATCACGTATACGTATATCTCGCAATTTTTTATTACAGATTTGCTGCAAATGTTTCATATGATACGTATTAAATTTACGATATTCATTCAAAATCTTAAAAATTTCGGGAAATCCAATATTTTTTCTTTAATATTTGAAAACGGCCGACGAACATTTGTACGCCTCAATTGTTGGCAGAAAAATAAAACATTGAATACACTAATTTCTTGTGATTTTCCTATTTTTGAATAGAGAACCGAGCATGGTAAGATTGTTTTTCCTGCGAACTAGTTAAGAACAGTATGCCAAAATTGTCCCCGGAAAATAACGTGCTGGCCTCGGCCGCATCGGTCTTAAGCCCCGGTACCGGAGCCTGGCTCCGGAACATCTCTGGTTTTTATTTACAGGGAATCTTTTACTAATTTTCTACCCTCCTGGTTCGCCCAGGCCAAAATTCTTCGTAAAACTAAAAATCTCACCACTTGACTGTGGCACATTTCTACGTTTGAACAAATGCTCGTCTCGCTTGTTCTTCCTTAACTCGACATTGACTTCCTGTCTCCGTCTGCGCATCTCCTAAAACACACGGACGTAAATGCTGTATAACACGCACACGGTTCACGACAAAGGGCAACTTTACGCAAAGATATACATAAGCCAGGCATAAAAAGTACTAAAAGAATTTAGCGTAGCATTCATTTGTCCCATTAGTTTCTCATACAAATTGCAATTACTATATATGGTACATCACAACCGTGACCGTCCAACTGTATACTTCCAATTTTTTTGCTCAAATAGAAAACGCATTCCTTCAAATTTCATGAACGCCATACATCATAACAATCAGTGGAAATCAACTTTGTACCTCTTGGTCCTTTCCAACATTTTTGTAATTTTGTATACGTCCCTTTTGCACTGGCATCTCTTCCTTTACAACTGTTTCCTAATTGATATAATACCTATGACACTAACAGTGTATCTGTCCAAAGATATTTGCTATACGTTGTTGCAGTACAACAATATAAACAAATTATACCTAGATTTTTGCTATAAGTTCAGGTGATAAGTTGGGTAGGCTAGGGTACGATAGTTTTTAGTTCTGAGTGCACAACAGCTGAAAATGAGGGATGGTCCCACTGAGCCAGGCCGCCCCACAATCAACTGCGGAGGTTTTCTGTTTCTATGCCTTATAAGAACCTCAGCATTATACACGTATCTTGTGTCAGTCTAGGTAGGAACCGGGACCTCAGATCTTTCTACCAAGCAGCTGGAAAAGCGGGCTAGAGCGGGGATCGAACTCTCAGCCTATGGATCCTGAAGCGAGCACTCTACAACTGCGCCAGGTAGCCCGGCCCTCCAACTGCATTTTTCGACGTCTATCTGTGTCGACCGTACAACGCAATGTGCATTGCATTTATTGCATATGCACCAGGACAAGCATGTCTCACATGCTTTCATACCCTTATTTTCAACAAGGTCGTCCCTTGACCGTCCGTCCTATTTTCGACTGGATACCGTGTTCATAACGCGGCAGTTTACCATTCCGAACACAGCGTGGCCCCCATGTCAGTCTAGGTAGGAACCGGGACATCAGACCTTTCTACCAAGCAACTGGAAAAGCGGGCTAGAGCGGGGATCGAACTCTCAGCCTATGGATCCTGAAGCGAGCACTCTACCACTGCGCCACGTAGCCCGCCCCTCCAACTGCATTTTTCGTCGACTATCTGTGTCGACCGTACAACGCAATGTGCATTGCATTTATTGCATATGCACCAGGACAAGCATGTCTCACATGCTTACGTCTTGGTTCTTCCAGGTATTTACTGCTGCTGCATATGAAGGCACTACATATGCAACAGTGATTTTTAACGAAGTGCAGCATCAGCATGAGGTTATTACTTGTCATTTCACAACCGTCCAACTGTACATATGCCTTCTAATTTTTTCCTCAAATAGAAAACGCATTCCTTCAAATTTCATGCACACAATAAATCAGAACAACAATCAGTGGAAACAAACTTTCTACCTCTTGGTGCTTTCCAACATTTTTGTAATTTTATTTTCGTATACGTCCCTTTGGCACAAGAACCTCTCCCTTAACAACTGTTTCTTAATTGATACATTAGCTATGACATCACCTGTGTATCTGTCGAAGTATATTTGGTATACGCTGTTGCAGTACAACAATACAACTAGTTTTTTTACTATAAGTTCAGAGATATAAAGCTTCGTGGATTAATAAAATTTTCCCACATTTCTGTCATATCTTTAGTCTTTGCAACCACTACACGATATTATGAGGCCAAGTTGAGTTGGAAATAATCATGGTATATATGTTAGTAAAAAGTGCCATCGAAAAATTTTACTTTTGCTAGGCAATATTGGGCAACGTATCTCAAATTTTTAGCCTGCGATCAAAGTCAGTCATTAAAATAAAAGCATGTTTTTCGCATCAGAGGTACAATTTTGTAAGCAAAACAACTGATAAGCCCAATGCAAGCAATTTTATAGGCTTTTAATGTATAAAAGTTTCCGGTTCCACCACTGTACTGGTAACCTGAACTAATCTTATATGGTACATTATTATGTGTATAAATGGTTAAAGGTGTAGCTAGTAAGAACCCTTCGCCGAGATTTTCTTATAGAGGGGCACGGTAAAATTTGGAGGGAATAAACAAAGTTGTGCATAGAACATCAGTTAAACAGCCAAGCTGCTCAAGTTAACATTGTTTGTTTCACTTATTCAGTGTCGTTCGCACTATTGTGAACACTTCTTATCGAATGAAAACTTTAACACTATACATGTGTATTGTTTCTTTCATTTTTAAAGGTTCTCCATTTTATAGCACTATATATGCATCGGCATGTTACCGATATGCGGCACCAGCATGAGGTTTAACTTGCCACCATGCTTCCGCATTGTCACAAAACTGTTACATCTGCATTGAATAGTTGCATTAGGTTAAAACATTGAAATTCTGTGGAACAACGTGCATATTATATTTTGTAAAACATTACAATATTTATTTCAATTCCATCGCAATCGTGAAACATGTGCTAATTTAGAATGCGAGTATTTACAATAGTGAAGCAAATGCTGATGTTTCAAGCTCGTTGAAAATGCTTAACTAATGCAACTGATTTACATCAGTCTAGGTAGGAACCGGGACGTCATACCTTTTTACTAAGCAGCTGGAAAAGCGGGTTACGGGTGGTTTCGAACTAGCGACCTTCTGCGTGTCAAACAGTCTCTGTTACCACTGCGCTACGCATCCAGTCTCTCCAACTGTATTTTTCGTCGACTATATTTGTCGACCGTATGCTGCCAGCAAGCATACAACACAATGTGCATTGCGTTTATTGCATATACATTAGGACAAGCATGTCTCACATGCTCACATGCCCTCATTTCAGTAAGGTCGTCCCTTGACCATTCATTCTATTTTCGACTAGATACCGTGCTCACAGCGCGGCAATTTGCCATTGCGCTCACGGCGTGGCCCCCATGTCAGTCTATGTAGAAACCGGGACTTCAGATCTTTTTTAACAAAGCAGCTCGAAAAGCGGGTTACTGGTGGTTTCGAACTAGCGATGTTATGCGTGTCAGGCAGACGTTGTTACTGCGCCACGTAGCCCGCCTCTCCAACTGCATCTTTCGTCGACTATATGACGTGTCGACTGTATGCTGCCAGCAAGCATACATACAGTGCACTGCGCTATATTGCATGTGCAAATAACAGACAAGCATGTCTCATATGCTTGTATGCCCTTATTTTGAACAATAGTCGTCCCTTGACCGCCATCCAATTCTCGACTGGATACCGTGTTTATCGCGCGGAAAGTTGCCATTGCGTCCACAAAGTGGCCCCCTTGTCAGTCTAAATAGGAATCGGGACATCAAATCTTTTTACTAATCAGCTTTAAACGCGGGTTACCGGTGGTTTGGAACTGGCGACCTTCTGCGTGTCAGGCAGACGCTGTTACCGCTTCACCCCGCATCTCGCCTCTCCAACTGCATTTTTCGTCGACTATATGTGTCGACCGTATGCTGCCAGCAAGCATGCAACACAATGTGCATTGCATTTATTGCATATGCACTAGGACGAGCATGTCTCACATGCTTACAATTTAGAATTCTGAACTGATACATTTACAGATATGCATACAGATAATTGTGAGTATGTGTAGTTCACGTAATGGATGCTGGAAGACTGCCCTTAGGATGCATAGATTGCAAAGATGTACAGGTAATCAATTTAGGTTATTAGTACAGCAAGTTGCACTCAATCCGCGATATGACTTAATCAAAATCCCTTGTTAATTTGCCGAATCCGAATCTTACATGTTGCAAATTTCAGATGTTTATAACTTGTTTCAAAAAATCAACGCAATGCTAACCGCACAACTTGCAAACGTTAGTATATATATTTGCCCGACCTTAGTTCTTATTTTTGCGACCTGAAAAAATATTGATTTATGTAACAAGTTATGTATTTAAAATATCTGTTTAAAAATAAAAAAAACATTGCGTTATACTCGACTTTTGGATTTGACTTTTTCACAACCAAATCCGAATGCTAACTGCAATTTTTTGTCGAATCCAATTCGAGCCTTTGTTGCTACCCTGTAGTACAGTATAATGGAACAAGACGTCAAACATCAGTGGACGACCGAATTGATCGCTTTTGTGTTATAATTAGCGCGGCCTAGGTAAAAGCTTCTATTTAGTACCTGCTAATTATTTTCACTTTTTTGTTTTTAGCCTGTTTCCGTTGACGTGGACAATGGGGGACGATACGCGTTATTAACTAGGTAAATGCTTGTTTTGCTGAATCGTTCGTCAAAATACCATGGTTCTCTTTATACGCAATGTTCTATGTGTAATATTGAATTGTATTTTGTTCACCCTTTGCAGTCAAATTTATCATGTATTCAACCAAATGAGTAGTTGCCGCTGTAGGAATGTTTCGTATGTTCGCATCTGTAGTGCGGATCTTACATCAGCAGTTATGTTTGCGGATGTTTTTCCTGTACTTAGCATTAAAAACTATTACAATTTGTTGCAAATATTAGAAATTTCATCTGAAATGTAATTTCAAGCCAGGATTCTAACTCCAGTCTCAGTTTAGTTGTTGACATCCGACTCTTGCACTTTAGTTGGTCGTGTGTTTATTGCTGGAAAATATGGTTTACGTAACATGCATGTTTTAAAGTGAAACTTTAAACCTACTTTATTTTGCTTTAAATCACGTTTTAGTTAACCGAGTGCTATGGTTTTTGTAGTCTATTATTTCAGTCGCAAATGGGTCGCAGTTCTTGATTTGTTGAATAGTAGCAATCTCAAAAAGACCAGCCGAAACTGTCAATGGGATAGCCGGTGTCTGTGTTTGTGGTCGCCGCATAGCCATCGATTTTTGCTAACGGTAAGTCCGTAAACATTATTATTTAAGTTTTTTAATAGCGTAAATTTGGTATTTTAAGGCATTAGACAATATGATGATGGATAATGATGCACGTCATTAATGTAAGGTAGAAGTAGGTTCCGATCGAACTCTGATTTGAACAATAATGTTTTAGAGCAATCAAAATGTCGAGCTTTTTGATTGTGGAGAAAGCCAAAATGTTAAACTGTTACGGACAGTTCAAGCACATTCACGTATTGTATCGTAAGTATAGTCTTTTTGGCAACACGAATCTAAGTTTTGGCTGCTTTTAGCTTAAGTTAAACGTGAATTTTTTAACTTAAGAGCGGTTTTGGTATTTGAGTTTGTGTATAGTTTATGAGTAATGCATCGTTCACAACATAAAATTCGCTCAGATGTAGTTTAAATTATAAAAAGTGCAGACTTTTACTTAAACATTGACACTGCTTAGATTTACAGTTTTCCAGTAATTTCAGTAGTGCTATTAAATTATGAATTTTTAATTTTCATTCAAAATGTTCTGTTGATTTTTAGCGACATCGATTGGTGCCATTCTGACCCTGATTTGTTCGTTTCCTCCGCTGACAGCGATTATATTTATATTTGGGATGTTCGGTATGTGTGCTTTTGTTTATTTCAAATAAATTTTGGTATGTCGGTCTGATCATTGAGATGGTAAACAGGAAACCCATGCACTTGAAAACCACGCTGGCTAAGGTGATATTAGCCATCTCTCCTTTCTACGCCGCCGTACAGGTGTCGGACGGCTCCGCTCGTCAAAAAAAGTATAGCGCAACCCTAACGCCTGTTGTATTCAGTCCCTGTCAAGTGGCAACTGTTAAAGATATTTTGTCGATTATATGTATATTTGAGTTTGTTTTAAGGCCTCACTGCAAAATTGATCTTGTTATTTGCATGTGCATGCCCTTTCCATTTCGTTATGTAGAAAATATTACAAATAGGCTACGTATTCTTTTAACGACGGTATTTCAAAATGTAAGGGTGCGTTCAGCTTAACGTTTGTGGTCTAATTATTTTCAGAGATACAAAGAAGCCGTCGTCCTCTATACATGTACATGGTATGTGTTGTTTTTTATTCAAAGCTTATTACCCTGTGATGTAGTCGGAATAAATTGTTTGTAAACCTGCAAGACCGATAATTAAATAGTTAGCTAATAGCTTATTTGCATATTACCTTAACTGATAAACTTCAATTAGGACTTTTTAAATTATTACACTAATTATCAGTGTTACTGAAGTGTTTCCGGAAGCGAGCAATCTAAATAAATTGTTTATAAAGATCTAAAACCGATAACTAAATAGTTAGTTAATGGCTAATTTGCACATTAGTTTAATTAGTTAGCCTAAATTATTATTGTGCGAGAAATCTGAATAAATTGATTATAAACCTTCAAACCCGATCAATGGATAGTTAGCTACTAACTAAAGTGGCGTATTAGATTACTTGGAAAGCAATTGGGTCAAACTATCCTTTTGTGCTTTATAAGATTGGAATATTTAACTAGACTGATTAAAAAGCAAGTGTGTCTGAGCTTCGTTCAATAAATGTAGTTCTACTACGACTGATGTTTAGCCACAACATCGCAAGCAAAATGGTGCCGGCTACGTAGTCACGTTTTAGCCTCATCTCATGATGGCGATGTTTGCTTCTGGGACGCAAGGGTAATTTATTTGTTTAACCACATTTTATACACTGCCATCTGAGCTTCATCTCTACTTGTAATTTTTCTTCGTTTCCAGTTATAACAGATTATGTAAAATTAGTTTGAATTTAAAAAACTCTATACACTTCTGAATTTCATTTAGCTTCTCACGAGTGGGGTAAAAGCTGCGGGAGCGGAGATCTGTAAGCTACATTTTGTTCCCAATATTCATGCACTACGTTAAACTGGTGTACATCATACTTAAAAATGGAAGCCCGGGTGTGGGTGACCCCCGACCCTCACTAGAAAAGCCCTAACGGTTGGTAATTGGTGGCTACAAGACGTACGCTATCCCGGAAATTTCGGCATAAAGCTTTACGGGTGAGAAAGCGCTAAATTGCAGCCTGGGGCTCTTAATTGAAATAGTAGGTAACTCTGGGAACGTTGAATATAGGAGAAGCACAGTATTTGTCATAATAATGTATATGTATACAAACAGTGCTGTTATTTAGAATCCCACAGCGCAAACAAATCACGTTGTTGCACATTTGAGCAAAATTAACGCCATTGATTGGGATCCAACCGATGGCAACAAACTACTAAGTGCAGGGTCTGATGGAACAATAAAAGTTAGTCAGATTATGGTTATGTTGACAAAAAAGCATTTTTTAGCTGTTTTGGCAGTCCAAATTTAATAAATTGGTGCAAAGTGATAGGTGCTGGAGCATAACGGTGATGACCATAACGATGATGACCATCCAGAGTTGAGTTCTCGTCCTTTGTACTCGCTGTGAGGCGAGTAGCGGTCGAACCATCGAGCAGGCGACGAGAATGACGACCCGTGATAGGTGCTATAAGTCAGATTAACAACGAAGTCAGGGTTTTACCATATTTGAACCCATCGCGAATTTGCCCTCTCCTGATCGGAACCTTGACTTTGAAAAATCTCTTAATGTAGATGATTTTTTGCAAAATTTAACCTGTGGCCATTTAACATGCCGACTTTGCTCGCCGAATCTTATGTGAGCAATAGAAACGTATTAATTTAGTAATATTGAAATTTCGAATTCAGGTGAGTTTTTGAATATTGATTCAGACTGTTACATCTAATCTAACGGAAAATCCATGTAAATTAATTTCAAAAACCGAAACCAAATTTGTGTTGCCACCCTGCTTGATTTTAGTCATTTGGTAATACAGCCTTTAGATTATTGTTTGCAACGCGTTATTAGATTTCTGAAAGCATTGCAAATTACAATAACAAGAATGAAACATAAATTTGGAACATTCACCGCAAATTTAACATAAGAATTGTGATTTCATTACAAATGACATCATAATTTCGCTTAAATTACCAGAGATTTATGATTCAAGTTTCAAATGTTGCTTATTTTGCGGAAATTTTTTTCTACTTTCACAGTGTTAATATCTACGCCTTTCCAGTGCAAGTTTGGTTTTATACATTTAGTGTTGTGTAGTACGGTAGTTTTACTTTGATTAAAATGTTGTTTATATATATAAATATTTATTGTTGGAATTCCGGTTGCCTCTTGTTAAAAGGAGTGATTGCTGAGGGCGGAAGTGGTACAGATAATCGTATTGTGAGCATTGTGTTCACCCATTCATAATTTACCGGAATTTGAAAAAATCACCGGACTCCGGAACCGGAAAATGAAAAATACCTATCACCGAAAAATTAAGTTTAATGTTCTTTTTTGCAATATTACTGAGAAATAACCGTAGTTGGAGATAGGTATTCACTTATTCTGTTTTATTTTAGATTTTCATAATCCACGAAAGCGAAATCTACCTTCGATGGTTTATTTTCGGCGATTGTCAAGGTTTATATACTATGCGCATGAAGTTATTTAATTTTTATCGTCATTTTTAGTAAAATATATTAATTTCCACCTACCAAATTTAAATACCGGAATTTTTAATTCCAGTAAATATTTACCGAAACCGGAAGATGAAAAGTGTCGCAACCGTAATTCCGGTTGCACCCTGATATAGTAATAATAAAAATAATAATAATAATACTAATGATAATAACAACAATAATAAAAATTATTAATAATAAATAATAATAAATGTACGTATAGTTTTTGAAAAGTTTGCAGATTAGCAATCTTTCAAGTTAAAACTTCATTAGTTGCAACATTTAGATTTGGAACACAGACGACCTAGGTGTTCGCGAAAGTGATATTATTACAAGTCCGATTTGGAAAGCACGATTTGTGGTAAGTATATCAGTCTTCAGTGGCATTATTTTAGCGATTTGAGTGACCAATGATTTATATGCAAATGAGAACATAAGTATAATCGTTTGCTGTTAACAAGAATTATAGATGAGCACTCTTTAACAAGAGTATGACGCTATGTACGTTCTGTGTAAAAAAGAATTTACCCAGCGAACGTTGCATTTTGTCCATTCTTTTTCATTTATTAGGAGAATTTAATTTACAGTGCACGAATTTTATAATTTTAACTGCTGCAGTTATCTTCGATGCCGCAGAGTACTTGCGGTTATATTAAAAGCATTATACTTATTGTTTGGTTTGAGAGGAAGGTGCTCATGAAAATAAGGTGGAGCAAGTCCAATATGTAACGCGTGCCGATACATTTTGAACTACGGAAAAATAGTTAAGATGTATACTGTTCTACAAACAGTCAACATCGACTCTTGCTTTTAATAAGTCGTGAAATATTCTGAACGGCAAAATTAGTATACATTCATGTGTAGAATTTGTTTAAAGAGGGTGCGGTGCTTATTATAAGATTGATAAACATATCAATCAAGTTGATATCTAAGGTAGCTTTAGATTGTCAACATTAAAGGAGTGATAAATTAAACTAGGGATACGGATTTTATGTTACGCGTTTTTGCGCAGGGCAGGATTTGTAATATTTTTCGCGGTATAATTTTGCTTTTATGATGGTTGTAAGTGCCTTCAATTTTGTTTGTACATAATTTAGCCGTCGCTTGATGGAATTGTAACAATACCAGTGCCGCAACGATTTACAAGTACAAACGATTCAGTTTTAATGTGGAACAAAAATAATTTATCACAGGCGCCACTTGCTACAGTCAGCCAGAGTGATTCGATATTGGATTTTGCGTTTCAGAAAAGTGAAGGTATGATTATTTGGTTATTACATAGCTGATAGATATTGTAATGTAGTTATGGTTTAATGCAGAGTCGTCTCCAAGCCGGATTAGCCAAAATAACCGTATATTCTTGCTAGACAGCATGTTTTTAAATGAAACGTTGAGTCGAACCAAAGTTTGCCATTTATTTGATTTACAATAATTTGCTTCACTGCACAAAATGTTTCTATTTACGTCCCAGCGGCTGTGAATCGTAATCAGGCAAGTAGCGCTTGCGTTAAGTAGCATAAGAGCGAATGCCCACTAGTAGCACTAAAAGTTATTTTGTATTAAATGTCAGAAGATAATTTTTTGTCACTTCAGGGTTTTTGTTTCTGTTTCGTTACACACTGAATACGGTCATTCTGGCGACCTGGAAATTTTGAATCTATGCTAATAGCCTCAAATATGCGTTTAGCACCTGTTGACAGTTAGTGATAAGGTCAGATCGACATTATTAGTGTCTGCGGCTGTGTTCGCTAAGCTGTTGTGAGAGCATCGTTATTTGGCAACGGCATGCTTATTTCGCGAGTGTAGCATATAATTTGAACACACCAGCCGATATTGCATAATTATTTTGACTCCCCCGGTCAATATTATATATGTAATATTAGCTACCTTTATATAATATTAACTCACTGATTATGGCTGTAAACACAATTTTTATCTCGCAGACTTTGGACGTCTGTTTCCACGGTGTTTATCTCTAACGCCCTGCCGTCTGGAGGAATCAAAATTATACATTGACTGGGGGAGTCAACTTTAGGTTAATGCTACACCGCACTACGTATTTTACTTTTCAAGAATTTTGACCATGCGTTGACCTTCGAATTTATGGACAGCAACACTGTATTGTTACAAAGCGAAATATACATGCATGCATTAATTTTTTAGATATTGGAAGCAATTTGATTACCATTGGAAAAGACTTTCGTTTGAAAACATGGCCTCTTTCGAGTATTGATTTTGCGACGGTATGATTAATTTATCTTGTATTGACAAATTTGTTGTTTGAGAGGGTATACACAAGATTTTAAATGTCTGATAAACTTTGCACTTTCTTCACTTGTACTTATGAATTACATCATTCGGTATGTGAGTTATTATGGCAGGGGAATCGTAAAGTTTGTTATGGAATTTTTGACAAAAATATTCTAAACAGCGAAACATTAAATTTGAAAGGTGTATAACCAAGGGTACTGAGTTGAAATTTGAATTCAAAATATAGAGTTGAATTAAAGGTATTTTTGTGCACAGTGATCACATGCTACTCTAAGTTGGGTAGGACTAATGCAGTATTTTGGTTAAAGTAGGGTTAACGCATGTCAATTTTGAAATTTGACACGTGTTAACTCTACCTTATAATGTTTTAGGTGGCAAAATGAAATTTTTTATTGTGAGTGATGCACTATAAGAGATTTTATGGCACATTGGCAAAATTATTGTAAGCGGCGCATCTTGGAACGATGGCTCGGTTTTTCAAATCTTATCTAAGTTCTGCTTGTATACTGTTAGTCTGTAACACGTGGAATTTGGACAGTGACTTAAGTGTTTGCTTAACCTAAGTACGCTTGTGCATGTAGAAAATTCAAATTCGCTAAGAAAAGTTTCAGAAACCCAGTCAATGTTGAAGTCATGTTATAGGACAGTGATAATGCTGCATCAAACACACTTGATACACCTGTCAACGATGATTTGTTTGCTGAGCGATTCAACGGAAGCGTGGCAATTCATTCGCCAGAACACAGCTTGCTTTCAGATCAAAATTATCGTATCAGTAGTAGTTTTAAGCAAGAATTGTCGGCGTTGCGAAAGTTGAGGATACCGAATTTATCAATTGAACGGGTAATAATTTCTGTTGATGGTTAAAACTGTCCGATAGCTGATTGGGGATGGGAGATTTGAAGTGACAGTTAAAATTAGCATCTGATTTCTGAAGCCGCAGTCTCATTTGCGTGTAGCACTTATCACTGTTCACCAGTTAGTAATAGGTTGCAAACAAGCGAACTGTGCCATTTGCTGTTTTGAAAATCCACATACGAGTAGGTAGTATGTATTAAGTTGAAGTGTAAAACATTGTTAAAGCCACCATTCGCCGGTTCTTTAGTTTCATGACCTATAACCAATACTGGTGATAGATGCTACATACTGACATTTCGTTAGCTCATACTACATACAGTTGGGAGACTTTTTCGGAGGTGCCTGAAGTATTTCATTAACGAAAGCCTAAGCGTGAAAAGACTAAGCTTTGACTTACTCTATTGAAAGCAAACATAGACCCTCAGTTAATATAGTACGAAATTATACGCTGGACTTCAACCATCTGTGTATAAGCGTAGGTACACAACCGATTGTTTTCTGTTATCCATATATGCTTTCAATAAACCAAGTATCTCCAGCTCGTACGTAAAAAATAGTGTATTTGATTAGCGATGTTCTTTAGTAGCATTGCCAGTGCTAATAGCATCGCCAGTGTTAAAAGCACCACCAGTGCTGGACTTGTTATAATATAGTTTCAGATTGATCCTGTCCGAGGCATTGCAGGCGTATCATTTACGTCTCGCAAACACGTGATATATTTGTCGTTGGCAGCAAAATCAAAATCGATTGAAAGTCGAATTTCAGAGTCGCCAGATGAAGCTTTATTTGATTCGATAAGTGCTATGCGGCAGAGATCTGGGGCAAGCAGCAGTGGTTCGTCAACGGTCGGACCTTTTCCGTTAACGTTTCAGTTTAACGAGGGCTCCACGTTGTCCGCAGAGGAAAAGAATAATGTTATAAAGGTGAGAGTTGTTTTTTGCAGTTAGAGTACACCCAGTATGGAGGCCTTTGTCTAAGTTCATATTATACAAATTGGGTTGCGGTGCAGTTTGGTGCTGCTCGCAAACTTGCATGTACTGCCAAACAAAATAAATATTGTCAAGACGAATAACTGCGCCCTAAGTGTTGCACCGATTCGGTAAAATACAGACAAACAGATTGCGGTACCAAATTGATACCGAATCGTAAGTTTATTCACCATAATATTGTTTGGTTAGTGATAAGTTTTCATCTGGCAGACTGATTCAGTTGTTGTTAATTTGCAGGATGCTAAAACAAATATCCAGTTACAATGTGGTGATAAATTACGTAGCGCTGGGTATAAAAGCTGCGGAGGCTTTTACTAGCGAAATATAGGAGCAATAAACTTAGTCAAATAACGGCCGTTTGTCGTAGGTGGTGCCCGCCCGGTAATATTAACATGTTTTGAGCAGGGTACGAACGAATATTAATTTACCGGAACCGGATACGGATATTGTATATGCTAAAATAATTTATTTTTTCGCAGTATTTTTAGCACGCTCAAGGTTTTCGTTTTTGATAAAGTTCTTAATTGCTGCTGATATTTTGCAAAATTGCTTTTAACTCTCGCTCGGTATCCGGTATCTAGTAGGTTTATACAGGATACCGGAACCGTGATACGGGTATCTATATTTGCCGGATATTAAACTGGAACTGGATTTCCGGTCGCACACTAGTTTTGTGAATAGAGGTTTGACCTCCATTGTACTGAAATCAAACGCCGACGGTAGACATGTAAAGTTGAGCTGAGTTAAATATCTGTGCATGATATTTTTCGAAATTTCAATTGCGTTTTAGAAACTCGAAGATTTGTATTACAATAAACCTCAGCGGTTCAGTTCAAGACTTGAATACTGTCTGAAGAACTTGCCAAACTTAGTCGAGCAGTTGGTATGTGTCTGGTTTGTCAGGAGGGGAATTTTCTTCGCCGGTCAGTTTTGGATCTTGAATTTAAAACATTTAAATGTCTAATTATGTCGGAGACTTCCATATTGTATAGCCATTTCGTTTTGGAATTACCTTCTGATGAATAATAAACGAATTTTAAGTAAATTTATCTGTAATAATGGCTTTTGTGCCAAGCTTTGTTCTGCTTTCAATAAAGAATGGGCAATAGGAACTTTTCGATTATTGAATCAAACTTTATTAGTTTGTGCTTTTTTGTGTGGCGAATGTTCTATGCTGTCCGAAATTTGTTTGAAGACTTATGGTTAACTGCTAACAAAGTGCTATAGTCATCTTGAGAACACGGTCCCTTAAGTGAGGTAGTTTTTGTATTTTCAGGAGGATAGCGATAGTTTAGATGCTACTGCGTTTGGTCGGAAAACCTTTTTGAACTCATCACAGTATTTGTCTGACGTTTCGTATCAAGAATCGAAAATACCATTTCCAAGAATGAGCGGAGCGCGATTTTCGTCTGCTGGTAAGTTTTCTAAAAAATTTTGTTTCATTTTTTTAAATTATAATGTTTGTAGGAGGTCGCAAACGGAAGTATTAGATTATGTGGGAGTCGAAGCAGTGTAGTTAAAGTGACTTTTTTTAAATTATTGCTTTCAGGTACTCTTGTATGTTTTGGACGTCTTTTGAGTCCTGACTGCAATGCTGTTCTAACTGATAAGATACCACGGGCGATGTCAGCGCTAACAACTTATCGTAAAACGCCAAACGATCCCTCAGGGCTAAGAAGTTTGAAGCCGACGCCGAGCCCTGACTCAACTGCTGAATATCAATTTCCAGCCGAAAGATATTATAACAAAGAAAGGGTGAGCGGTTATGGATGTTGTTAGGTTGATTTTTATGCTTTACTTAATATATTTACTTGTTTTTAAATATTGACTTTCTATACGTCAAAAATGTTTCTGTCTTCGCACACATTATCATAATTTAAGAACGTGACGAAGAATTGATTCCATTTTAAGCTGGCTATTTTGGACCGGCGTAGATTGCTGAGGCGCTTTTCAATTTTGCGGAATGCTTTAGAGCCGATGGAAAATAATTTATTGCGAAAAATTATATTTTAATCCTAAATATACACACAGATTTTGAAAGTTCAAAATATTTTCTTAAAGCTTGACTTAAACCATGTCTCAGTAAACCAGCTATACCATACAGTAAAGTTTGTCGGTTTCCTTTTTCAAATTTTAAAGTGTTCAAAAAATTGTGCGAAAATTAATCGAGGTCCTCGAAAATTAAACATTACATCTTGGCCCAGTGTATTCAAATGTAATTGCATTAGATTACAGTATAACCAATAAATCAGTTCAAACCGAACTAAACTTTTGCTTGCTAACATATAAAAACTCTATTTTAATAGAAGGAATATGTAAAGGTGAGAATATTTTTGCAAAATCATGAATTATAAGCAAAAATTAAGTTCTGTGTATTGTCGCATTGATTTTGGCACAACGAACAGCCTTTGCGATAATATGGTAAAATTATTCACTATTGTAGGCTCAGTCGCTCAAACGGCGACCAAAACGCGATGTTGTTCAAGTAGTCAAATATACTCGCAGTGAGCGTGTACTGTCGGAATTTTCTGTTGTTCATGTGTATAACGCAGAATCTTTGCTGCCTGTTGATAAAGAGCTTGCACAGAATTATACGTAAGTATGGTGATCAGGTGTAAAGCATCTATCGTTTAACCGATGATATGTTTTCAAACAAGGGAACTACGGTAGCTGTACATGTCAAAATTTGCGCATTCGTACTATCGCAAACTGAAACCAAAAATTGTGAAAAATTACAATTTTTTTACAATTTTTGATTGGTTGTAGAATTTATTTATTTATTGGCAGTTCGTGCTACGCACATTTGAGCATACGGTTATTGGACAGGGGTGCGTCGGTGTCATTTCGGTGTCAACGAGAAGGTAGCTGAGAAAGCATTTCTTTATAAAGTTTGATTAAACGTAAAATTGTGTGGTGTATTGTTTGGTGCCAAAGGAGTAGTGGGTTATAATATAACCCCTTTTGGGATTTTTGAAGGTGTTTTAGATGCTTCATATCGTAACAAGGACGCCACCTTGGAAAATTATATACGTAGTATGCGACCCACCTTTTCCAAAATCCTGACAACGTCCATCCTTGGCAATGGCTACAATCAGGCTAAAGTATAGTTGAAAAAAATATGATACATTTATGTCGGGAATTGGCATCCAACACGTGCCCATGTGTTTTGTTTTGGACAGTAATTTGATTTGTTTATGTGTTTGTTATTTTCGTTCCAGCTGTGACACATGTGATAAGTTTCCTACGACGGAAGCGGTGTGTTTAGAAAATGCCAGGGTCGCAGCAACTGTTGGTCGAAAAGATTTGATACAGGTAACCAGTTAATTTTTTATTCGCAGTTGAGTTGTTGTTTCGTATTTCTAAAATGAGAAAATACTACAAACGTTGGTATATTCAATTTTTTACCTTCTTATTGTACACCCATTACTTTTAAAGATAAAATTTTATTTTTGATTTACCATTGTAAGTTGTGGAAAATGCTACAAAATAAAAAAGGCTTCGGTTTTTGCAGTTGGGAGATCAATATTTTTAGTCGTTTGTAGACGAATAGTTATAGTTTTTTTCGTTGTTGGTATGGCTATTACCATTGTAATTCTAATTAATAATTTATGAATGGTTACAATATGATCAAGAAAATTTTGCCACAGTGGGATTTCGTCCGATTTGTTTGTACACGGTTTTTTTGTGTAAAACAGTGTGCTTTTGCACCCCTCGATTTAACCGAAAAGTATCAAAAAAGTTCACAACACCGGTTTAGTAGTCTTCGAAATGTATGATCAACTGCCGTTGATATTCTTCAAACCCGGCGAAATCGTGTTTCCAGGGGTTCGTTTGTAAGTTATTTTATTAATTTTTGTTAGCTTTGGACAGTATTGTCGCATATTACATCGCCGAAACTGAAGCCAAAATTAGATCCGAATGCAGAACGGCCCTGGGCAGCACATCCTTTTGGACGACCGCTACTATATAGCTAGTAAGTTATGGTGTTTTTTGGTTGCGATTGGGTGTAGTTTTCTTTCACGAACGGGTGAATTTGGCGAAGAAAATTAAAATACATTTGAATGCAACCAGATATTTAGTTTAGTTCCGGTGCAAAAATCGACATCCGGCTGTGGGTGTTTGTATTTTGGTACATCGAATCTTTATAGCTAATGCAATTTGGCTTGTGCCAGTTTAAACGCAACAAATGTATCACAGCTAGTTTTGTTAGAGGTGACAGAAATACAATTCAAGGAACACAATTAATACTGAAACCCTTGTAAGTATAAAATTACGATAAAATAGCAATGAAGTTTGGCGTAATATAGTTTTGCCTATGCGAATATGCTCACGATCAAAGGCACATCCAGGATTTCGGAAGGAGAGTAATGATTTATGAAAATTTTGAGTGGGGTTTCTTTATTTCTTTTGTCACCAATTCAAAAAAATCCTGGAATTCCTGGGTGAAACTCACACAGGGCACATTCCACGCCTATTTCCCCTCTTGGCTATGTGGTCCCTACGCCTATTTCCCCTCTTGGCTATGTGCTTGTACGGCTTCCGTAATTGTTGGTATTCCACTGCCCTAAAGATAATACGTAGTCGTGTTTTTTGAGCACTGCCGTTATGTATTTAGGTTTAGACCACGTTTGGCTTAGGATTATCCTAATTTTAAACACTCGGATTGGCTAGGGCTGTTTAGAACTGTAGTCAGTGTTTCTTTTAACCCGTCAGTACTGTTGAGTGCTGTCGTCGAAGGTAAAATCGAATTTTAGTCTTGCTTCTGAATCCCAGCCAATGTTACTCAAATAGATTACATAATATTTTGTTTGCAGCATTGAACATTATGCAAAACTGCGAGATTGGCAAACAATTGCAATGATAACGACGATTGTGTGTGATAAAATGCGCGTAGTGTCGTTACCGTATCCTCATCGGCCACAAAGCTACCGTCAGTTTAGACTTGGGTCTTCGTCTGAATCTGATGTAAGTTGTTGCGATATCGGTCCAGTTTGACTATAAGCGCCGCTGCAATCATCCTCGCTATGTGTAAGACTAGAGATGCGCTCGCTATACTTTGTTGAGCCGGACGCCACCGTGCTTTTAATTAAAAGTTTTACAGCGCCGCGCGGCAGCGTGCAGCAAATATTTTAACGTACCGTGCGCCGGTATCCGGCGTCGCGCGGCGAGTATAGCACCACCCTAAGCGGTAACCTAAGGTGCCCAGTGTTTAAGCAACCAGTCTCAGTTTCTCAATGGGGGCAGGCTCATATAATTTACACGGTCCTTTGCGGTTGTACAATTGTCAGGTGGAACTAATTTTTAGTCATTCGTTAATGACGGTTCATTTTCGTTACGCTTTCGTAATTCTGAATATGTTATGGGTATTTGTTTTTAATTTTTTTTGTTGAACAGTACATTTATATCTTGTTTTAGCTCGACTTTATCGTTTGTGTTTATTCTGTTGTTTTTATTCTTCAGTCTTGTGATAATGAAAGTTTTCACCTGTTCGAAAGGCAAAAGTCGGCAAAGGTAAGCGCGTTTGTTCACGTTGTCACGGTTACGTATTTGTCATTGATTGGCTAACATTTGTACACAGCTGGTTATGGTTATTTTTTGAAAAGTTTATTGTGGTATAACACATTGGCTGGGTTACTGAAATCCTACTTATGTACGAATTAATATGTAATTAAGTATGCCCTATGTAATTATTTAACCATTTTGTCGTTTTTAAAATAGTACTTAACACAAGTAAATACTAAACTCGCTGATCAAATTTTATATAATATATACCAGTTCAGACATACTAAACTTAGTGTATTAATTGAAAGTGGTAGACTGATAATGCCTCCTTAATACAAAGCAAAACCAGTACTCTTGTTAAGACAACCGGTCTCATTTTGGCGTGCATCTGTTTTTGCTCAAAAGTTAAGTATTTACTTAAGTAAGATTTCAGAAACCCAGCCGTTGTTTCGCTTGTTTGATGGCCGCTGTAGTGTAATTTGAAATTAGAAAAGTTAGTTTAAACTAAATTTTCCGCGCTTAATGCGATGCCGTTTACCTAATATAGAGGTTAATTTAACTCTATGAAGTAGGTACGTCATTTGCAATAGTTTTGATCAGTGTTGCAGGTAGTAAAAAATTTTATCGCTACGCATTTAAGCACGAGACTTTTTTGAAAATAGCTTTCTGGTATTTAGCGTTGAATTTTCTTCTCAGTAACAAATTTATTATCTTGTTTTGTGACACTGTTGACAAAATTATTGTGAATGAATGGCACACATTTTGTTGTGTATAATGACTGGATAGTAAAGCGTTGCTTAAACATTCACTACCAAGTTTTTTCAGATGTTTGAAAATTATTGCGATTTTTGTTTCTTAATGCTTTAATTTAGAAAACTTTGCCAACACAACTTCCAATTTTTGTCTGGATAACTATTGTCTAACAGTGGCCTTTTGATACAAGCGGCATTAGGTGCCTTGACTTCGTCAGTAAAATTTGTTTACTGTTTTATTTCTCTTGGCGAGTATTACAATATTATTTTTATTCTCGCAATGTTGGTGTGAACCAGGGTGCAACCGGAATTCCGGTTCCGGCATTTTTCACCTTCCGGTTCCGGTAAATTTTTACCGGATTTAAAAATTCCGGTGTTAAAATTTGGCCGTTTTCTTAACTTTGTTAATTTTTAAGAATCTCTTTTGAAAGCCACTTGTACTCCGAATATAAGCCATTGATGGTGGAACAAATAAAATAAATACCTATGTTCGACTAAGGTTATTTCACAAATAATAGAGCAAAAAATAAGATTAAAATGAAATTTTTGGTGAAATGTATTTTTCACTTTCCGGTTCCGGTTCCGGTAAAATTTTCAAATTCCAGTTCCGGTAAATTGTAATTCCGGTTGCACCCTGGTGTGAACCTTTTGAAGTTGCGGTCCAAAAATAATATTGTAACATTTATCTGGTGGATTCAACCATCTTAATCTAGCATCAGTCTCAATAGATTTGATTTCAAACACTGCTTCGCGATGTCGCCTAATGACTTTTGAAAAAAATAATCGCATTTTATCATGCGTTACTATAAATTAGCTATTTTTGTTGCTGATCTGAAGTGGTGTTTGTTGGAAATTTAAAACCATGAAATGAGTGGCACTATTATACTAATCTCGCGGCGCCGTCCGTTACCGTACGGTGTCATATGTGGGTAATTCACATACGATACCGCACGGTGACGGACGGCGCCGGACGTCATCAAAAGTGTAGCGACACCCTATGACCGATAAAAATCGATTCGCCGACTCTGAAATTGGTTAGTGAGCTATCAACGCATTGTTGGATTGTACTTAGAGACTTGGACATTTTTGCTGCAATATTTGGGTCAGCTATGGAGATGGTTCTCGAGTGAGTTGGCTAACGACCCTCGAGATATTGATTGACTTCTAAGTAGGTGAAACCATAGTAGCTGGGAGTTTGTCTTGTGTCGGCTAATTTAGTTTTCATCTGTGGCATATGTTGTGCTAAATTTTAAAGTTTTAACTTGATCGATTTTATAGCGGTTCAAAGTTGCAAAGTATGCGTTTATGGCAATAGTTGTAACTACATTTTTATGCATTTGGGACTATTGAAGGTATGGTTAGCTATCCAGTCTCAGCTGAACACAACGCTTCCATATTATGTTGTTAACCAGACGCTATTGCAATCTACGGTTTCAATTATCGGACGGCGTCGCAGAATAGTTCTTTAAACAAAATTATTGAAACGTCCCTAGGTACCATTAAGGATCCAGATTTGGGATGCTCCGATACCAGAATTTTTGACGATAGCGATGCCGATTCCAACTGTAGTACACCATGCTTAAAGGACAGATAGGATATGTACTACATTATATCATGCGAAGGCATTAAATCCTAACCACTATAAACGATTATAATTTTATGAGAAATGTTCATTTCAATTAATTTTTTCAAACACAAACTCAAGAGAGATAACAGTTTCCTTGATCAGACACACTGATGTACGCCAACGAAGGAAATTGAGATAGTATTCCAACTGACTGTTATGTGCAAAAAGTATCGGCACAGTATCGGCAATTTTTTGGAGTGCTGATGCCGATACTCACAAGAAATGCCGATTATTACCGATGCCGAGTAATCGACACATCCAAATTATGGCACTCATTCAGCCACGGATCGGCGCCATTTCAATGTTGGATGATCGACCACTTACTGTACTATGACTTTTTGAGCATAATCGCTAAAATATCAATATTTAATGTGTGTATTTTACTACATAAATTTATTGTCGTTGGTTTAGATTTCACGGTCGCGTAAGAAACAACTGATCCAGTTGTTTGTAAGGAATGCAATTGTGTTGCCGATGCTCTGTTTGTAGTTTGTTTTTATGTTTGTGTTTAGTTTTATTAATATTTAGTGCCCAAGAATGTAGTTACTTAGCGAATTGATTGTTTTTATAACTACAATTTACTCGAAAGTATGCGTAAAAAGCACTAATCAGCTATAGAAATACACCGGAGTTTAGATGGATGCTGCTCGTCTGCATCGGTGGCAGCACGCAGGATGCGACCTGATACGCAAGTCTGGCACATAAAATCGATATGCGGTTGCGGGTATGTTGGTATGTCGAATATTTTTCGCTGAAAGGTTTATCATTTCGTAACTAAAATTAATGTCATAATCGCATTTGTTCGTAACAACGGAACAAAATATAACAGGAAACACAATCAATGCAACTGTTGTGCACGTTTCATCGAGGTTTCGGAAACAGGTTAACCTAAGCTTAGCCGCGTAAACCGTTACCTATGCCCTAAACCTAAGCCGACTAATCCTTAATGTTTAATGTGGGTGGAAAGTGTACAAGGAAGTTTTTAAAATTGTATCCATTTTGATTTAATTTTTCAAAAAAAAGCCCGCTTAATTTTCTGGTTTGTCGTTTTATTTGATATCCGGTCGCAGTTTGCTGGCATGGTAGTTGTGCTATTTTGTGCTATTATTAGATTTATGTTATTTTCTTTTTAGAATTATAATATGTATATTCGGATTTTAAAATACCACTATTTTAGAATGCTTTCGTTTTGTTCTAATTAAAGACGTGCCGATAGGATGATTTTTGCCGATGCCGATTTCAATATTAATACACGATGTTTAAAGAACAGATATGATAAAACAGTTACGTCATTATTAATGAGAAGACTTAAATCGTAATAACCATAAAAGATTATAATTTTCTGGAAACAGTTCATATCAATTACTTCTTTCAAACACAAACGTAAGAGATAAAAGTTTTTTCTGACCAGTCGTATCGATATACGCCAACAAGTGAAATTGATAGCATTCTAACTGACTGTTATGTTCAAAATGTATCGGCAAAGAATCGACAATTTTTTGGAGTGCTCATGCTGGTGCAGATACTCGTTAAACGTGCCGATTATTACCGATGCCGATTAATCGGCACCGCCTTATTCTAATTAATGAATTTTTATGTTGTGCTGAATAATAATTATTATCTGGGGCGGCACAAGTAGTTATAACCTCCGTAGAGACAGCCGTAAGAGATTGTCCCTAGGGGGGTTTTCTTGGCGACAAATAGTTGTAATAGCTAAGTAACAAATATAAAACTACCTACGCCGTTCAACTCACATAATAGAGTAAGTCTGCGGACGTCGATTAGGGTTCTTACACCCACACTACGCGATCCCATTCGACAAACGTTTGAATTCTATTCGTCAGCGTTTTTAGTAATTGTGGGGTAGGGGGTAGCATGTGTACCAACCTAAGCTTCGTATACTTTGTTAAGCTCACAAACACTGCGCTTAAGCTATTCTAACCTTAGCTTAGTCCCACATTGCACGTTCACTTTTTTTCACCGTTAATCTAGTTAACCATCGTAGAAGGTTGCGCAAATTATGTGTCGTCAATTAAAACTCTGTAGAATACTATCAGAAAGCTAAATTTTTATCTTTGTAACGCTATTCTACAGATTATTTAATTGACCATTCAACAGCTGTGTAGCATTGCTTCTAATATAAATCGCTAAGTTAATAATGGACCATGCCATTTTTTATTTTTTACGGGGATCATATCACAATTTACTCCTGAGTAAATTTGCTTCTGCATTGTATGCATATAGGTGCCCACCCACATGCACACTTTTTCACCGTTTAGGGTCACGCGTAATCTAACGTTACTGCTATTTAGGGTGTACCCGATTCATTTCGAAAGGGTGCCTTCTAGGGCCAAGCCGATCGCTCTGATACCTGTAAAAAAATCTTTTTTCTGGAAATTTGCATGGGGAACAGTTATCGGTAAGTCGCGTTCATTAAGTTTTACCTCATCGGCTAGTTCAACTTAACTAATGACTTGACAAAGAGGTACAGACTTGAGGTATGATAATACTCAGGTGTAGCCAATTACTTTTAAGGCTTTGTTGTTTCTGTGCTGGTGCAAATGCAAAGTTTACTATTCGAAACGTTTAGGCTTTAGGCTAATTTTAAGCTAAGCTAATGAAAGCCGTACACGTAGCAGACTAACTAAAACACTCACAGTAAATGACACATTAAATTTACTGAAGCAACAAGAATTAAATATAAAACAATATAAACGTTGTCTTTGTTTTTTCGGATTGTACCTCAAACAAAAATAAAATTATTAGGCGTCTACAACTATTAGTCGTCAAGAAAACCCCCGGTAGGGACAGTCACTTGCGACTGTCCCTAGAAGGATTATAGCTGCTGGCACAGTTTCTAATTGTGAGCAGTGTGCAACCGGAATTCCGGTTTCGGCATTTTTTTACCTTCCGGTTCCCTTAAATTTTCACCGCAATTAAAAGTTCTGTAAAAAAATTCGGTTGGTGTAAATTAAGATATTTTACAAAAAAAATTACGATGAAAATTAAATTGATTTTAATAGTATAGTAGACAAACCTTGACAATCGCCGAAAATAAAATATCGACGGTAGATTTCGCTTCCGTTGATTATGAAAATCTAAAATACAACTAATAAAGCAAATATCTATCTCTAACTAAGGGTCATTTCACTAATATTGCAAAAAAGAAAAAACGAATTCATCGGTGGCATGTATTTTTCATTTTCCGGTTCTGTTTCCGGCAATTTTTTAAATTCCAGTTCCGGTTCCGGTAAATGGCAATTCCGGTTGCACCCCGATTGAGATAAATGAATAGGTGTTCGGAATCAGAACACAACGTGCATATATATGTATAAGTTTGAAATATGCCCATTACAGTGAAGCTTTTTGAATTGAATGCTTATATTGAAATTTTTTAGCTTCAGTTTCATGTACCCATGTACAGCGGCGAAAAAAATTAAACTGGTGTATGCATGATATTGTAGAAGTTGCATGACGATGCCACATGCCTCGAGATACCGAAATATTTGAGTCGTTGGCTAAAATTGGGAAAAATTTCTTGTTCCGGCATGCAAACACGTTGAAATTTAAAAAAAACTGGTCAAATGAATATATGAGGTTTTGGTTGATTTCGGCTTTCGTTAAAACGTTGGTTTCAGTTTGGTTTTGGTGTTTTTTAGGTTCATGTGTCCTGAAATGGTATTATATAACTGTACACAGTGATGGGACGGCTTTTCTCACAGATTTTTAGTGTATACAGTAACCAGAGTGCAACCGGAATTACAATTTACCGGAACCGGAATTTGAAAAAATTACCGGAAACGGAACCATAAAATAAAAAAATACATGACACCGAAACATTCATTTTAATTTTCTTTTTTGCAATATTATTCGTCAAATAACCCTTAGTTGGAGATAGGCATTCACTTTATCCGATGTACCTAGTTTAGATTTTTATAATTCACGGAAGCGCAATCTACGGTTTATTTTCGGCGATTGTCAAGGTTTATATATACTATACGAATGAAATTACTCAATTTTTATTGTCATTTTTTAGTAAAATATCTTAATTTGCACAGACCAAAATTTAATACCGGAATTTTTAATTCCGGTAAAAATTTACCGGAACCGGAAGGTAAAACTTGCCGGAACAGGAATTCCGGCTGCACCCTGACTGTATCCCATTAAATAATCATTAAGTATTTACAAATCTATCTATATAATTAAAGCTGGACTGTCCCACATACGTATCTTGGCTAATTTTCCAGCATTTACAAAAAGCTTCAGCGGGGATTTGAACTCCAGAATAGGAGGCTTCAATCATTACCGCTCGACGATGAGAGCTGGATATTGTAGTGCACTGGAGTTTATTACCTCGCCATGTGTTAAATTTTGAAATCTGCATACGTGCAAGTAACGATACACTGCTCATTGTGTATCATTTTGCGTACGCAGTAACCACAGTCTTTGTCAATTATATGCATATAACTAAAGCTGAAATACTCCACATACGTATTTTGGGCAACGTTCCAGCATTAGTTTGTTTACGATATTTTTTTAGACTGGAAGAGTGATTGTTCTGTGGAAAGAAAATTTGCATGCAGATTGTTGTGCTTTCGCTAACTTTTGCGCATTGAGCCGGCTGGCTAGTTATATTTTCTATTCGTTTTCGTTAATTTTGCTTACTATCCGTTTACATCCTGGTTTATAGAGGAAGCAGGCAGAATTACAAGGGGGGGGGTGGATTTTTCAAACGTAGCTTTTTTACTGCTGCCGAGCGTCAATAAATATTTCTACAATGGGGTACTATGATGCTCGTATATGGGGTGCCCCCCCTGCCCCTCGTGCAAACGTATTTGCGGTCCTGAGTATAATAGTGAACTTGCAATTAGTGCGTTTACCGCACGACTGCGGTAGTTGTATTGCACTTTGCGTCCTAATGAAATGTACAACTCTTTCTACTTGAAGCGCATATAATGTTCACTGCTCTGTTTAGTAGGGCTTTTAGGCTGTCCTAAACACTAGAGTTTCTGGGGTTTGCCGTTGTCGTCCCACCGCAGCTTGAATATTTTTATCATATTTCAGCTTCTCGTGCACTTTCCTAGTCATTCTATACGCTCAAATTTGAATTTTTGAAACATTTGATTTTGTAAGGTAAATACATACTACCTGTAGTCTGATATGTTTATTATTCCCGTTCTGCAAGACGAATATAGCGTTGAAGTTTGGCAGTCTCTATTGGCCTACCGAGAATTTCGAACACAAGAGTTTGTATTTGTAAATTTAAACATTACTGCAGTTGCGGCCCTGGTGTGTTTACAAGTGCCTGACTTTGTATCATTTTTAAGTTGGTTTTCTTGAGTAACTAATGCTCAAAACTGGAATGAAATTGGGAAACGCTGTATTGCCGGTGTGTGCCCATTTGGTCGCTGTTTGCGTGTTCGTTCTGTTTTGTTGTAGATATTTCGATGGCTTGCGGCGACTTGCGACAGACTGTAGTCAAAAAATGATGTTGCAATTTAAAATTTCTAAATTAATAATTTGGACCTGGTATTGATCAGGATTTCATCATCGAAAGGGTGTCTTTTTAATTTCGAATATAAATTAAGTACATTTCAATTTCGTTAACCTGATTTCAAAATTTATATTTACCAAACGAGACAAGTAACAAGTAGAACGGAATGTAAACGACGAATCCATTTCAGGACGGGCATGTGAGGTTAAAATCAGTCTCGACCAGTGGTCTGCATGGCTGGCTTGTATATGTCGATACTTGGGTTCAACCGGAACTCACTGTTACCACCGGATTCCCTGTTCCGGTGTAAAAATGAATTTGTGTTACTGTGCCTGTTTCGGTTTAAATATACGTTGCTGTTGGAAGCCAGGTCGATATGTGCGGTACTAGCAAGCTTCTAGCATTCATTGTAATGCATTTACAAAAATTTGTAATTAAAACGCGTGGGAAACGTGTAATAATTGCAAGGGCCAATGTTACTTTTACGGGCGTAAAAGTAGATTGAGCGTATTCCCATGCCTAAGCGTTGCAAAAGCGTATTCGTAAGCCTAAGCCTAAACAAAGAAAATGAAGTCTAGAATGTAAGCCTACTCTTTTACAGACACACCAGAAACCGGGACGGCCCTAAAAGTAAACATGGGCCATTGCAACTTGTTTCTCAATAAACACTTTGTCCGTTAAATATTAAAGATACTGAAAAAGAGTGTAAATTATGTATGCTGTATTTAGCTTACCTGATTACTGGTTCGTACCTACGGTGTAAGCATACGTATTTGGTTTGTTTTTAGGGAAATATGTCCTCACAATATAGTACTGTCTGCGGCACCGGAACAAACGCAACTGAAGCGCAGAAGAGTGATAACGAAAATTTTGTAGGTAAATAACGGATTGCTTGTTGGGACGAGGCAGGGAATTGACTTGGGCGCACGGCAACGTCCCACCCGTGTTGTCACATACTGACATTGACATTTTCGTTTCGGCCCCCCCTCTGCGTCTAGTTAGGTTTAGCTTTGACGAAAACTGAAAATACAAATATTTTCATTTTGTTTTGTTTTAGATTTCAGTCCTGTGATTATATATGTATACTAGTCAACCTGGCTGCAATATTTGCAACCTTCTTGTTATATTTAGGTTCGCGTTGCAACTTGAAACACATTGAGACCATATGGGACGCTCCAACTTTAATAATATAGATGTTTGTATGTATGTATGTATGTATGTATGTATATGATTGCAAGCAACCAATACTGATATTCTGCAAATGTGTGTTAGCCAGGGTGCAACCGGAATTCCGCTTCCGGTATTTTTTCGCCTTCCGGTTCCGGCAAATTTTTACCGGAATTAAAAATTCCGGTATACAAATTTGGTAGGTGGAAATTAAGATATTTTACTAAAAATGACAATAACAATTAAATCGATTTCATTTGTATGGTATATAAACCTTGACAATCGCCGAAAATAAACAGTCGAACGTAGATTTCGCTTCCGTGGAGTATGAAAATCTAAAATACAGCAGAATAAGTGAATACCTATCTCCAATTAGGGTTATTTCACCAATAATTTTGCAAAAAAAATAAAATTAAAATGAATTTTTCATTTTCTGGTTCCGGTTCCGTTTCCGGTAATTTTTTCGAGTTCCGGTTCTGGTAAATTGTAATTCCGATTGCACCCTGGTGTTAGCACCTATCAGTAGATGAGAGTAGGTCTGTATAATTTTCAGTCATTAGGTATAAATTTCTACCTGTTGTATGTGATGCGGTAGTTTTTCTGTAGTCTGCAATTTCGCAATAATAGACTCTGTAATTGCTTTGAAAACCGATCGCTAACTCATGATAGAAGATAAACGTAGCTGTTTGAGAATACAGTCCGTTAAATAGCAAAACATATCCAGATAAAGGATTGCTAATTTTGTCAGGCAGTGCTACGTCTAACAGACAACGTAGCAATAGCTTAGACGACGAACATCCGCCGCAACAAGTCGGCGTCAAACATTGCCGGTCTGAAGCGCAACCGGTAGCAACCTGTGGCAACACTTCCAGTCGGACGAGTCAAGCACTGGCTCAACATTCAACTGCGACTTCGACAAGCGATGCCCCGCCACGACAAAATACATCCATCCTGGCGACGCAGTATCAAAATGCAATTGCAGTTGCATCCCAGCTGGTTCAGTATCCTTCAGCGCTCATGCATCAACATCCGTCTCCGGTCGCCGCCACAGGATCGCCGTACAACTATGGCAACAGATCTGAGTCGCCTCGTATGCAGTTTCAGCCGCAACAACAACAGCAACAACAACAACAACAACAACAACAGCAGTCGCAACATAAACAACAACAACAACAAACAATACATTCATCATCAGAGTGTGTTGGATCACCAGCGTCGCCTGAGCATCGTACGTACCTGCCGTACGGGTTAAGCTCACGCCTATCGGGTACAATAGGCTCCAACGCCGGAGCCGGAACTACTGCGACTACTACTACCACCACCACCACCAGTGCATCATCAACAAGACCACCCAGCTCTGGATGGCCACCGTTTCCGCTGGCGCTTGCCGGCTTGAATCCGAAAGATTTTTTCAGCACCGGAAGCGGAAATGCCGGTAGCCATGCGAAGCTGTTTGGCAGCGGAGGTCTCAGTGATGCTAGTATTGGCGTCGGAAGCGCAGACTCGACGACGTCGTTCATGTCCGCAGATGCAGGGACACTGATCGCGGAGCGGAGCGAGAAAAACGAGCAGGATTTGCATGATGATATGTGCAAGTACGGTGCGGTTGTGGGCGTGGGTGTAGCCAGGGTTTCGGAGAAAATGGTATGGTTCTATAAAAATGTCGAACAGGGCTTCTTGTGTTGAAAACTGAAACGGTGCCGAAACACTTAAGTACAAGAAATTCCATAGGCGTGCGGGTATACGACTGAAAGCCACTTTGGCTTATGGAATGCTACAGCAATTCGGTCGCTTGACAGCTTGTTTGTTCGACAGCTGAGCGTATGCTTAAAGCCTAAATCTAAGCCTAAGTCTAATGATAAGGCACGGTTGTTGAGTTGGCGAAAAATTTCGCATTACAACTGGTCTGTTGATGAGTTGGTGGGCGACAAATTGCCGTAAACCAGTGAAATGAATGAATTCCTCTATCACTCGGTGCCTGATGTAAACGAAATTTAAATGTCAATCAGCGATTGTTTTAGACTTATTTCACCAAGCATACGAGCGAATTTAGAACGCGTTCGAATCGCTTATGCCGATATGTTGCATGGATGGCTGTTGTTGCCTCAACGAACGATGCTAATGAAGTTTGCACCGGCATCTCATTTGCATATTGATCATTGTTTTGGTACTTGTTCAGTTATCCGCTCCATACCAGTGGTACATTGATGGCTGGAAAAAGTTTACCCCCACATTTTTTACCTTTTTAGCGTAGTGTGCAGGCTGTAGTCGAAATTCCGATTCCGATTCGAATTCCGACTCAAAACGAGTTCCGATTTCGATTCCGATTGCGCAATCAATCGGAATTGGAATTTCGACATTTTAATTTTAGGCCTACTTGTTGTGATATGTTGTATAAACATTCTGCATCATTTATGTATTAAATTGTTTTAGACATGTTAACTTATCAATAATTGATTGTAGTTTAGCTTTTCAGAGCCAAAAAATTATTGCTAAATTGTTCATGTGACATCGTTGAAAATTGTTGCCAGCCAACAGATATTCTAAATCAATATTACAATTTGTTAATACAAATTATATTGGCATCGTCACAAATTTTGTAGTTCGGATTCCGGTATAATCCAGTTCCGCTTTGCACCCTGGTAGTGTGGTATAGGCACTTTTTAGTTTTCAGTCAAGGGTGCTACGTCTTCCATGAACCCCCCGAATTTCAGGGAAATCTAATCAGGACGACTTCATTAGAAATTTTAACTGTTCCAGTAAAGAATGGTCTAGTGTAAGAGAGCTGATCCGCGACAGTCCCCCCACGTTCTGGTTATGGTCCCTTGTAACCGAGAGGTGTTCAGAAGCGTAACATTTTTATATATTCGTATCGTATATAAATGCTTAATTGTGCCGCATTTACTGTGTTTAATTTACCTTGTGATAGTGCAAAACTTTACATGCGCGCATCTTTATATTTAAGCTTAGATTCAGATTTAAGTTTGGGCGTAGTTGGCCGGCCATTACAGTTAAACAACCATACACAAACGCGTTGCTATGATTGTGTTTGTTGTAAATACGGCTTGTATATTTTGCAGGCATTCGATACAGCTGTTGCGATAGTCCGTTGTTTACAAACAGCAACGCTGCCGGTCAATCGATGTTGTCCGCTCGTCGAGTGACACCGGTTGCGTCGTACTATGAAAGCGACGGTGAAACGGATCCAATATTTCACGCGTTGTCGTCCGCAGCAACGGTGTCCGATGTTGAGCTTCGAAATACAACCTACTGTTATCGATGTTCACAGCCCACCGTTCGATGCTCTGTATGCCAGCTTGCGGTTCGGAGTAAGTTTTGTGGTGTGGAATCAGTGATGAACCGGTGATAAGCAGGTGGAGTGAAAAGAGCGAGCGATGGTGAATGAATGAGGAGTGATAGTTCCGAGTCGCTAAGATCAGACGCGGAACGTTTTTCTGCGGGACTGCAATGGAATAAGCGTAAGCTTTAGACTGATTTTTAGGCATAGGTGTAAACTCATTTTTAAGCTTAGGTTTAAGCTTTAGAATATGTGTATACATCTGCTATTATCGTGTTCTGTAAGTACGTTAGCACAACTTTGCATACAGGGTATACGATGTGAACGAATTTGTTTGGCTGCCAGGAACATTTTAGTTTCAAGTCCATGTGAGCCTAAGCCTAGGGATGCCTCATAGGTCCAGTCTCAGCGTGGGTTGTTATCAATTAAGATACAGAGGTGCACACCAGAAATTTAATCTAGAGCTGTAGCAAGTTCGGTTGACTATCCGGCATGTTTAAAAATAAATTCTTTCATTCCGGTTTAGCAAAAATTTTATGTTATAGTGTGCTGAGTCAACACTGCGTCCAACTGAGTTTTTTTGGCGTCCCGTTGAGAACATTGTGGAGTCCAGACTCGCTCGTGGACTCAAAAAATCTTGCTTCGCAACCACTTTGACTAGTATGTGTTTGACTTCGGTGTGTTTTTCAGCTGTTGTCACTATTTGTCCGGCATGCGGTCACGGTGGTCACTTGCAACATTTGAACGATTGGTTCCAGACTGAATCTGAATGTCCAGTTGCTTCGTGTTGTTGTGTTTGCTCGCCGTCTACGGGTGGAAAGCCAACCTTTTAATTGGGCTATGATAGCTACGGGTGATACTTTGGTAAGGGCTGGACGCATTGTAGATTGGTGCTGGGCTGGAGGAACGAAAAATATTAGACCGGCGTTGTTTTGCAGTTATTCGTCGAGAAGACATGGCTAATGTTTAAGAACAGTGCCGCAAACAAAATTTGGCTACATCTTGTCCCTATTCAAATACTGTTGGTTAACATTTTGTCTGTTTATAAACTGCATATCTTGTGACGAAATTCGGACTTGGCTACTGATATCGTATATATTTCCTTTATGGTGCTAAAAGTTGAGTTTTTGTGTATAATTTAACTTGTGTTTAATTTTAAAGTAAAGTTCAATTGTTTTTGTTTAATTATTACTAATCTGAGCGTGGTTGTCTACCATCAGTGTCATGATGCTTGTTTTGACACTTTAACGACCCTAATCCACTATTTCATACTTCTGTCGCGCTGTGTTCAGTTGCAATATTTTTTGGCTCATGTTTGTTAACAACAAGTGGCCGCCCACGGTTGTACGTTTGTTATGACGACCTACAACGATTGGCGGCCACTAATTATATGGCGGTATTGATATTCAGCGGGATAGTGTAATCTTCTGGTATAATTTGATGGAAAGTCGGGCGGCAGAGGCACACATGTGCGTAAATTACCAAATACACGTCTGCAATAGAAAAACACTGTCAACTGAAAAATTCAAATTTCAAAAATTTGTCCCATTATTCCATTTGTCCGAAAGAGGCCTGTCCCATTCCATTTTCCCAGAGAATTTGCAGCTTCCCGTTTTCCAATTTTCCCAAAACAAACCTGTCCCGTTTTCCAGCGAATCGGATATGTTTTGTGTGTACATTCCTGTGTCTTGTTGTCCCGCGGAAAAACGGGACGCCCCTAAAAGTAACATTGGCCGTATTTTCTACAAAAAAACAAAAGTTTGGGGTAACAATAGGTAAATTTTGACAATCTCAACATTAAGTACATTTGCCTATTAATAAATAATACCTAGACCTGTTTCTTTTCCGCACGTCGTAATTTAGCCCAATTTCGAATTGTGCTAGTCCTGGGTGTCAGGGTGCAACCGGAGGTGAAAAGTACCGGAGCCGGAGGTCAGCGAAACATGCCGGAGCCGAGATTAGGTAGCAAAAATGATAGTCAATTTTAGTTAATTTTAGCCAATATCTGAAATATGTTGTTAAGTTGTTTGGTTTACGCTAGTATTCTGCGAAATTTTGGAAATTCTTTCCTGAAAATTGTGACAAAAGTAAAACGCAACCTAAGCGGATAAATTTTACAAAATTGCACTACCGAAATTGCCGGAACTTCTGGCAAAATTCTACCAGAGCCGGACCTCCGGTTGTACCTTGCATTGCGTAATTACGACTTGGGTTATCCCACGGCGGGAACATTGACCCCATAGCGTGCTAATTCTTTTTACACAACAAGTGCACGCCTTTTGATTGGTTACCACCTTAATGAAATACTCAAAATCGATTGGCTGATACGAGTACTCTCTTCTGATTAGCTAAGTAATCGCCACCTGTTCACTACCCATATCCACCCACAGGAAGTAGTTATGCTTGGGTGACAAGTTGCATTTCAAATAGGCATGTTTTGATCTTGCCAATGAAAACATCACACACACTACGCCCATGTTTAATTCTACATATATTACTTGTATAAGTAGCGATAATTTATAGAACGCAACCAAGCCGACGGGAAATGCTCGCAGCATCTTTTATAAAAAAGAACAAGAAAAGCATAAATACAAAACAAAACTCGAGTACATGTTTAGGTGTCTAGAGTTAACCGTATCCCAGAGTTGGAAATGGGTTCAGTAGGACATGGATTGCAGTCATGGATCAACAGCTTGACCCATACTTTGGTTTATTTACTACTACAAAATGAAATCCAATGGTAGACCGGAATTGGATACTTCAATTCACAGCGAAATATTGCAATTATTGTCACGAATAATGATTTAACACAAAGTTAATACCCGGCAAGGTAATATAGAATACCGGAACGGGATGTTGATGCTTTGTCGGAACCGGATATCCCGTTATACCTTAATTTGTTTGTCATCGAACCTCAATTCCGATTACATCCGGTTAACGGGCATACATACAATATATTTGTGTAATAAAACAAAATTTGTCAAAAATTAGCAGATATAAATCAAAGTTTTATGTGTCTTTTATGAAACTAACGTATATGGAGTAATAATGCAAACGAAAATTCGCTACATGACCTGAAAATCTATATTATTAAAGCTGAGAACATATGTAAACAATAAATATATCCATTTAGTATCTGTATATATTCATCAAAATAAACAGATTACCACCGATTTACAATCCATCCAATGTGTGGATACAGAACACAGGATCACAATTTTCCAAACAATAAAGTTCGTCAAAGTCTGTTCAGTGGTTCCTGAGATCCAAATCGTTCGGACTAAACGGACATCCAGCTTTATTAGCAATTTTAACTTAGAAAAATAATGGCTTTTTCAATTCGGAACAAACGCTTTCTCTGTCATCCCTGTCTACCGGTCCAGTTTAGCTTAGATTGAAAAACTAATAACTTCTGCTACACACATAATATCGAATCTGTATAACCAAATTCAAACTGAATATTATTCATTTTTGCTAATAACCAGAAACTTCTATTCAAATATAACACAAACAGCCATTGTTACTTTTAGGAGCGTAACAGTAGATTAAGCGTATTCCTAAGCCTAGGAATCGAAACATTGTTGTAAACCTTAACCTTTTAACATAGCATCCCTGCTTGATTCTGCGCCGCACCTAAACTTCTGGCCGTATCATGTTTGACAAGTCAATTTCTAGTAACCTCGGCTACACAAGCGCTAGTTTGGTTATTAAACAAATTATCCCAATGCTAACCCGTATCGTCAATTTTGTGTCAAACCTGTTGGTCGTTAGCTGTATAATTTGAAGCAAGAAAACTGCAAAATCTGCGGATCTGAAAATCCTGATAAATATGACGGTAAATCAAACGGAATAATAACTGTGCGAATTTTAGAAGTTCAAAACTAATTATATATTTCCAACAATAGGTCTATTATCACTTGCCATACTTTGGTAACAGATGCTAACACATTTAAGAGTACGCCACTTGAAATAAAGCTGGAAATTTTTTATTTTACGACACTTTCCAAAAACGTACTAATATATACGTAACAAATCGGGCCAGAATATATAAAAAGTATAACCTAAATTTTAATAAATTATGTATACAATAAAACAATATTAATAAAAACAATGCGAATACAAATTAAAATGTGTACTACTCGGTAAATCGTGCTACATAGCTATTACTAGTATATATAGCATCGCCATGAATTAATGTACAAGGCGCACAGAACCAAACAGCATTTAGGCTGAAATGGAACACATTCTCTCAAATCCTTAAGTTTCGAATAACAAACTTGTAACCTTATTTTTGAACCATGATAAGACTGCTAAGCCAGTTTTACGAACAATTAATAAAAAATATTTATGTTGCTTAATATTGTAAACATTACAAAATTACGTACCTTTTTTATTACATTTAACTCATACGGGGGCAATGGAATTGGAACAAGTATCTTACAAAACAATTGCAATCACGTTTTACCTTGACTATTTGACCTGTATTACAGCTTTAAGAGAAACATAAGAACACAAAGTTTCAAAGTTTCGTCTCCGATTCGATACATGTTTAAATCGGAACTGATTTTAAAAATCAGTTTTCTAACCAGAACTTGAATTCCGTTTGCACTTTATGCCGGGGCATATGCGGATAAAAAATGGATCGTAAGAGCGTAGTACTTAAATACTTGAAACTCAAAAACTTACGTATAATTTTGTGTAACCAATAAACACAACAAAACTGCACATATTGCACTGTTGCAGATACCTCATCACGATAAAATAAACAGCACTGCAAATAAAACACAAACGGCAAAAAGATAAACAATGAAAACAAAACAAAAAAATATATACATAAAATATCTATACAGCATGGGAGTCAACACCAAAGTTCGGATTCGGTTATCATGGTTTCGAAATCATCTTGCTATATTACAGTTGTATGACACTAGTTTAATTCACCGTAGAAAGCGTACGCCGAAGACAGTTTAGCAAAACTTAAACAGCGTAGGCTTATCTTTTCTGGCTTATGCTGAAATGTTTGCGAGCTTATTTCGAAAACCTCGCTTTGAAGCAAGCTTTAGTCAAAAACAGTCCGGTTGTCGTGTAATAACTGATATTTTAAGAAGAATAATTAAGAAACACTTCTTGACTATATTTGGCATATAATTTTCGGCAACGACTCGCTTGATTGTGTTAATGTTGTTGTTGTTGTTGTTGTTGTTGTTATTGTTGTTATTGCAGCTGTTTTGATACTTTTTGTGACTTTACATCGATCGAATGTAACAATGATCATTACTAATCTGAAGCAATGACAAAACGTTCATCAAATAGTTATCATAGTGCAACAGCAGTGCTCCAAGGCAACCGAAAATGCTAATAACCCAAAACTGAACTTCAGTATATTGTTAGTTTATTGTGATTAGCCATTATGAATTGTAAAATCAAACATTTCATTTAGTTTCACAGTTTATGCGTGATGTAAGTTTACATAAATCCTTACATCCGTGTTAAAATGGGCAACATTACAATTCATTTTGGTTCGTTTTATTTCGCTAACTAACACGATGCAGGTACATGTAGCATTTTCCCAATTTTGAACCCCATTGGTCATTAATTGAAAAGTTACTCGACCTACCACCAACTGAATATACAGATGCTACACACATTTGAGAATAGAAGCAGCGATTTTCAGTATAATTTTAATTAATTCAAAGACTACTTTTGTGAGTTTAACTAAACAAATTTAAAATTAATCAACTTACTGCAGGTGGTAAATCAACAACATAATCTTCATCATGTGCATACTGCGGCTGACCAGATAGGGGGTCTCTACTGCAGTTGCCACTGTACTGACCATGTCTACATCAGAAAGAAACTTTAACCGTTAAACAACCAACCAAACCATTAGTACGTACCTGACTGTCGAACGACAAGACAAAAAATGATATAAATAAAAACATGTGAATTTAAGAAATGTTTAAAACGAAACTAGCGACTTGGATTAACAAAGTAATAGAAATACTCAAAAACTAAATTCAGTATATCTGGTTTCGCTACGTGATATAAACCTACCGGATATTTACGGTAATGGTCTCAAGTTTTATTAAACTTATCCGGTAAATGAATATTCGGTGGTACCCTGCTTGAATTTCACAACATAACGCAACTGGCTACTTTAATCTATTGCCGATACCTGATACCGGAGCCAAACATTAACTGTATATTTTGCTTATCGAGTCGTGTGTGCTTTTCTGCAAACTCCACCCCTCTTATACAGCCCATTCATCAGCCAGCCTAACCCAACCCTTGACATACCTATTGACATCTGTCACGTCCATATCGGAACATACTTCATCGCCGGGCAATGTTTGATTCTGATCCGGATAGGATGACGTCACAACCCCATTTTGCGACTGTCCGGCACTTATCTGTCCCGATGACTCATATTCATTAAGCCGATTCGTCAGAGACAACGGTATTTGCTGACTATTACCGTGGTAACTATTAGCTAACGCTCCCCCTGGCATTAAACCTCCAGGCTCGTTATGAGCATGGGGAGGGGGTGGCGTAGTATTATGTGTTGCCCCCACAACCCCTGCAATCATTGACGCCGGTAAATCAATCATTCCCAAATCGTCCATACTGAGATCAGCAGCGATTGCTGCTAAGTTTTCTACACTTTCGTTACAAATTCGTACGACATGACTTCCTCCGCTATTACTGCCTCCTGACGGTAGCCGAAATTTTGATGCGGCGCTCATAATTGCAGGACCGCGTTGTTGCTGTTGTTGTATTATTGCCATTGAATTACCATTATGCAAACTATTTGACTGCATAGCTATTACACCATTGTTACGTCCTCGCACGTTGTTTGTATGTCCAGGCAATCCGCCAGACGGCATAGGATCTACATATTACATACATTACAAAAGTTTACAAACAACCATTCATTGTTAATCGATTGCGTAAAATAGACTTGGACCAATTATTAGATGCAAAAATGTGGTAATAAATCGAAGCTCACTGAACTCCGTGTAACAATGAAAAAAGAAAACTGTGATTTGTGATTTGGCCAATGTAAAGAACAGGGGCGGAACAGTATTATAAGCATATTTCTAAGCCTGAGCCTAAGCCTAAGCGTAAGAACGGGCATATTCCTAAGCCTAAGCCAAGCAAAAAATTAGTCTAAAGCTTAAGCTTATTCGTTGTAATCCCACAGAAAAACGTTCCGCCCGTGATCTTTACATGGGCCTATGATTTTAATAATTTGTCCAGGTATATAAAGCCCAGTATGTCATGTACATTCGAACAGGGTCATTAAAAGCACAACTTACAGTTGAAACTTTTCAAATAGAAAGGAACACTACGTACATTTCTAAATTTAAAGCAAAGCTTGGGTTTATCCACCCAATTACACGACCCCTCCGATACCACCTTATTAATGTTACCTTCTAAACGTCTCGCAACTATATCTTCATCCACATCATAACTTGAGTCCGAACAGCTTGACGGTGAAGGCAAACAAATTATAGTTGGATCTGTGTTTGTTGTTGTTTTAATTGTTGTTGCTGTTGCTGTTTCTGAATTTATTGCCATATGAGATCGTTTTGGCAACACGCCAGCGCCACCACTCCACTCATTTCGATACGGCTTAAACATGGTGTGGACAAAAACAAAGTACCCAAAAACTAAACAGAGTTCAACCGCATCGGCACAAATGTATTACTAACATAATCGTATTTAGCAAAACTTTTTATTCCCAAATTCAAATGTATGCCACAGTTAATATCAAACAAAAACTAAACGATAAAAATAGACCTGTTCGTAAGCAGCTGTCACTGTCATAAGAAATCAGGATGTAAGAATATGCCTAAATTTAAAAGACTATTTATAAAAACAACACTTACCATACGCGTGTCAATATTGTCACTCAAAGCAATGTCTTGATAACTGTAACTTTCGTCATTATCCACTACGCCTGTATCAACCTATAATAAAAAGGCATCAATTTTTAATTTCTTTATTAAAAATTGTTTCCCTATTTACCTTATATTTCGAATAAATATAAATATGTTCATTATTGACATGTTTTAACAACAATACTTACACATCCATGCAGTAATATCACATACGTAGTAAAAAATGCAACCGTATCATACTAAACTTAAACCAATATTAAAAGAACCGTTTAGAACTAAACCAATATGGCCTTAGTAACATTTAAAATTCTGGACAATTTCGGCAAAACCAAAATAATGCGTACAAACAAACTTTGGTTTTGTCACAAATAATATTCGAATTTCAATTGCAGTGCGACTAAAGCAACCATCGAGTTCAACACATCCTCTCATTTTATATTCTTATCAAAATTATGCAATGTTTTGGTTTTGGATAAAAATTTTATGCAAGTTACATTGTCTGAACCACAGACTGCCATTTTACATGTCTACCAGTTATTGCATAAGGCTCTAACTTGCGGCGAGTTTCGAAACCTAAACGAAACATTTTACAGCGTGAAAAGAATACTCTTTTGAATTTTGGAATCAAAATAATGAGCTAAACTTGCAGTTAAATCCCACCAGAGTTTAAACGTTAACAAAATTTATCACATCCTGTTTCTCTAATGTTGAAACCTCAATGGGTGAGAACGACTATCAATATTACAATAGTTGTATTCCGGGTTAGGGTTAATGTGATGCACCTAGGGTGCTACCGGGTATTAACCAGATACGGCATGTAACTATGACCACTGCTGAAACTAACTGAGTTGCGCAAAAGTATACGTTTACTGAATTTAAATTAATTGTTAGCTCGACCTTTCATTTCATTTGGTGGCTGAAAAAGTGAACAGCTTTACTTGCCCTAATTGTAGTTGGGACCACAACTATAAATATCCAGCAGGATTATACCGGATACCGGGAACAATACAGATATCAGATTTTGCCGAATATTAAACCGGAACAGGATATCCCGTCGCACGCTGGATACCCTTCATGACTTTAGCCTGCACACTGAAGTTTTGTCCTTTTGTCAGCTTTCGAAAAACAGAAATATTAAATGTTTCATTTCAAATCAAAAGAAATAAAATGCTAAAAACGAATTTTAATAATAAAAAATGTTAAAAGTTTCATTTTGAAAAATGTACAAATTATAACTTACTTTGTATGATGTTAAAAATTGCGACGAATTATTTGTGAAATAAACGGCTTGAAGCGAAACTACTTGTCTTGGATTTGGTGGCAAGCTTCGTAATAAACTAGTAGCTTTGTTAGCGAATTCAACAAAAATTGTACCACAAGCACCGTTTGTTAGATACGAATACGTACATGATGTGTAAAAGCAACTGATTTTTTAGTAAATACATTTGATATAACTTTAGATATTTTGAGATTCGCAGTTACTGCAGTTCATTTGTTTGAAAACCGAAAACCTATTTTTAATTGGCAACAGGTGCTACCGTGCTACGCATGAGTTGAAGATATATGTCTTCTTACCTCAAGTTCCATCAATATGTTACACGGTTGCTGGTTGTGTACTGAGTTTAACACTGCCGAGGAATATGAGTATTTGCTCTGGGTTGCATGTTGATACGCAAGTGTCTGCCTGACGTCGTGTCTGCTTTCCTGTTGTTGTATGAAATTTCCTGATGTACGCCGTTCGCCGATTGCAGAATCCATTGCGGCACCAATTGCTGGGTTACACGCCATAACTACGCTGGAGACAGCAACACTTTTGCCAGATGTTGCAGGACTTTTATTTCGACTTTTTTGTTTTGGTCGGTTTATGTCTGTTCTACCCCTCTGAGGTGATCGCTTCTTTACCGATGTGTTTGCTGCTCTTTGCTGCTTATTGGCATCGCCCAGAGATTTTCTAACCTTTCGCGTGGCTACTTTAAGCGGCTTTGCCGGGCTTTTCAGTTTCTGTGTTGTTGTTGAAACTCGACCGGAGGGAATGTGTTTTGAGGCTTTTAACTTTCGCTGAGACGAAGCCGCAGTTAGCCTGCGTGTTTGGCGTTTCTGTAATATTAGCAACGTAAGACATTTGTTTAAAGCCGTTATCCGAAAAGTAAAAAAATGTCTTTGGAAGCTTATCAATTATCCGCACTCTTGATCAAACTATTTTCTCTATAACGATTCTTTAAATAACTCAGTTCATGATGGATTTTAATCAAAATCTCGATCTCAGTCGTTGAATCAGACATGCGATGATAATAAGGCTCATCACTTTATACACAACTAAAAGTCCATAATGTAACCTCAGGCCCCTACCCTCAACTGGTTTATAAGAATTACTGCCCAGGATATTGATACTGTACATACCTGAACTACAATAAGCTTAGTGGAGCTTTAAACCTACTGATTGTTGTGGTTCTGGTGTTTCCTCGCGACGTGCAGGTAGTCTAATCAGTCTCCCAGACTTTGTCAATTTCACCGGCGATACGATTTGTTGAGTAGAAACTTCTGTTGCAGGTTTTGACTTCATAGAAGGCACAAGTTTCTTGCGTTGGTTCACACGGGCTTGTGCATTCTTTTTGCTGCTATTATTCAGTGGTTTTTGTGTTGCCGATAGTGGACGTTTCTTTTTAGGGACAGACGTTTTTGAAACGCTCATCTTTTCAACTGCATGGCGCGTTTTCGAAGATGCTTGACGCTTTTTACCAACGTTAGCGTTGTACATCTTTGGAGAAGAACGGTTTGTTTGCCATGAAGAATTTCTAAAACATCATCTAATCAAAGTTTCATGCAACTATCAACTACTTCAATTACGTACCGTAAGCATATGTTTGGTTGCCTTTAAGTAATGGAACATTAAAAAAGTACCCATATATACGCACCAGTGCGTAGACGGTGTACACACCGACACAATAAGGTACAACCGGTTATCGTTATCTGGCTTCGGCTCTAGCAAAAATCGATATCTGCTCCGGTACGTATTCTACATTGCCGGATACTACAGCAAAAAAGTAGGAAATCTCTCAGGACGCGTGAGAAAATGTGGTATTTTTAGTCCATTTTCTATGATTTTGTTGGCTAAACAAGAAGGTGTTTGATTTTATTGAAAGTTGTTTACTGAATATTTTTTAGTCAGATTGCTAGTCTTTTGGTGTATTCCGCTAGTTGAGTTTGCCATTATTGTTTGCTTTTTGTCGTGTTTTTGTGTTCTATTATCGCGAGCTCGCACAGGTATTTTTCGTGCAGCGACCGTGCAAGGTTATTGCTGGACAACTAGTGTCAGTTTCTCTACCTAGTGACATAAGTTTTTCGTCGTAATTGCGTAATTTGGTTCAGCCTTTAGCTGGAATTTTCCGTAATTTGGATCAACTAACTTTCCTGTCGTAAATTAGTTGCAATTGCGACAATTTATTGCAATTTGTATGTTTTCTGGTATTATGCTTGTGCAAATCGCAAGTAAAGCTTCATTCCGTTCAGCATTGATTAATCGTTAGCGAATCTAGGGGTAAGCCAACGTCGATCTCTATGGAGAATTGATTTCCTTCCCTTCGGTACCGATTCAGATTCGCCGGAACCGACGGTATTGTGTCCTAAAACCTATTGTGAATTTGTGATATATACCTGTCTTGCATAAAAATTCGGCACCATTTATCTATTAAATTGTTTTCTATGAGTTCATTTATCAATAATTGATTGTAATTTAGCTTTACAGAACCAAGACATGATTGCCTATTTGTTTATGCGACGTTTTTTAGAATAGTTGATAGCCAACAGACACCCTAAATCAATTTTCTACCTTAATACAAATTATCTGTATATTGACAAAATTTGTAGTTCCGATTCCGCTTCCAGTATAAATGTTCTGTTCAGATTCTGGTATAATCCATTTCCGCTTTGCACCTAGATATTTCTAACCGCAAGTAATGCTAAAGTTAGCGTGACTAAGCTTAAGTTTATGTTAAAATGTGCATTTAAATATCCGGCTTTCGCATCTTATGGTTAAGGTCTTACTTTGTTCGTGCATCCGACGGCTGCCTAGTAGTCCGCGCTTGTAATTCCATTTTAATATCTTTTGTTGAAATTCGTGTTTCCCTTTTTTCTTTCTCTTCATTATTACTCTGTTCGCGAAATTTAAGATTCGCATCAAACGATGACTCTCGAACAGCAAAATCAAATAGCACTGGATTAAATAATGATTGAGATCCTGTTTCTTTTAGATGTTTCTCGACCATGTAAATATCGGTTAATTTGACACCACGCACTGTTGTCGGCCTGAAAACCAATTAAAGTACCTCTCAGCTGAAATTCATTCCGTAAACTTGATGACAGCTGTAAGGGGAAAACATTAGCGTAAAACAGAATTTTTAAAAATATATACATTCATGTCTTCAGGGTAAAAGAAACAAAGGAAAATCTTACGCAGTAAAATAAACAGCTGGACTTCCATTTGGTCGATAATACCGCTTCCAACCTGGTGGCAATTTAAATGAATTTGTAGCGATACTAGACCGTGATATCCTGTGATTTCTAGCCATATTCGACGAGACGATTGATAAAATTATTTAAAAACGAATTATCATAAATATGTAACTTTGCTGTCATGCTGACAGAACATTATACTGCTAACAAATACATATAAACAAACATAGATTTTAAACAACAATTTATTCACCCCCAGGAACGAACGTGACGTAACATCTAAGTGCTCGTGTACGTTCACAAAGATAAATATTTGTTGCTGATACAATTTCGGGTCATTCACAAATTCGACTACATTACATGTGATGAGAATTGCAAACTTCATAAACGTGAAACATAGCAATGTACTTATGTGGTAAATCATAGTAAGGTTAAAATGAGAGAAATTTTAAAATCACAAACCACTTTCAGAAATGGTACAAAATTTAAGTACCTATATGTAATAGACGACTTCAAAATAATAACAAATTAAAGATTCTGCTTTACAGGCGCAGCCAAGAAAGCTTGAAATTATATGTTAATTGCAGGGTGTAAACGAATATTAAAAATAACGGTAACGGATAGTAATCGAAATAACGGAAACGGAACTGGAAAACGGATGTTAAAGCATAAGTTTCAAAAAGTTGTTTTATTTTTTGCCAACATAATTAACACGTGTAAAATATTCGCACGCAGTGATGTTTAAAATGTGAAAATCAACTGAAATTTCACTGCAATCGACTTTGTGTCCACTTACCGAAAATAGACACGCCAAAATTTGTAATCAAAATTTTTAAATTTCACAATTTAAATATTCGTAGGAAAATGTTAAATAATCAAGAGCCAGTCAGTCTAGGTAGGAACCCGGACTTCAGACCTTTCAGCTAAGCAGCTGTACACGCGGGCCTCCAGAGCAGAAATAGAACTCTCAGCCTACGGATCCTTAAGCGAAAACTCTACCACTGTGCCACACAGTCCGCCTCTCCAACACCTTTTTCGTAGGGGTCGTTCCCTAACAGTACATCCCATGTTTCGACTTGATACCGTGATTTACTATGCAGCTAGTGAAGCAGGCTTACAGGAGTGGCTCGTATTGTCGACTACATATGTCAACCCTGTGCTGCCAGTGAACGCAATGTTTAGCCTAATTTAAAAAACTCTGAAGCGTACCAAACTCGCTAAGTATAGCTTCAGATGTATACGTATTTCACACTAGACTAACCGTAAATTATATACAACTCATTACAACTGTGTTAATTCCGCCTTGAAATTATGAAATCCGACAAGTAACAAGTTTCTGGTTAACCCCGCCTGCTTGGCTGATTAGCTTTTGTTTTGTCCTAAAACCCAACTTTATACGGAACATTACAAAAATGACTAGGACCTACTCAACAGATTGAACACAATTTAATATTTACCACGCCAACCTGCACTCTCTGAAGCCACCCTACACTATGTTTAAAACAATTACAAGAAACCAAGTTCTGAAAAACTGAGCTAGCCATTACAAAAATTCAATCCATATGGTATTACGAAAACCAATTCGCAATTCATATGGGTTGCGATCGAAATTTTTGAATTACTATATGGATAGCTCAAAGATAAACAGCACTAGCTATGTATTACATACCTACCCATATAGGTATCGTAAAAATACTTGTCACCAGGTAAGGATAAGGTGACAAAATAAGTACCAACTGCGCAACTGGTGACGTGAATTCCGCATTATGCGGTAATGAAAAGCGGAAAAAGCGTTCACCATACTGTAGAATTAAAGCTATTAACTCAGTTTACTGGAATGTCTTGTCTGTCACGTATATTTCGTAAAACAATGTGATTTTGGCAAAATAACACTCTTTAGCATTTGACCATTATAGGTACTTTTGAGCGCCTCAATATGAATTTGGTACGGCACTGCTGAAAACCTCCAACTAAAAATTAAACTTCAATGTTTATTAAGTGAAATGTCAACTTAAGTCAAACAACCTTGACCGAATCTACAATAAAACTTAGCGGCATGTTCATTACCAAACATTCCGAAATTGTTTTTTTGTGTAGATTGCCTGCGGTATTCAGGTGCTGTTTCGCATCCTTTCCGCCGTTTAGCCCCATCTCACCTAGTGTTTCGTACTAAATAAATTTTTTGTGTTGGCTATAAATATGGCGGATTCTATGCAATGTGACTATCCCTTTCGGGTTTCCGGGTTTTATTAAGCTGGTTGCACAATGTAGCTTATGCGGTGGTCTTGGTTGCAAACGCTCAGCTGTTCCTTGTTAAGGTTACAAGAATTGAATGACAAATTAAACTTTGAGTTAAACAGGTTATTGACTGGGTTGCAGAAACATGACTTAAGTTAAGAAGGCTTAACTTTACGGCATGGACGGAAGTGCCGGTCTCAGCAAGTCTTGGTGTTGGGCAGGTCTCGGTTTCTTGAGTGTCGGTGGTTTAGAACCGAGACCAGAACTCGATGATTCAGCAAATGCTGGTATTTCATATTTACCTATGAAAAAATAAAAAAAAAGCTGCGAAGAAAGCAGCATACGGTCGACCTATGTTTGACGAAAGAAGCAGTCGGCTACGTGGCGCAGTGGTAACTGTGTCTGTCTGACACGCAGAAAGTTAACCTGCTTTTCCAGCTGCTTAGTAAAAGGTCTGAAGTCCCAGGTCCTACCTAGAATGACATGGGGGCCACGCCTTGAGCGCAATGGCAAATTTTTGCGCTTACCCGCTTTTCCAGCTGCTTAGTAAAACGTCTAAAGTCCAATACGTACATGATACAGGTATGTTGTGTTCGGACTCTTATATACGCGTGCACACGTCAGGGTGGCACCGAAACCACGATTTGACCAAATTCGAATCCATTGCTAATTTGCCGAATCCGAGTACAAACCTTGCATTTTGCTAATTTCTGATGTATCGATAATTTTCAGAATACTAATGCCAGCGGCATAAAACGTTCATTTATTTCATGCCCGACCTCAATTCTGAGATATATCTGACTGTAAGCATGTGAGACATGCTTGTCCTGGTGCATATGCAATAAAAGCAATGCACATTGTGTTGTACTGTCGACATATATAGTCGACGAAAAACGCAGTCGGAGAGGCGGGCTACGTGGCGCAGTGGTAGAGTGCTCGCTTAAGGATCCATAGGCTGAGAGTTCGATCCCCGCTCTAGCCCGCTTTTCCAACTGCTTAGTTGAAAGGTCTGAAGTCCCGGTTCCTACCTAGACTGACAGCGCAATGGCAAATTGCCGCGCTATGAGCACGGTATCCAGTCGAAAATAGGATGGACGGTCAAGGGACGACCTTGTTGAAAATAAGGGCATGTAAGCATGTGAGACATGCTTGTCCTGGTGCATATGCAATAAAAGCAATGCACATTGTGTTGTACTGTCGACATATATAGTCGACGAAAAACGCAGTCGGAGAGGCGGGCTACGTGGCGCAGTGGTAGAGTGCTCGCTTAAGGATCCATAGGCTGAGAGTTCGATCCCCGCTCTAGCCCGCTTTTCCAGCTGCTTAGTTGAAAGGTCTGATGTCCTGGTTCCTACCTTGACTGACATGGGGGCTACGCCGTGAGCGCAATGGCAAATTACCGCGCTATGAGCACGGTATCCAGTCGAAAATAGGATGGACGGTCAAGGGACGACCTTGTTGAAAATAAGGGCATGTAAGCATGTGAGATATGCTTGTGCTGGTGCATCTGCAATAAATGCAATGCACATGGTGTTGTACGGTCGACACATATAGTCGATGAAAAATGCAGTTGGAGAGGCGGGCTACGTGGCGCAGTGGTAGAGTGCTCGCTTAAGGATCCATAGGCTGAGAGTTCGATCCCCGCTCTAGCCCGCTTTTCCAGCTGCTTAGTTGAAAGGTCTGAAGTCCCGGTTCCTACCTAGACTGACATGGGGGCTACTCCGTGGACGCAATGGTAAACTGCCGCGCTATGAACACGGTATCCAGTCGAAAATAGGATGGACGGTCAAGGGACGACCTTGTTGAAAATAAGGGCATGTAAGCATGTGAGACATGCTTGTCCTGGTGCATATGCAATAAAAGCAATGCACATTGTGTTGTATTGTCGACATATATAGTCGACGAAAAACGCAGTCGGAGAGGCGGGCTACGTGGCGCAGTGGTAGAGTGCTCGCTTAAGGATCCATAGGCTGAGAGTTCGATCCCCGCTCTAGCCCGCTTTTCCAGCTGCTTAGTTGAAAGGTCTGAAGTCCCGGTTCCTACCTAGACTGACACTGACTAAAAAATACCGATTTATTTTATGTAGGTATTTATATCATGGAATTGGAATTCCTGTTGCACCCTGCGGTATATATTGCCGAACATTCTCGGATTCGGCTTTCTCACAACCGAATTCGCATCCGAACTTTTGTTGTCACTATGGCGCACATAGCAACAGAGAATATTGTAATAGTCTGCGCGTTATAATGGTAAGCACGCTTGACTCAAACATACTGTTCTGAGTTCTGACAGGGTCCTGATTTATCGCATTGCGCTTTAGCTTAGCCCAACTACATTGCACATGTAACAATGTGTGTTTATATTCTGCGTAGGTATTTGTTAAGCGACACGCGTATTTAAGTATATATTTTATCATTTTAGTCAAATATCAGCTTATATATAATTGAAACGGTTTTGCCATATCGGCAGTTTAAAATTGTATGCTATTCTCTCTACAATTCGGAGAAAGGTTTATGACTTGCCCTCATATAGAAGGTAAATTATATATATTTATCTCGGTTTTAGTACAGCCACCATCTGTTGCTTCCACTTTTCATCATTTGTCAAAACAAAAATTAACTTATTTGTGTTACTATAAATCTCAAAGCAGTGATCTCCTGAGCAAAAATAGAATGTTAACTCGTTTTCTTACACTTTTAAAATAGTAAATTAGGTGTATATGTCTGTATTATTACAGGCTCATCAACAGAAGAGCGTTGGAAAGAATTCAATTCTTTTTCGTATCTGTTTGCGTTTACATCGTCTATTTACCAATTTTGTTGTGCTGTATATGCAGAGGCATATGAAAGAACACAATCATGTAAGTCATAGTCAGTGTGCCACTGGATATCGAAATTCGGCAAGTTGTCATGGAACTGATTACTTTTTCATTTTTGTCATACTTGTGTTGTAAATGTTTGCATCTTCCCATGTATGTTCGCAGTCTTTATTTGGTTAAATATAATAACGCTGAAAAACCTGATACGCATATATGAGGACAGATTCGAGGAAAACACTGCATTTTGATTCCCCGTCCGGAAGTTTTCGTCATTTCTGTTATTATAACTAGGGATGTGCCGATATCAAAATTTGTGCCGATACCGATGCCGATTCTTCTTTTGAAATTTTGCCGATGCCGAACCGATGGTGATGCCGATTCCAATTTTAGTACACTATGCTTAATGAACACATAGGATACTGCATTACATCATTATGTGAAAACTTAAGCCCTAACAATCATAACGATTATAATTTCAGACGAACGGTTCATTTTAATTCATTTTTTCAAACACAAACGCACTAAAAGATATCAGTTTTGCTGACCAGTCACAGTGATAACCGCCCACAAATGAAACTGATAGCATTCAAACTGACTGTTATGTCCAAAAAGTATCGGCAATGAATCGGCAATTTGTTTGCAGTGCCGATGCCGATGCTCACAAAAACTGCCGATTATTACCGATGCCGATTAATCGACACATCCCTAATTATAACTCCTTAACGGGTGGACCGAAGGAGACGATCTTGGCCTCATTTTAACCTCCCTCCCCGAACATGGGAAAAAATGTGCTAATCCATTCTAAGGTCTATATATACGTGCACATTTTGTGACCAGTCCGAATTTTATATTGTGAACAGCGCATTAGCGCTGTGCCCTTATCTATTATTTTTGCAAAATGTTATTTGTTCAAAAAATTGAATACGGTTTACGTAGCATTCATAAGTTCTTTAACCACAGACTGGTTAACGACGTGCAATACGCAATGACTCGAAATATAAGGAATTGTGCACTCTATATCATGTTAGTATCAATATTTGTTGCCAATTTTAACCTGAGTCCTTATCTAAACATTTTCGCAGTTTTCGAACGTTAAGTAAACAGTCAGCCTAAGATGTTGTTTCTGTTGCTTATTCTAACGAGCAATATATTTTTTAAAAAATTGCGACTTTTTGTGGGGTCAAATTTTGATCCGTCACTAAATTCACTTTTAAAAAAGGAAAATTTTGAAAAGCGAAAATTCCGGGGGTGATCATAAATGATCCCCAGGAATCACGTTTCGAATTGAGGCGCAAGATATGTGTTGGTCTAAACTAGTTTAATTCCTCCCCCGGAAAAACTAAGCTAGTTTAATTCTTCCCCTGGAAAAACTAAACTAATTTAATTCTTTCCGCGGAAGAGCTAACGGAAGAACTAAACAAGTTCAATTTTTGCGATGAGCCAGCGTTGGATGAATAAAACACCTGTTTGAGATCTAGTAAAACCTACCATTAGTTGTAAAATTTGGGGGATCGATATTTGAGGTTTTTGTCCCATAACTTTCATTAAACTGCAAAACCATAATCCACATTCGGGAAATCGTTTTCCGCAGGCTTTGAGCTTTAGAGCAAGCACAAATTTGCCAACATTTCTGAAATTTTTATTTTTAGAAAATTTTCTTTCCAGGAGGGGGGCCATAATGTCGCGTTTTCGCGCATCTCCTTATGACCAGTGTTATTTTTTGAACATAACCGTATCTTCGGCTCCGGCATTTTTTATACGTACCATGACACCTCTATGTTCGGTCGCTTCTTAATTAGTTAGCTTGCATTACAAAGTGGGTAGAATACTTCAATTGAAATGCTTTTATATATTTTTCTTATGTACGCTTTGGGAATATTAAACATTTATATTTATGTTTAATATAATTTTAGCCAACATATGTCAACGAAATTTTCTCGCTGGTGAACCATCATCGTCAAAATTGTTGGACTTCGTGTTTGAATGTCACTCAATCACTCGATCCGATTTTCAACGGGAGACATCTAGTTGTCAATCATCACATCTTGATTGGTTTAAAGCTGCATTAGTCGTACTTAAACAGTTAGAACCGACGATTGTTCAAAGGTGTTATATTTCAGACAGCTGTACTCGTCTTATTCACAACGTCTCAACTGTTCCTGTCGTTGATACCGAAAACACGAGTTTAACTGTTGCTACCGCCAGGTTGTTAGTTGAAGGAGCAGGTACTGAAAGTGATAATATAGGAGCTAAAGCAAATTGCCACACTACAATAACAGTGTCGCCAATTTCAAAACAGCAACATCGTCCTAGCAGAAATCATCATCACAAGTCTATTTGCACTAGTCTCTCGTATCATAACGTAGATCCGATTGAGTCGAAACGATTTCAAAGCGATTCTACGTTTTTCAATCCGAAAACACGTGTCAAACGTAGCTTAGCATTGTCTGAATACCATACCGCTAGCCCTTTAACGGTGTTTGAATTAAATAACAAGCATCCAGAGTCGTTACTCGGTTTTCGCATCATAGCAGTGATACTACAGGTGGTTTATATAGCGCTAATATCGGAATTCCATAAATCATCAGCAACTGCAGGAGAAGCCGGTTGTACTACATCAACGTACGCTAGAAATTCAGAATTGTTGCAATAGAAATATTGGTAACCAGTGGAAAACACATTTGGTGGGTGTATTTGGACAGAATCTGTGTAGAATATAAGTAATTACGTATGCGTATTTAAAGCTTGAGGCGACCGGGACACTGTTCTCAGCACTACGTATTCGTGTTTGACTTGAATCAGTCATTGCGCATCTTCGTGTATCAACTCAGTCTCTTATCGTCATTACAGTACGCCATTTCTTACGTTTTACTCGCAGCATTAACGTCAACCATTGATTTTTTGGTTTCTGGTTTCCTATAAATAAAAAGTTGCTGCCATGTCTATAAACGTGAATCGCAACGTGGACGATCCGTTTTATCGGTATAAAATGCCACGGCTTCTGGCGAAGGTAAGTTTTTAATTTGCTTACCAGTTCAAGACCCACCCCAATCAAGATTCTGTCCTCCAGTTGAAAATTTTAAGGGTGAAAATTTAACTTTTCAGTGTCCAACACGCGTTTTGTCCATTTTAGTTATATAGTATCGCAGATGTTTGTTGCTTTCCCAACACTTATCAAGGTTTGCTTTGTATATAAACAGTCTTACTGTTGTTCATCGAACGAAGTATTTATGTTTTAGGTTGAAGGGAAAGGTAATGGCATCAAAACAGTAATCGTCAACATGCCTGAGATTGCAAAGGCACTAGGCAGACCTCCGACATGTACGTGTGTTGCTATACTGTTTTCACTGAAGTATTAAATCTATCGGCAATTAAAAAGCGATAAACAATTGCTAATAGCTGAGCTAATTTGAGTTGAAAAATTACGCAGCAGTGTTTTGCTCGCATTTTGGACCAAACATATATGCGAGAACGAGAACCACTCGAAATTGGACACTTGTTTACTTCATTCAACCTATTACTGTGTTAATCAATTATTGTTCCCTTAACGTGATTGTTGTACTACAGTATGATATGGGTGGCTTAGGCTTTGGTTTACGCTTCAACTTAGGTATGGGTGTGTGGAAGTGTATGTTGAATCGTGGTCTCAGCGAGCCAGAACATTATTTATCGAGCTAGGTTATAGTGATTCTGATTAGTGCGAATCTAGTTTTGTGGGACAGAGATAATTACTGGGGATGTGCCGATACCAAAATTTTTGCCGATACCGATGCCGATTTTTATTTTGACAGTTTGCCGATGCCGATTCTAATTTTAGTACACCATGCTTAATAAACAGATAGGATACTTCAGTACATCATTAACCGATGCCGATTAGTCGGCACATCCCTAATAATTACTATAGTTAGTTTACTGCAAAGTTACGTATAACAGTTTAAAAAATTAGGAAATTTGGTAGTTTTTTTTGACACACTATTATATACATTGCACAATAAACATTTCCAAGTAAAAGGAAATAGTTTAACATTATGCATACAGCTCAATAAACTAAATGTATAACGCTCAAGGTGCAACAGGATTAGATTACATTAGTATAGTATATAAACCTTGACGATTGCCGAAAAGGTAGATTTCGCTTCCGTGGATTATGAAAATCTAAAGTACAGCAGATAAAGTGAATACCTACCTACCAAATACCGAGACTTAGAGAGACCGAGACTCCCATCCTTGCTCATCGGAAACAATTTAATAGATAAATGATACAGAATTTTTATGCAACGTATCAAAATAATGCCTGTTAATTTTTCAGATCCAACGAAATATTTTGGATGTGAACTTGGAGCGCAAACACAAGTCGACAGCAAGAACGACCGCTTCATTGTTAATGGAGAGCATGATGCGGAAAAGTTGCAAAATTTACTCGATGGATTCATACGGAAATTCGTACTCTGTCCAGAGTGTGACAATCCAGAAACGAATTTGGTGAGTGGAAATATTTTGTTCCGAGTGGTTTGTGCTTAAGCTTAAACATATGTACTTTTCGAAAAAATTATAGTTTTATGCAAATATGCCGTATGCTTTAATTTAAATTTGTTGAACATAATACATACTTTTTTGCACAAAGATTTAGGGATTTGCCAATCAATCGACATTGATATCGGTTATGTGGCATCCGCACATCAGGGAAATCAGGGAATGTGTCAAAACGACACCGACTCACGCATAGTTCATCTATGTACGATTTCGGAACAATGTTTATTCTTTACAAAAGGGCTATCATTAGGCCGAAATCAAGCTTTTAAATCAGGGAAAACGTTTCTAAAAAATTAGGGAAAAATGGAATTTTTATCAGGGAAATCAGGAAAGATTGTTCTCAAAATCCGCGGATACCGTGGGTTATTACCGGCACTTTTCGTGAGTATCAGCATATATTGTTTTGCTAGACAGTTTCTGTGGGCTTTAAAGTTTTTCTGCGCCTGTTGATTTTTGTTAAACAAATTCTATCAAACGAATTTAAGTCCCTAGATTAGTTGAATTACAAATGGTAAGATGTTTTTGTGAAGTTAGAATACTTTAAGTTTAGATCGCTTCGACAAAAATTTTCCATAAGAAATATATTTTATTTTAGCTCTTCCGGTGATCAATTTTTACTTAGGTTTTAAGCTTAGATGTGGATAAAACTGGCACACGTGGGCTGGGTTATTGGAACGTTGTGAAACTCCCTGTGGCCATTCCTTCATTGGTAAGATGAGTCACTTAGTGTTTGAGTTGTTAGGGTGTTAAGAAAAATGAAATTGGACAGTCGTGCGCAGCGTGTGGTTTTGCATCTGTGCTTAAATACAAAGACCGCTTGACAACTTATATTGTAAAAAATCCGCCAGGAAGCGATGGAGATACTGGAGACAAAAGTTAGTTTGGATTTCATAGTTGCCCAATAAGTGTTAGTTTGCCTTTTGTTAAATCAGAATATTCATTTAATATTTATTATGATTTATATACGTATACAATCAGGGTGCAATGCGGAACTGGATTATATCGGAATCGGAACAGCAAATTTATACCGAAATTGTAAACGGAATCGGAACTAGAAATTTTGTGACTGCACGAATAATTTGTATTGACAAGTATGTTGATTTAGAGTGAGTGTCTGTTGGCTGGCAACAATTATCAAAAACGTCACATGAACAAATTTGCTATGATATATAAGTTAACTTATCGAAAGCAATTCAATAGATGCCTAATACAGAATTGAATTTTAAAGCAACGTATCACAACAAGTTGGATTAAAATTAAATTTCAAAATTCCGATTTCGATTGATTGTGCAATCGGAATCGGAACTCGTTTTGAATCTGAATTCTAATCGAAATCGGAATTCCGGTAGCACCCTGCATACAATACATGTTCTTTAGTATTGTAGTAAGCATTAGATGCGATGTTCTTTGATGTTTTCAGTAACGTGGTAGTTTAAGTATTAATTTTTGACTAAGAAATGTAACGGTAAGATTTAATTGATGGGCTGGTTTCGTTTACTGTAAAGTCGTACCTGATTGACATTAAACCCTTGGTGTTGATACATTGTATTGCGTGCATGTGAGATCACGTAGGTATCATTGTTTTAGAAGATAAAAAAGATCGCCGTGGAAAGCGTTCCAAGGCAGAAAGTCCGACGTCACCATCGGATCAAACAGTTGTGGGAAACGATGTGACAGATGGCGGATTTGAAAATGCGTTTGCTGAAGTAAGAAATTTCTATTGTTCCCTGTTCGGCCATGGGGCATTTGTAATGTCATTAGGTTATGGGATAGGAGGGTGAAAACGGTAGGGATGTGCCGATTGATCGGCATCGGTAATAATTGGCACTTTTCGTGAGTATTTGCAAGTATATGAAAATTTTGAGAAAAGGCGAAACATCATGTCAAAGGTTTCATGCTGAACATAAATAGTGTTTCGGGGTTATTGCTAGTTTTGCTAGACTATACTGAGGAAAATGTTGGCTTAACAGTATAGCTGTAGTCCAGTTAAAATTGATTTTGTCGTGCTACCTCATCTATATTTAGCTTCAAAATATCAATCCTGTTACATATTGATTAATTCCTTTGCAATATGCCAGCATTGCTTCAGCTTTGGTATAATTTTCGCATCGTTTAGTTTTACTGTTTCAATTGTATATCATAACTTGATTAGGATGGAAGCGGAGGTGGAAGTGACGGTGTCGACGATGATGACTGGGCAGTCAACCCGGAAGACGCCGCTGAACGACAAAAGGAGCTAGTAGCAGGGATGGCAGGACTGACAGTGAACGATGATTTAGAGCGAGATCTCGGCGAACGACTTGATATGTTTTTTAACTTCTTGAAGGTAGAGTTCTCGTGCGAAAAATCTATGAGTGTAGGCTGTAGAGGCTAATGATTATGAGCGCAGTTAGACTATCGATGGTAGGTAGTTCCTGATAATTGTTTTAATTTAATCAAAGATTGATGGCCATCCGACATCGCATATGTATATAATATATACGTAGTCTTGAGGAGAGAAACACTGGGTTTTCGGAAAAACCTTACATAATCGTTTACGAATATCTCTTGCTGCAGACTTTATATAAAATTCGGTATGGCATGCTATTATTCGTTCGCGCTGAGAGAGGTCTATTTTGACATATCTACTTGCAGTATAATTCGCAACTGAACTTCAAACAATATTTCAATAAGTCGTCTTTTTTAGAAGCAAATGGATGAATCGAACGCGTTGGGTGACGGCAAATTAATTGTTGCTGAAGCAGAGCGGCTCGATATTAAGGATAAAGCAGTTCTGTTGTTGTGCAAAGTTTTGTTGAGCGAAGAAGTTTGCTCGCAAGTCAAAAAATATCGAAATGTATTTCTACGGGTAATTGTTCGATTTTTTCTTTGTATCCTTTCGAGGCCAGGTCCAGGAGGCTATTGAATGTCGGTCCTGGAACACTTTTAACTTGTGTTCATAATTCGATTTAACGAAAATAAATGCTACAACGCGATGATTATCACCTCGATTTATATTAATGTTTAAAGCGTGATAAAAATTTGTGTATTTCGTTGGTTCTAGTTTACATACGAAAATAAACGAGCACAGCGGTACCTATTGGGTGGCATTGAGCAATTGATCCGGGATCATCGTGAAACTTTGTTACCGAAGACTGCACACATCCTAAAAGCGTTTTACGACGAAGACATTATTGAAGAAGATGCATTGATGGAATGGGGTGATAAGGTAGGTGTTGCATGAATCAGTAAGTACATAGTAAGTTTCGTAAACTGATTTTGCGAGTAGAGAACTGTGAATAAGGCTCTTGAAGTTCTCTAAATAATTTTGTGTTTGCAACAGGCAGGCATGGTTTTGAATCAAATTTTATTGTTGTCTTTTTGTAAAAAAATGGGTTGCGCTCCATTTATGCTGGTTCTTTCTGATTAAGAAATATTTTTGCTAGAAAACTTTTTCATTGCAGTCTTCTAAAAAGTACGTAAGCAAGGACGATAATAAAGCAATTCGTAGCAAAGCTGCTCCGTTTTTGCAATGGTTGAAAGAAGCCGAAGAAGAATCGGATGATGGAGAGAATGAAGATGACGATGATGATCTTGAGGTATATAAGCGCGCCTTCGTGCCGATTTCTGAAAATTGTGTATATGCCCGTCCAAAGACAGTAAATCCTCCTAGTTTTCAACATTTTGGTTTTCCTAAAGCAAAATCTTAAAGCCGCAGCATCCTTTGTGTAAGTCTACCTTAAATGTGCGAGGAAAGCTTACAAGAACCCTTACTTTTTTTCAGCGAGTATACTTAATTTTGTCATTCAAATTCAAAATTTTTATGGCAGTTCAGATAGTACGTCTATACTGCTATCCTTATTTTCTCTACCAATTTCGGTTGGTCGTAAGCAGGGTACGACCGGATATTAATTTAGCGGATACCGGAACCCGATACGGATATTGGATTTTTCACTGGAACAGGAGAGGGTGGCAACAAAAGTTTGGATTCGGCAAAAATTTGTGATTCGGAGTCGGATTCGATTGTGATAAAGCAGAATCCAACAATGTTCGGCAATATGTTTTTCATTTTTAAGCAATAAACTGGCTTCTCCACAGCTTGAAAATTTCCGCCGGGGGCGTTTCCTGGGGGCCCCCCAGATGATCTGGGGAATCCTGGGGGGGGGGGCAGACTTAAAATTTTGCAAACCGACTTTTTGGGCCATTTTTTCATTCTAGACCGTGTTTCCAACTCAACTTAAGATTACTCATCGCTCAACATGACAAAAATTTCTCGCAAACGCTAATAACAATAATTTTAACTAATATTACGTATATACTGACAACTTAACCAGAAGTTGAAAGAAGCACAATTATATAAAATATAGATAATCTATAATTGAAACTGTGATTAATATATATATTGTATATTAGTCACAGCTTCAGTTTATCATAAGGCTCAGGCGGGTTGAACTTGCTGCTGCAACTACTTTCGAATGCTGTATGCCCTGAAACGGTCTTTATATAATTGTGCTTTTTTCAGTTCATTATTGAATTGTATTAGTTACTACGGGCATTTGTAACGCTATTAAAAATTATGAGTACTCAGCGTAATATAAAATCATATTTTGCCGAATGTCTGCCTCAAAAGAAGTCCAGGTCTTTACGTTTTAACATTGAAAATTTTTGACCTAGAAAAGTCCTGGGGGGGCCCAGCAAAAAAATGCTGGGAGGCGGCAGAAAATTCGCCGGGGGGCCTTTCCTGGGGCGGCAAAATTTTCGCCGGGGGGGAAATGGAAATTTCGAAAAGTGCTGGGTCCCCCCCCCCGCTGTGGAGAAGCCAGATAAAATTTTTAATAGAACTTTTTCTGTAAATCAATATTTTTTGTTACAAGTCACAAATCTCAGAACTGAGGTCGGGCATGAAATATATTAGCGTTTACAAGTTATGCGGCTGGTATTGCGTTGATGTTATGAAACAAATTATGCATATCAGAAATTTGCAACATGCAATATTCGGATTCGGCAAACTAGAACTGGATTCAGATTCGGTCAAATTGTGGATTCGGTGCCACCCTGGAACAGGAGCCGAATACAGGATATTGTCTATATTAGAATAATTATTTTTAGCTATATTTTTAGCGCGTTCATAAACTGAAATTATTTAATGCAAAAATGAGTTTAACACTCGCTCGCTTATCTATGTTGATTTGAAACTCAACGCACACGCTGTAGCAAATTAAAAGTGAACCAAAATGTAAACAAAATGTACTACACAGTTTTCAGGTAAAAAAAAGTTTTGTGAAGAATGTTTTATGGTTGCAAATTTTGCAGCCACATGTATCAAAACTTGAACTTTATGACATGCCGAGAAATGTAATCACATGAAAACGTTAAAGGCGCTCACTTCTAAAAACAGTTACAATATTCGGCACCAGATACGGTATCCGTTTTTACCGGATATTGAACCGGATATCCGGTCACACCCTAGCCGTAAGCTGGGGAACAACCAAGTGAGTTTGCGCGTCTGACTAATTAGTATTAACCTCAGTAGGACGCAAACGCTACCTATGTCAAGATCGGTGTTAAAACTGAATTTCAGAGTAAATTTACTGCTGCAAGTTTTACAAATTTTCAACTTAGCATCATTTCAGGTTGTTTACGATGATGATGGTGCCACGAATGAAGTGAATGGAACTGCTGGCACACGCAAAGGTCCGGTGGTCAATCATACCGCGATTATGAAGAAGACCGAGAAAAGGCTTGAAAATGGAAACAGTGGAGGCGATGTCGTTGATGGAGCAGAACGTGTTAATGATGACGAAGACGATTTCGACATTGATGATATTTAAAAACAAATATTTGAAAAAATGCTTGAACATTTTATTATTTAGAAATTTAAAATTTCAATTTTTGTTATTGTGTTTGCACCTGTGTTGTACCAGCACTTCTCCATGTATATTTGAAAAGAAATACTGATTGCAGTCAGGTTGCAACCGGAATTCAGGTTCTGGTAGGGGAATCCGTTATTTTGCACTATCCGGTTGGGGTAAAAAATCCGGTATGTTTTCACCGTAATTTTCCGGTACTTTCGGTATAGAAAATTTTTTCTCAGTCGAAAATTTAAGACAGTAATTGGCATATTATTCTAACTTATTTATCTAAAATCGTCCGAGCGTGTATTGCCAAATTTTCTTAATTTGTGCCATGCTCCATAATTTCCTGATTCCAGTGTAACATAAGTATTCTAGTGAGCCTTTTCGAATTTATAACAACCATTCTTTGTTTAGCTCATTTAGTTGTGCAAGCTTTATAAGTACGCCATATAGACGAGCTCGTTTTAACTAATTTGAATTTTGAATAGGCTGGAACTATATCGGTACAGTACATACAAGTACTACAATGTTCATTATATCATATAAAAGATCATAATTAGTCTTTTATGTTAACATTACTTGTGCTAAACTGTTGTTGATCCTTGATTTTGTTTATTGCGACTGGAAACTTATTTTACGGCTGCCTATTTACTTATATCCAGTCAAAGTGTTATGAGAATTATGAGTTTCTGCTTAAAACATATCACACCTCCTTAGCGTTTACCAAATTTGATCAATTTAGTGGCTGGAAACCATTACAATGGATGGTCAGCAAACGGAATTTCAAGTAGGGTTGTGGGATCAAATGTAATTGTGTAACTAAAAACTTAACGTGCCCTGAGTCACTCAATGTTTAGTACGTTTTCGGTATATAATAACTGTTGTCACAATTGTATCCCAATTATGGCAAAATTAGCTTAACAGAACGCATACTATTAAACTTTTTGGTGATTTCATTTGTTTGAGCAGTTACCTGAACAGCGCGATTTTACAGTGTGCAAAAGCCGGCGTTGATGTACATTGCGCTCGGAATGGGATCATCTTAAACATGATCTTGCGAGAAATTTACTTGTTAGACATGATACGGACAGAAGTTGTAACTGCGTCGAAGAATCAAGAAGGGTGAGATTTTAAAAGGTTGAAGGTTATAGCAATGGTTCAGTTCCCGCTTTTTATAGGTCACTTGGCCCGCGTAAAAATCAGGGTTTTATAGGTCACTTGGCCCGCGTAAAAATCAGGGGCGGAACGTTTTTGTGTGTGAATTCTTACGCTTTAGGTTTAGGAATAAGCTTGTAATACTGTTCCGCCCCTGTTCTTTTATATTGGCCGGATACTTTTAGGGGCGTCCAGGTTTCTGGTGGGTCTGTAAAAAAGTATATTTAGATTCTAAATTACATTTTTTTGCTTATGTTTAGAAACACTGGCTTAGGAATGGATCCCGTATATCTTGCATTTTTGACTTCAGCCGCGATCGTTCGAAAAAAATACGAAATTCATCCAAAATCTTGAAAGCTCTTCATGTGTTTGACTAAAATTCTCTTTTGCCTAAAAGCGCAATTTTACCAGCCCCGGTTCTAACGTGAACAATAATCTGTTGACACCATTTTGAAACCGAATGTGATTCGATCGTTCGAAGCCGCCAAATTGCCGGTACCGTGTGTCTGCAAATAAGAAGGTGGACGTAATTTTAGCATTAAATCTGTGCAACGGTCTCAAAGGTTTGCTGGTTTCATGAACGAAAGGTTCACGACACTTATACCCCCATAACTACGCTTCTGATTAAGCATTATATATACCTTATATAGTGAACAAGACGCCGGTAATCCGCAAGGGACCTCGGCGAATCACAAAGGTTTCATAGTGGATCACATGAAGGCTTGCTTACCGAAACGTATGGGCTTCGCGAAATTGACTAGCTTGGCACAAAATTTTCCGTCAAATGTTGGGTAACCCTGAGAAAAAATGTCTAAGGGTTGCCGCAATACTTTTACTGTGCCGGGAGCCGCTGCACGCCACCATGCGTTGCTAACAAATATATAGGCAAAATTTGTTTGGTGAGTTGCGGTGACGGGCGGCAGCGTGCATTAATTTTTAATAAAAAATTTACCGTGACGTATGGTATATCGCAAACTTTAGGGTTATCCTAACGCTAGACTCAAAGCTAAAAGCGTGTTAGGTTTTAGGGTAACCTTAAGCCACTTTTGGTTCTCTGTACACTGAAATATAAGTTTATATCGCATAAAGTATAATTTGGCCCATGTAGAGAACAGGGCCGGAACGTTTCCAGCAGGACTGTAATAAAGTAGGCTTAGGCGACTATTTTTTGCTAGGCTTAGGTATAGGCTCATTCTCACGCTTAGGCTCATTCCTACGGTTAGGCTTAGGCTTAAGAATATTATAGATGAGCAACGGATATCCGGATATGAAAAATATCCGGATATGTATCCGAAATGAAACGTGTATCCGGATATCCGAAATGCTTTTGTCTAAAAAATTTTTTGGAATAATTTGCATGATTTCATCACCAAAGTAGCCGGAGCCAGGGTTGTTGGCCGGAAAAAAATTACCGGAAAAAATAGTTTTTTTCATTTTTTTTTTCTGATAGGGGTGGATAAAACTGGAAAAAATGAAAAAATATTAAACGATTCTTAAATATAATTTGAAAGTCAATATGACATAAAATAACGTTCTTTAGGTGACATCTAATTTAAATGCAACACATTAACAGTGACCGTGTGTATATGTCCACCAGTACACATTATATGTCCGAAAAACGCGAAAATTGCAGCATATGAATATATAAATGAGTTTCAGAATTGAAACTTTGCCACGAGATTAGATGTAAAACTACATATGCAACTTGTTCGGTTCACTCACCAGGTTTCGTCGACAGTAGGGCGGCCAAAGTTAGGGTGGTCAAAATTGAAAGCTTGCTTTTACCATGTGATTTAACACAAGATAGTCCCTGTTATTCGGTTACGGACTGTTATTTATTTTTATTCCGTCCTCCGCCACACTTCGTTACACATATATCCGATATTGTAACTAAACCTTGAATTGAATGTTTATTTGCCTTGTATCAAAAGCTTTAGCCATAATGCAAGGTTATACTTAGGAATGTACTTTGAAAACTTAGGTACGCTTCAAAGTTTTGAACTCACCTTTATTTAGTTCTGGAGACATTTATGCGATACAATTAGGAATAATTGACATTTATAGACTCTAATTAGGGTTTAGGGACTTTATGCGTTTAAGGACTCTTATTATGGATACAGACTCCTATTGATTGGGACTCAAAATGGGTACCCCTCTTATTCAGGTCACTGCAGTACTGACAAAATAAATACCGTTTTTAGAATTGTATCTTTTATGCTCATCTCAATTTGCTTGAGGGTCAGTGTACTTCCTTTAGAGCAACAAGTTAAAACAAGTGCTTAAGAAACGAAAATTGAGGTTCGGAAACTCAAAAAACACAAAATCGAGTTTCGGATATCCGAAATAGAAAATTTCATTTCGGATATCCGGATAAATATCCGGCAAGAATTGCCGGATATCCGGATATGAAAAAATATCCGATGCCCATCACTAAAGAATACGCTTATGCTAGTCCCTTAAGAATATATTAAAATCGGAAAATTTCAAAAACTGCGGGAGAAAATATACAAGAGCGAAACATTCGTTTTAGCCAAACATTTCCCACGCTTTGTGTAGTGACATCTGCTACGAAAGAGGCCGCGTTTCTCTGATGCTTCCGTCTAAAATATGTTGTTTGTAAACGTTGTTTGTATTTAACTGCCGCAAGTTAAAGTATCATTTTTCAGTTTTTCTCATATAAAAAATTATGTCATTTATTTATAGTATGCGGAACCGGATACTCTGTTTACTTTGCCTCCGGGTAATTGGTAAGGTTGTATTTTCATAAGCTAAATGCTAAAGTTACTTATATATAAGAACTAATTTTTATAAAAATGTTAGCCGTAACCTGCTCTGGAAACATTTTAGTGCTAATCTAAGTGTGTACGTCTACTGACTTTGACAAATAGAATTTCAACCTTCTAATTCATATTTCTTAAAAATTCTATTTCTATTGTTTTAGTTTTACTTTAGTTTTACAAAAGTTTGCAAAAAAGTTTAGAAATTCATGTTTCCTTCAATATAAAAAGGTGAATCAAAATGACTCTCAAAATGAGTCAAATTTGACTCGTTTTGTCGCGCGTTTGACTCTGGCGGAGTCGAATTTGACTCAGTTATGTGTAGTCCCGTAGAGCCTATTTCAGAGAACAATTACCTGATTATTTCAATTACTTGTAGTTTGCTTCAACTGCTACCTACATTCAGTTTGAGCGTTGAAGTTGAGATTGTTGGTGTATACTTTTGTGGACATAATTTCTTGAATATAAGACATTTGCTTTTTAACCATTTCAGACACGAATTTCCGACCTGGTTAAAACTAGTAATATCTGAAATACTAAGAAAGTAAGAGTGTTGAAATTTCAAGACAATTTTTTGTGTGGACCAACAGATTTTCAGATTTCATGATTTAATGATTTGAATTTGGTTCCATGGTCTTCGTATATATTATTCTTACATTTTTGTGTTCAGGTATATTTGAACATTCATATATTTCAAAGTACTTGTTCTTTCTTAAAACATAACAACACCTATCTAAGGTATCACGACAATTCGTCACCCGACAACTTGTAATCCTAAATTTTATCGACTCGACAATTCGTCGCCCATTATTATGCTTAGGCTTAGAGGATTACGCTTAGAATTATGCGTAGATGCACCTATTGATCAGGGTACAACCGGAGATCTGCCTCCGGCTCCTGTTCTTAGCATTTTAGCCGGAGGTTTCAGCAATTTAGGTAGTGAAATTTTGCGTAGTTTTGCAAAATTTATCTGCTTGGCACGTATCGTTGTAACTTTTTTTGCACAATTTTGAGGAAAGAATTGCCTAAATTTTGTAAACAGTAAGGTTAACACAAAGCGTTTTAACAACACATTACAGATATTTGCTAAAATGATCAAATTGAACGTTATTTTAACTAACTAATTTCGCCTCACCTCCGGCTGCGGTAAGTTTTGTTGACCTCCGGCTCCGGTACTATTCACTTCCAGTTGCACCGTAGTGTTCATTGGTTTTTGGATACTGTTGGGCGACACGTTGTCGGGCGACGAATTGTGGTAGATTCCTTACCTTTAGTTTAGGGAAGGGTGAGCTAGAAACTTTTTTGTTGAATTGGCGCAAAGCATTCTGAGACAAAAAACCTACCTAATCGTGAAAATACAAAATAGAATTTCGGATAACCGAAATAGAAAATTTAGTTTCTTATATCGGTCGGAATAAATGGATTTATATATACTGTCACGGGTATCCGGATCAATATCCGGTAAGAATTGCCGGATATGTGGATACAAAAAATGTCCGCATTATAAACACAAAAATGCGAACTTCATACTGTGGCTGTATCATCTATATTGTTAACTTCTTGTTTCTATACATATTTTCAGCGCATGATTACATCTGCCTGCCTACATTTGTACTGGTACTTAAAATAAATGTTTGTTTGTAAATATAATTATTAATGGTTTAAAATCACGAGCCTCTGAAGCAACTGAGCAATGAAATTTCATTGAAATCTTTCGGTTATTCTCAAATGTGTATAGCACCTATCATCAGTTAGCGATAGGTTTTCAAACTGACGAACATCCTGCAATTGCAGATCTCAAAATCGGTACAGAAGTAGTACAAATCAAACGCGACCGATGTGCTCAATTTCAAACGTAAGGTTGCGTTGGTTTCAAAGTTACAAGACCAGCAACTGGAGATAGGTGCTACACACATTTTGAGAATACGGGTTTTTGAATCAAATTAAACCCAGAACTCAAAGTACCTGACTCGTCAAAGATAACTTTAGTGTGTAATTTTGTCATTCTGGTTTCGCGTGTTTTTGAAATTTTTGTATTTTTAATTAAATTTTAAAAAGTATCGCGCCAGTCGACAGAAAATTTGAAGTTTTTTCGAAGTGATTTGTCTGCAATTCTTCGCCAAAAGGCATGGTGTAAACAGTTGAAACGTCAGGCATAAAAACCTCTCTTTGCTATTTTTTCAAATGGGAGTTTTAAGCCGTTTTGCAGCGTGTAAAACACAACAAGCACGCTCGTCCATCCAAATTTGGGCCAATGCATAAAATACGGCCGTATTGCAGAATAAGCATATTCCAAAGCGTAAGCCTAAACCTAAGCGTAAGACTGAGCTGTAACGTAAGTCTAAAACAAAAAATAGTCTAAAGCTTAAGCTTACTCTATTGTAGTAACGCAGAAAAATGTTCCGCCGCCTTATCTTTAGATGGGCGCAAACTTGTACAGAACGGGGCCATTGTGCCAGAAAGAACCGTTATTAGCAAGTAATATGTGGATTAGTAGGTAATTTGAATACGACTGGCCAAAGTATAAGGTGAGAAATGACATTATTTTGGCCAGAACCTAATAAATGTTTTTAAGAAGTTGATATTTCATCGTTTTATTTTGACAAATCTTAGCAATTCAAACGTCAAAATAACGTCAATGTTGCAAACCAGCTCATTCAATGACACAGTTTGAATGAAATTGGAGCATTTTTACTACCGAAATTGTCTGAATTTCAAGCAAAAGTTCTGCTGGATACTGCTCCAGAGATAGATTTTGTTTTTGGTTGAAGCCAGACGAGCACCTTCAACTCTACCTGGCCAGTTAAGTAAGCTCAGTTTATAATTAGACGGATAGCAGCGCTGATTTCTGAAATTTTTTGTAGCGTTGAATACGCTAATCAGCCGGCTTTGCGCAATACGCAATAGTTAACGAATGCACAACAATCCGCTTGCCAAATGCCAATTTTTTTCACAGAACAATCACGTTTGTGTTCTAAGAAAATATTGTAAACAAAGTAATGCTGGAATGTTGCCCAAAATACGTATGTGGGGTATTCTAGCTTTAATTATACACATATAATTGACAAACACTGTGGTTACTGCGTACGCAAAATGATACGCAATGAGTAGTGTATTATTCCTTGCACGTATGCAGATTTGCACACAGGGCGAGGGAATAAACCCGTGCACTAAAATGTCCAGCTCTCATCGTCGAGCGCTAATGATTGATGCATCCTATTCAGGAGTTCAAATCCTCGCTGAAGCTGCTTATATAACAACTATAAAATTTTTATGGGAAACAGAAAGACTATTTGTTGTGGCTTAGCCAAATTCCTTAGCAAGTGCAGATTATAGGTAGTTGCGAAAGGAACCAGTCTCCCTACCGGTCCCTTGCGGATCCGAATTTTTTTCACTTAATCCGTTTTTGCATATTCTGGCATATAAAAGCCACTGCCAATCTATATATGCTTCGGTCCTGCCACTGCATGTCCACGTAATCCTTAGAGGTTTCACGTTTCGCAATTGAAACATTGATCGGAAAACATAAGTGAAACTGATTTGTGTTCGCGTAAAGCTCAAGCCTGATTGGCTGTCCATTTAACTGAAAACTGATATTGAACCAATTAAAACCCTGATAGCATCAAAGCGGATGGCATCATTAGTGCCCGTATTCTCAAATGTGTCACGGATTTCACCAGTTGGTGATAGGTCTTGGAAACTTTCGAATCAATGAATTCGTGAGCTTCGCAGTTCAGCACGCTTTTCAAATTATCATTTGTCTTTTTTGTGCCAATTTTGAGATTAGCAATTGCAATAGTTTGTGAGTTTGAAAACCTATGACACTAACAGGTGATAGGTGACTAAGGGTTGGGCAATGGAAAAAACCAACGGAAAAACGGTATTTTCCGGTATTTCATTTTTTCCGAGGGGTGGAAAAACAGCAAAAAGCCGAAAATAATTTTTATTATAGTCTCAGTAAAATATTCGCAAAACAGCGACAAAACATCGCGGAAACCGTGAGAAATTGGTTTTTCTCACACTGTAAATTTTAGTGAGTTGATTTTAACTCAAACTGAGTTGAATCACTCTGACTGAGTTAGGACTATCAGAACTCAGTTTTTTTACTTGATTCAATTCATCCTGAGATAATTAACCAACTCATCCAGAATCAACTCAACTCAGAGTGAGAATCAACTCAACTCCAACTCAACTCAGAGTGAGAATCAACTCAACTCAGAGTGAGTTAAAGTTTACTGATATTAATTCAGAAATAACCAACTCGCTAGCTGAATTAATTAACCAACTCATTGGAATTTACAGTGCAAGCTCCGGTCATCGCGAAGGCTAATTTTTACTGGTGGTAGAATCAGTGGTGGATCCAGTAAACTGTTAAATGGAGTATCGTAAGAGATATAGTGAAAGTACTCGCGAGCGAAACAAGCCAGAAGCCATACGCCATTTTAGCGTTAAACCTTTAAATACAAAATCTTTGGTTCCCCTTTTGGATTCGATAGTAGGAGAAATGGTGGGATTCATCTCACTTCTAAACTTCTGAAAAGAACAGGAAAACCTAACGGTGGTAAAGAATATGCTATACAAATGGTTTCCTAATCAAACAGGAATTTCAATTATATTCCTGCTTCAATAAGCTTCTTTAATCTAGTGATTGCTATAACTACTCTGTAAAAACACTACTTAAAACACTATAGTTCTATTTTACTAACTTTTTTAAGTATATATAAGTGTACTAAATATTGAGTAAATCTTTGCTTAAATAATGTAAATAAGTATAACTACTGCTGTCATTTCCTGATTAATTAAGTAAGTGTAAAGCTAAAAATTTTGTGTTTGCTTAAAATTAAGTAAAACTTTGCCAAGCACCATAGTAAGTAAAACCGGCACTTAATTCGGCAACAGTTTTACTTAATTTTAAGTAAATTTTTAGTGAGTATTTGATATTTTTCTGTTTCTCTTTGATGCAACATTTATATATTGCAATTTGCAGATTTTTAGCCGGACTCAACCCCGTAAGTATGTAGTCATCTTGCCGGACATACGCATCGTTTTATGTGTATGTTCTGTAGTGTGTGCAGTATGCTTATCATAATGTGTTATCAATTGATGGTACTTTAATATATAAATGCTAATTTGATTCTCCTAATGTCATTTTTTCAAAACACAAATCACCCATCAACGTTTTTGCACGTGCGAAAGCATTTATTACATGATTTTCAATTTTTCCGTTTTTTTTTCGTTTTTCCGAAGAAAATGGAAAAATTCGTTTTTTTCCGATGAGAACGGAAAAACCCGTTTTTTCCGGTTGATTTAACTTTTCTGGAAATAAGCCAACCCTGGGTGACATACACTCAGTTGAGAAAGTGGTCCAGGTTAGGACAATGATGTGGTTGTTTTTCTCAAGATGTACCTATTAAGTTTCAGCACCGTGTCTTAAGAAGCTTTCAGTTTTGGCTTTAGTCAAACTTTTCTCACATTTATAAAGTTAAGGCTTATGCTCAGGCAAACGCGTAGTCAAAATCCTAAGCGATTCAAACAGAAATTGTTCACAAGCTAAATTTTTTCTGCTAAACATTGCACATTAAGAAGTAACATTGACCGGTTATTTTATATGTACCAGGACAATCATTTTAGAAACCTAAATTGAACATACACTGCACATTGATTCGAATTTGACTGCGGCGGAGTTGAATTTTGACTCAGTTTGTGTAGTCAGCAAAAGCCTATTTCGGAGAGAGTCAATTTGACTCACCATTTTTTGCCGGGTAGTCTTATGAAATTCAAATTTTTAAAATAATTTCAGTTAAAATTGTAAAAATGGCATATGCGAAAAAGAGTTTTGCAAAATTTGAAATTATGTTTGCCTTGTGTTATATTTGTTGATTACCATGCTTGCATATCTCACCAAATTTGGTAAAATTGAAATAAACAAATTTTCACAAGTTACTCATCAAAAATGTGTTCCTAAGTTTTACCATAATTTGCTGGAAATATTTTAATGTTTTGGTTAATTCTTCTAAGATAAAATTTCAAGTTATTTTCAAGCAAAACTCAATTTTGTATAGGATCAAGCACCTGTTATTGTGAACAATTTCGACCAGAGAAATCAAGTTGCTTAAATCATGTTGAAATCGCTAATTTTCGAATAATTGGTCGTTGAATTGTTAAAATACTTTCCTATAGTCAGCTATAGCTTGTGCGCTGTAAACTCCAGTGAGTTGATTAATCAAGTTAGCTATAGACAATTTATTTCCGAATTATATAATATTACTAAACCAGTGTGGAACCGGATTTCCGAATTATATAATATTACTAAACCAGGATGGAACCGGAATTCCGGTTCCGGTAGGGAAATCCGGTATTTTTCACTGTACGGTTCCGGTAATAAATCCGGTTTTTTTCACATGAATTTTCCGGTATTTTCGATATTGAAAACGTTTCTCATTCGAAAATTTTAGCATACTGGCATGCTATTCCAAGTTATTTTTCGAAAATTGCCTGAACGCATATTGCCAAAATGTACAATTTGTTTCATATTCCATAGTTTTTCATGTTTCCACCTACCGCATTTGTTTCAAGATTTAGGCATTTATGGTGTGTTTACAGCATTAAAAGCAATAAAATAGCGCTAAAAATATTTTTTCGGTAACAAGTATTTTTATTTTTGGTTCCGGTTCCGGTATTTTTTAACTTTCTAGTTTCGGTTCCGGTTCTGGTATTTTATAATTCCGGTTGCACCCTGCACTAAACATTAACGCACTTTGATTTGAGTTAATTCTGCGTTAGTTAATTATATTAATTAAGTCTACAATGAGTTGATTCAATTCAGAATTCTGCGTTCAAAAATGTTTAATTCAAACTCAAAGAATTCAGCTCATTCTGAGTTAAAATCAATTCGCTGGAATTTACAGCGCTGCATATGGTTGGTTTGTTTTAATTTTGTATATAATTACGAATTTCAAATATCGGAGCGAAAAGTTAGCAATTTAAACGTGTAGAAATAATTTTTATTAAGTACTTAAATTTTTGCGAAAGTTTTAGGCAAATTATTAGTTATATAACCACTTTGGTATTCAACTGTTTTATTTGGTTGAAACAACATCCTGGCGATGATCACACAGGTACACGAGCGTTGCGCAAATTTTACAAACCGGCATTACACTGTACAAAATGGGGAGTCAAATTGTCTCTCTCGGTAATAGGCTTTTCCTGACTACACAAACGGAGTCAACTTTGACTCCGCCAGAGTCAAATTGGACTCACTGAGCGATTCAGTGAATGGAATTTGACTCTGGCGGAGTCGAATTTGACTCAGTTTGTGTAGTCAGGAAAAGCCTATTTTTGAGAGAGTCAATTTGACTGCCCATTTTTTACAGTGAACATACGTGTTAATCTTTTTTCGGCACTTTCGAAGTTTCTTTCTCACACACTAAAACAAGTGTGGAGTGAAAAGTTATAGATCAGGTACCGATCGGTGTTCCGACGGACTGCTATAAAGTGTATAAGCGTAAACTTCAGAATTTTTGGCCACGACTTAGGAATATGCTTATTCTATTGTTCGTTTGACCCTGGCGGAGTCTAATTTGACTCAGTTTGTGTAGTCCCGTAGAGCTTATTTCGGACAGAGTCAATTTGCCTGCCCATTTTTGCATTGAAGTTCCGTCTTGTTTTGGCACAAAATTCGCCAATTTTTTAATTCGGATGTAAACAATATTTTGTGATCGAGTTTATGTTTCTCATTCAATTAATAATTATTAATTATACGGTTTTGTCTGAATTTTAGAAATATTCATTTTTATGCTTTGTTGCGATAATTAATTTTTAGGCTTATAATTAAATTTCTGTACACTGATTTGCATTGCATTCAGTGCGAGTGTTTGTTTATCGTGAAGCAACCTTGTAAACTTGTACAAACATCAACTTCCCAGCGTATCAAAATATTATTGCGATTTTAGTTTTATGATCTATAAAATTTTATTCTCAAAATATCAACAACAGGTTTTATACCCGCTCTATTGCTGTAAACTCCAATGAGTTGAATCACTTCAGGTAGAAAGGTAGTTGTTTCTTAGCTAATGTCAGTAAATATTAACTCAGTTTGAGCTGAATTGACTCCAGGTTAGCTTACAAATTCAAACGAAGTTGAATCAACTCCGAATTCGCAGATTTGTTACGCCGAACTACAGGATGTGCGATTCAACTCATTCTGACATAAAATCAACTTTACTTGAATTTACAGTGTGGGTATACAAGAATAACGGGCTAATTACAGCTGATGATTTGGATTGAACGCACAATTCTTTTCGCAGCAACCCAACGTCAACTGTGGATACAAAAAAGGCATAATGAGGATTGTTTAGCAATTATTATTACGCGTCAACACAGTACAAAATCTCCACAAGACTTGAGATCCCCTCAGGATGCAGTGTCGCGGGCTCTCATAGTTGAGCATTGCTGCTAATCACCGTTGACCCGAGTGTGCGGATTTGGAATCGTTTCGTAATCATTTACTTGAGGTTATACACTCCGAACTGGAACTCAAGATACGAGTGTATTGTCAGAACTCAACGTTTTCAGCTAATACGTGCAAAACAATGTTTATAGATTAATATACTGACATTTGGAAAAATATATACTTAGGCGTAAAGCATACAGGTTCGGAAATACTTTCGTACTACCAATAGCCAAGCTTATGGGTCATCCACGTTATACTGTCTACGCTACTGTAACAATTGTCCACCCACTTGTTTGTAAGGGTGGTACAAAACAATACTTATTCTGGGATATTTGGACTTTGCAGAGGGCATACATAGTTAGTCTTGTATGGTGGGTAGTCAGTTCGGAGAGAGTAGGGACATTGTGAACACTGTTTGGACACAGTGTCTGACAATAAGAGTTCCTTCGCACAGTCTCTGTATAATCACTTAACAGAGTCTCTTCGGGCAGTCTTTGTGTTATGCAAGCCGGATGTGCACATAGCGTGAGTGACTTTTGGATATATAATTTATAACTGCAATTAGGAACTTATAGGGACTTGAATGTGGGTACAATTTTTTACAGTAGCGTAGACAGTATAACATGGATGACCCATTATGCTTTGTTAGCCTTTTGCTGTCTCAGAGGTCGGAATATTTCAACACGTCGTAAACTGCACTCAATTGTTGTGAAGTCTAGGTTCCGGGTTATATTTGATTTCGAAGCCTACGTTTACGGGCTTATGCTTAATTTAAAGGATATGGCGTGTACAAAAGCTTATAACTTATAGTAAGTACCCTACTTAAATCAAGACGTTTTTATGTTGTTTTGACTAGCGTATAACCTAATTTGTTGACAAGTTGGTTATTCAAATTACAGTCCAAATGAACAAATCTGTAAACACTGACCGACGAAACCGAGGCACACAATGGAGTTGTCTATGACGACCTTGAATCAGGACAGTGACTACGAGTGAGTGGGGGCACCACCATCCCTGTGAAGACGTCGCCCCCCTTGTTTGGCCGAATATTGTTTCAACAACATGAAAAGAATTCTATGTTATGAAAATATATATATTTGTTGCTCCAACTCTAACGTCATCCAGCTCATGGTTCACAGGCTGGCTTGCATTTAGACAAAAATTGGGTTACGCGTTAGTTCTGTAATAAATACATGGCCTGTAGCCTTTTCACCTTCCTAGGAGGGCTAAAAAATTTTTAGGAGGGGCATTCAAGGGTTTTTAGTGAGTTACAAGCAAGGTTGAAAATTTTCTATGGATGGCCAAAAGTTTTCTAAGGGGGGGGCTGAGCCCCCCTGGCATCCCCTTTGGCTACGGATATATATGACCCTTTAATTACAATAACTACGCCCGTGACATCTATTCACTCGACTACCTTTATAATAGAGATTTTAGTTCAATTCCTTTAAGCTGCTTACAACAAAAATTGCGTAAATACTTTAATCCCAATGGAGATGTACATTGATTGCTGGAAAACTTTAGTATTAATTATAGAATCTTGCCTACTGGGGAACAGCAAGATTTATTGAGAACTTTTAAACACTAAGAAGTCTATAGGCAGCGAGGTTATGTTTAATCTTGTGTTTCGGGTTACGTCTTAGGTTTATAGTGATTACGTTATTGTTAAGCACTGCTGATACGGTTTATGCTTCATTAATATGAACGAACCTTTCTCGTTCGAAAAAGTTAATTTTGACGCTAATCTAAGATGTCGCCTAAGACGTCTGCTATGATTGTAAAAATATTATAGTTTCAACAATCTATACAATGATATTTATCCGCTATCAAGGGATTTTAAGCGAAAAAATCTCATTGTTATAGACTCAAATGGTCGTACCCAGGATTTTTGAAAAGACGGTCACAAAATTTCAGGAGGGGTATTTTTGCGTTTGAATACCCACTGCCCACGTTCCTTTAAAGCCCCTGGACTGAAATCCCGAATGAAAAAGTACCAAAAACCGATAGCCAAAAATCCCGAAAGGGATTTGGCCCCTGAAATTCACTGGCTAAGCTGGTGTGTTGGCTTGTTTGCATGTGATACAACTGTTGCAGTAGGAACATTTATACGAAATTTTGTATATACTTACGACGTAAACGTTTCTACAGATGTGTTCAGAGGACGAAATTACTATGATGACGGCGACTAATGGAATCAATGCTGGTTGAACCGCACCTCCAAAGAATTTTGCCGACCTAAAAAATTTTCCACCTTGCTTGCAAGTAAACTAAAAACCCTTTAATGCCCCTGCTAGAAATTTTTTAGCCCCCCCCCCTAGCATGGTGAGCTGGCTACGGACCTGAAGCCACCAGGATGTAGAAAAATTGTGAAATATATACGTGATTTATAACTAATTTTGAACGTAAAAAAATAACAAAATTTTCGTTATTTCTATACGGAAACGAAAAAACGAAACGGACACCGATTTTTACCGGAAACGGAAACAGATATCCGGTTGCATCCTGGTACTATAGAGCATTTTGCTTACGTCACAATGTGCAGCTGCAAGAGAAGCGGAAGCGATTTTTGCTCATCAAATTATTATATATAATGTTCTCGTAAAGCTATATATTGATATATAATATATATGTATATATGTATATAAATATATAAGCTTACTTGCCAAGCTACCCTATCGATGCTAACCTGGATCGGCCAATGTAAAGAACGGGTGCGGAACAGTATTATAAGCATATTCCTAAGCCTAAACCTAAGCCTAAGCCTAAGCCGGGCAAAAAAATTAGTCTACAGCTTATAAGCTTACTCTATTGCAGTCCCACAAAAAAACGACCCGCCCCTGATGTTTACACGGGCTCATGGATCAAACCTGTAATATCTAAACAATTTAATTTGGTATAAGTGATTTTTTTCTCAATTCTGACAAATTAAAAAAACCAGATCAGAATTTTAAAATGACTATAATTGTAATACGGCACATTTTGAGTAAAAGCAAGTCATGTAGAATATAAATTTTATTTAAAAAATATGGAAAAAAATTTCAAATTGAGTCAATGGTTCGATACCGGGTGACATTTTGAAGTATTTGCGTCACCTCGAATGCGTTGTTTGTAATTTTGAGATTTTGCGATAAGTTCAGGTTTCAGAACTTGGAGTACACGATTGTATTTGGTTATTTGATATACGTCGAACCCTGAACGCTTAATATCTGTCAGCTTTTATACGTATTTTTAAGCATAGTACTGCAGTTTAAAACTGTAAATTACAATTAGTTGATTAACCAATTCAGCTTGCGAGTTGGTTATTCCTGAATTATAATATCTGTAAACGTTAACTCACTTTGAATTGGGATAAGTCTCACTCTGAGTTGAGCTGACGATGGATGACTTGGTTAATTAACTCAGAATGAATTGAATCAACTCAAAGTTCTGAGTTCTAATGGTCCTAACTCAGACTGAGTGATTCAACTCATCCTGACTCGCTGGAATTAAGTGCCCATTTTTGGGGGGAGCATACAACTGTGTAAGTTTGGGTAATCATCACTGAAAAAATGGTGAGTTAAATTGTTTCCCTCCGAAATAGGCTCTTTACGAGCCTACACAAACTGAGTCAAATTCAACTCCGCCAGAGTCATATTAACTCGCGCGTTCAACTTTCTGATGTTTTTTTTCCGAGAGAGTCAATTTGACTCACCATTTTGCAAACATTTGTGTAATTTAGAATTCTAAAATGGGGTATTTTTTTTTCTTTTTGTTGTTTTTTTTGGCGCCTTCAGCTCGCAGGCTTAAAATTTTGCAGTCGAAGCCGTGGAAAATGTTATTCTTTTAATCATCACCGTCCGACAACCACATACCATCAACCCGCCTTTATACAGTGTAAAAAACTGTATAGTTTTTGACTTGGATGTATTGGTGACATTTTTCATTAAGAAATACGAATGGCCCATGTAAAGATCAGGGGCGGAACGTTTTGTTGTGGGACTGGAATAGAGTAAGCATAAGCTTTAGACTAACTTTTTGCTTGACTTGGATTTAGGCTTAGGCTTAGGAATAAATTCATTCTTACGCTTAGGCTTTGCTTAGCTTAGGCTTAGGAATAAGCTTATAATACTTTTTAGAAAATTATAAGCCAACTAATTTTTTTTAAACCTTATATTCTACAACCTTCCTATCTCTAACCTTTATCCTTAAATTGACGGTAATATACAAGAGCCTAATAACTTTTAAATTGAATAAATATTTTTTTCAGAAATTTTTAGATATTAAAATGAAATGACCCATTTACTCTTGCCGTCCCGTTTGGGAGTCAGTAAAAGAGTAGGCTTAATTTGTTTTTTTTGTTGGTTGGCTGGCTTAGGAATAAATTCATTCTTACGCTTAGGCTTAGGAATAAACTCATTCTTACGCGTTAGGCTTTTGTTTAGACTTAGGCTTTTAGGCTCAGGAATACGATTATAATACTGATCGGCCCCTGTTCTTTACATAGGCCAAAGTTACGTAAGTATTTTTGCAAAATTTAGCATAAATTTAAAACATTTGTTTTAGAACTTTATTTTATATGAAAAGCCCCCTTTTAGGATAACATTTCGCAAAATTGAAACTGAAGATAATATTTTTTTAACAAAATAGCCTCAATTCATTAAAATTTAACCTAAGCCTATAAGATCTAATAAAGACACGTTTATGAAAGCACCTGGTTTGTCTTTTAGAACATGCGATACTGAGTCCTGAAATTATAGTTTGGTGCGGTTTTATAAGTAAACCTAAAGTCAAATTAGCAGGCGCTTATTCTATTCTGATCATATGTCTGTATACGTGAAATGTTGTATTGAAAAGGCTCAGTTGAACCTGAGTTAAAATAACTCAACAGTTTGAAATGGAAATTCAACTCAACAATGCTGACTCGGAATTTGAATTTACTTACAACTCAACCAGATTTGTGACGTATGTATGAATATATATAATATATAGCGTATATAGATATATGGGCCCATGTATACAACAGGGCCGGATCGTTTTCTGGAGGGGCTATAGTAGAGTCAGTTTAAGATTTAGACTAATTTTTTGCTTAGGCTTAGGCTTAGGAATAGGCTTATCCAAACGCTTAGGCTTAGACTTAGGCCTAGGTTTAGGCTTAGCAATATGCTTATACTATTGTTACGGCCCTGTTCTATACATGGGCCGATACATGCGTATTATGTCATAGGCCAATAACCAACGTCAATTAACCTACAGGTCAATTACTAATTGGCTTGAATGTCACATTGGTTATGATATATGTTTTTGTACGTGTTGTGTATATATCAATATGTAACTCGATTTCAAAATGACAATTTTTCTACCGGAACCGGATTCTAATCAATTACACTACACATAGATTAGGATTTTTTTCTAAAATTAGTTATCATAACTTGCGTATATATGTCCCACTTCATCGTATAATCATTGGCTCTAACGTCCATGCCCGCAACCAGGTATTATTCGTTGAGGAGCAAGGAAGTTTCTGATTGGGCAAGAAAAACGTTCTTAAGCCAACTCATTCGCCCAATACCACCGTAGTTAAGGCAATCTCTATGACATTCCGTGCATGCAGTCACAGCCAGTGCAACGCAACGTTTCAGGGCAGGGGTTAAACTTTTTTCAAAAACTGCGCACAAAGACTTCGAAAGTTTACAAGCGACGTCCTAACGTTTATCGTGAAATAAAATATTTTGTAGCGGCTCATAGCCGTTTGACATTTCCTTGGTTCCGGGTCTGCATGTATGTCATTAACATATTTATCTTATTTGCTCTGAACGGTACTACTATAGAAATCTAAGCCAAGATGTCTGGATGTAAAAACCACTCTAAAGTCTAATCATGATTTCATGCAGGTGGCCTTTAAGATTCGTTTGTTTGGACAAAAACCTCTCGTGTATTTGTTTGCTAAGATTAGCTCCATGATCAGTGGCAGATCCGTAAATTTCTGCCCGGGGGGTCAGGCGATGTATAATAATCAAAAACGCAAGCGAAATGAGGTAGAAGCCAAACGCAATTATAGTATATAGTAATACATTTTGGTTCTGATCACTCATGGGGGGGGTCATAGGCCAGGGTTGGCCACCCCCCTCTTCCTTTGAATCCGGGCCAATGGTTAATCTAGGTTCTTCGGGTAACCTACTTACAACCGGTATAAATATATCGCGTGTTCTACATGCATTAGTTTGAGTTTGAATTGGCAAAACCAGAAAATAGTTCCGTATGATCGGTTTCAATTCTTGTATACCGGGATCCAGAAATTTCTGGCGGTGCGGCGAGCTGGCAAAGATTATGAAACGTAATTTTTACTGTATGCTATATATGTGCAGATTTTGTGAGAGGAAGAATTGTAAGGTTGGGACGTTATCATTTTAAAAATTTTCTGACGACGGGCGCGGACGCCCACCCTCCCTGGGTCGGCTAGTGAATATATCCAAGATTAAATCGTGCTAATCCACAAACATGATCGACGACAGCTCCGGTTAAACTTGTACCGAAGCCGGAGTCGGAACCGGGCATTGATTTCCGGCCGGAGCTGGACACATCGACCTGTGGATACGCATTGCCTTTGATCCTTTCTATACATACACTTATGCCCATAACAATTTTGCCTAGAATGCTTTTTCATGCTGCCGAAAGGTTTTTTGACCAGGGAACAAAGACCTTCGAACGTCGATGGTGTCTCACTCATCCTCCCAAAGTTGCGTCCGTGGGCCAATGTAAAGAACAGGGGCGGAACAGTATTATAAGCATATTCCTAAACCTAAGCGCTAAGTCTAAGCCTAAGCGTAACAATGAGTTTATTCCTAAGCCTAAGCCTAAACCTTAAGCCAAACAATACAATTAAGCTTTACTCTATTGCAGTCGCACAGAAAACGTTCCGCCCCTGATCTTCTTTACATGGGCCCGTCCGTGTTACTTTACTGGAAATAGCGAATTTCGCCTATGACTAAAATATACCTATTTTAATATTACGGCCGTTGACAACTTTACGGCGAATCGCCTATCGAGATTAGTCTGCCGTTCAATTTGTGGTCTCGGCCGAATAAGACATATTATACAGAGTTTTTGAGTTTCCGTATAACTCTTTAATCAAGTTAATTTTAAATTAATAATGATTGTTTACTTGAGACTTGAATTGATGAAGGGAATATAAGCTAACAGCGCTTACCCATGTTGTTTCTTTGTTTTCCGACCAATTTTAGGAATTGCGGACTTTTTCTCGGAATCAGTACACCGCTGGTGTGTGTCCAGTTCAAGTTCCAAACAGCGATCAGTGGTGGGGTGTCAAACCATGAGTGTACGCAGAAAAATATATCTTGGGGACACCAAATAATTTTGGGGGGGGGCACTACAAGTGCAATTCAATACTGTTTGACTCCTAGACCGAGTCTGTTTGGGGGTATCACCCAAGTTTAGAGTAGGGGAAGCGGTAACTCAATGCCGTCCGTGCGGACGCCGTTGGATCGAACCCGCGTCAAATTTCAAAATATGAATTTTTGGTCAAAAATTTCGTTCAAAACGATTGCATAAAAAAAATCTTTATGTTCTGCGATTATCCTGGAGCCGCTGGAGGCATAGGGTTGCGCTATACTTTAGTGAGCCGGATGTCGCCAAACAACTTTCACCGGGTCGCTCGTCGGCGTCCGGTAGCTCCGGCGGAGCATGGCGACATCTGTCGGCTCGCGCGAGTATAGTGCATCCCATGTCTTACCAACTGCGTGTGCACATCCGCCTACGATACGGATGTAAAGTCTTTTTACATAAGCGCTTCCTGCAATTGGCCACGTCTGGAGTAGTGTCGAAACCGCTCATCGCTTGACAACTCGTCTGCCGACAACTTGTAACCCCAAACATTGTCGACTCGACAAGCGGTCGCTTGTCATTACGCTTAGGCTTATGATCAAGATTTACGACTATGCTTAGGTAATATATTTAGGCTTATGCTTAGGTTACTGTCAGGCGACATGTTGTCGAGCGATGAACTGTCATGGCTTCGCCTGCGATTGTACACTGCCAAAAATGGTGAGTCAAATTGACTCTCTCGAAAATAGGCTTTTCTGACTACACAAACTGAGTCAAATTCGAATCCACAAGTTCCCTATGTCGCACGTTTGACTTTGGTGGAGTCAAATTTGACTCAGTTTGTGTAATGAGAAAAAGCCTATTTCCGAGAGACTCAATTTGACTCACCATTTTTCACAGTGTAGAAGCATTGACGTCGTTTAAGAATATGACTCGAAAGCTGTTTTTGTCGACACAGTGAACCGTTGTAAAAATAGTTTGAAACCGGTCAGACTCGTATCGATTTTGGACCAAGGGGTTGGTCGGCCCGGCTTAGAAAAATGTACTCCGTCTAACCAAAGTTTAGTACCACTTATTTAGTGCGAAATCAACAATATGGCCCTTGCAAGAATAGGTTTGCCCACACAACTTGTTGAGTGGACGCGGATCTGAAACCGGCTCGGGTACGTATCCAAGGAGCGGCCAGAAGGGCTTAGCCCCTCTGAAAAAATTTTGGCTCCGCTAAATGTTTGAACTGCAACCTTGTTTACAAGTCATTGAAACCCCTTGTATGCCCCTTCTGAAAAATCATTAACAATCCCTAGCGAGGTGAGCTGGCTACTGGCCTTCAAAACCTGCTTATTTTATCTGAAACGTCGTTTGAAATTTGACAAATGTTATTGTTCAACGATACGGTAGGTGCCCCGGTGGTTAGGTTTTAAGATATAACCAGAACGCATTCAAAGATACCCGTTGAAGATAAGTAAATGCCAGGTTTAAAAATTGGATTTAATTTAAAAACTGGGAATTGAGAACTGTGTTGGTCGACGCAACAGGATTTTCTCATACATCATAATTTTAGTCACTTGCAGATCCAGATGTGGGCGGACAGATAAGGTTCATACCAGAGAATTTTTTCCTCAGAAATTTTTTTGTAAAAAATACAATTTTCGTCTCAAAAACTTTGGGGATAAAATGAGAAGTCTTCGTACAAGTTTTCGCTGCCAATAGCAATTAGCATATATAGCATGTAGCACAGTAAAAATTGCGTTTCATAACATTTTCCAGCCCGTCGTCCACGGCAGAAGATTTTGGATCGACCCGCCTCTATGAAGCTTAGAATAATAGTTAAGACTTGCAATGAGGTGTACATTCACACGAGGTTTAAGCTTTTAAGACTTTAGGCTTAGGCTTAGATTCGCCAAAAAATATACGTCCGTTTAAGCGTAAAGCCGAAAGCAACAGCGGCGATTTTTTTTCTGCGGCTTTAAAGTAATTTAATCAGTGGAGATAATAATATGATATTTCGGTATTTTCAAATGTGTGTAGCACCTATTACCATTTGCTGATATGACTTGAAACTTTCAAACCATTGAGTGAGTTTTGAAATTCAGTGCATTTTTCTGGTTTGTTTTGTCGTTTCCCTATGTATAAATACAGTTTAACGTCTGCAGCGACTAGAGACTACGGTTCACTTGTTTCTAAATCGATTTTACTAAAACAGTCGATAGGTGTGCTACAGACGAAAATACGGCTACTACCAGGGGCATAGGCGGCGGGTGGGTGCAAGGGGGTGATGCCCCACAATGGTTTTGAAAAAGTTGCATTTTTGAATAAATGTAAAGTATGATCACGAGTGCATTTCATTCTCACATACTAGTTGTGGGTGATTTTCTATTCTGAATTGACATTGCTTTAGTGGTATATGTACAAAAATTTATTTTCACACGCGTTGTTGTATGTAGTGACATTTTTTGTTCGATACTTTATATTTAAAGTATTTGTGTGTCCGCCCAAACAAAAATCCTGGCTGCGTCTATGGTTACTATATGTATACATATACATATATATATGGTTTACGTATTTTAATCAAAACAAACTTTAATTAAAAACATTTTATGGTATAATTAAGTGAACCGGAGTTTAAATTCAACGGTAACAATCGAAACCATACGGCCTACGTCTGGCGGTGGCTGTGTGAAAATTCTGCTGTGGTCCAAGTTATGACGTCACAGACTCTGTATACTCGTCATCATCGTTGTTTTTGTTTGGTTTACAAATAAAATATCGATGTCCCATGCAATAAGAAATATAGCTACTTGTATGAAATAATTACAAGAGAGCAGTGGTTTGTAAGATAATGTCATATGACGTTCAATTATTGTCGCTATGTCCGCAATTTATATTACAATTTTCCGTGTTGACGTCGAATTAACATGGGACCAAACATGTTCTGGGCAACAGTTATTAACGTGTGCTCGCATAAGCCATAGCGTAAGGAAAAGCCTATAACTAAAAAATAGATTAAAAGCTTAAGCTTACTCAATTACAGTCTCACAAAAAATAATTCGGTCCTTCGAGTAACCGAAATATTACTGTATGTTTTTTCAAATGTAGAGATTCGTTCAACTAGAAACTCGACTATTTTTATCGCTAAATACTTTGAACTGAAACTGGACAACTTAGAAAATATACCACAGGGCGTTGCGATTTATACCATCTCGAAAAACGCAAAGCCTATGAAATGTTTATGTTATGGATGTGTTTTTATTTCATATAATCTAAACAGCTTAACAGGAAACGGATCATGCAAAGATCAGGGGCGGAACGTTTTTCACCGGAGCTGTAATAGAGTCAGTTTAAGCTTTAGACTATCTTTTTTGCTTAGACTAGGCTTAGGCTTAGGCTTAGGAATACGCTAATACTACAGTTCCGGCTCTGTTCTATACATGGGCCCATTTTTCTGTGGGACTAGAAAAGAGTAAGCTAAAGCTTTGGATTAATTTTTTGCTTGGCTTAGGCTTAGGCTTAGGCTTAGGCTTAGGAATATGCTCATTATTACGCTTAGGCTTAGGCTTAGGCTTAGGAACGTGCTTAAGTATAATAATGTTCCGCCCCTGTTCTTTACATTGGCCCAGGAGACCAGGCCCGTAGCTAGCTTACCACACTAGGGGGGGCTAAACATTTAACTATCCGGGTCCCCTTTTATAATTTTATAATCAGTGTTTCATAATACGAAACTTGTGTTCATAATAGGATGGTTTCAAATTTAGAAAGTGACCCATATTGGGAAACTGTGCCCGTTTTTGAGGTGGTCCAGCGTTTTGGTCCCCAAGACAGTGGTACAATACTGGATCCGTTCAATTTTTGGCAAATTGGAAGAAAATTTACCACACAGTCCAGCGGCGAGTTCAAAATCGACCTATTTGAATGGCACGAAGTTTCGATCCTGCATCTATAATTTATGCAACACTGGTGCAATTTGTTTTGTTTTTGTGAACAATTTTAACTGTCTCTCGTTAAAATCCTTTCGTTGCAGAATAAATAATTAATGTAGAAAGAAAATATTTTTACATGATTAAGTGTTTATTTTTCAAGTTTTTCCTGATGATACCAAAAACACCTTTACGCGACTGTTTGGTCAAATGATCTGCCTAAAACACTGAGTGGGTTAATACCCATATTAGGCTACTACCCATATTTTAGGCATACTTCCCCTACACATAATACACCACATATATCAACGTTACCTATGTTCTTATATCTGGGATACGTTTTCAATTTCCTATTTTCGCGTATTGCCGAACCAAACCAAAATTTTTTAATTAAATTGTGTTCTGCCAATAACATCAGAAACATACCCGGCACTTTGACGGAACCAAATGGATTTCAAGGTGGTCGCATATATTTTTTAATTATTTTTAAATTTAAATTTGACACGCGAAAGCAAAACTTAATGCTTAAACGGATTTGAGGCAAGCAGAGTTGGACTTTACCTACGGGTACCCGCGGGTAAACGCAGCTCGGGTAAACGAATTTGAGTCGCGAGTAAAGATTGGTATAGCGCGAGCAAAAAAATTCACAGTTTTTACTCACGTCAAACCTTTACGTTTTAAGGTGTAACCCGTACGCTACTGCGTGTTTTGCTTATGGTCAGTTGCTGTCGGGTGCTTTATTTATAGTCGGGTCAAAAAATTTTGTTATTTCAAGTAAACTTTCAAGTGTAAAATTCATTGAAGCTATACCGCAAAACTTTAAGACCAAATCATCATGCGATCCTTAAAATATTGGTGTTTAACCTCAAACGCGGGTAATGCGTGGGTCGTCTGTAGATCTTGTTTGCACGGATGTACCCGTGGTAAAAAATTATTTGCATGAGTAAAGCGCAGTTTAGGTAAAAATATCCTTATCCATATTTGACTCAGAAAGCGAGCCCAGCGCCGCCTATAGGAGTGCAGGCTTGTGATTGCGTTGAAAATTACTTATTTGAAATTAATTTTGAATTATAGCATTATTTTGCTAACTGTATAATTTGTATATACCTACTCAAGGTTTATAGTAGAAAGAAAACGCAATGAAACTGGTTCAAATACGAATCAACTGCCTAGGTTTAGTAGTGCCAAGGGATTACCGATACAACACAACAGAATCTCCGGCTCCGGCTACGTCAGTTTTTGGTATACAATTGCACCCTGGAACAGATATATTTCGCAGCCGCTGTTGATGCTAAACTAAGTATTAGAATTTTTAGATGTGCTTAATTCCACTGTAATCTGCAAAATTGTCAAAAATTGTTTAAATTTGTTCGCAATTTGGCCAATGTAAAGATCAGGGGCAGAACGTTTTTCTGTGGGACTGCAATGGAGTAAGCTTAAGCTTTAGACTAATGTTTTGCTTGGCTTAGGCTTAGGCTTACGCTTAGGAGTAAGCTCATTCTTACGCTTATGCTTTCGCTTAGGCTTAGAAATAAGCTTATAATACTGTTCCGCCCCTGTTCTTTACATTGACCCGAATTTTTATGCGCAGTTTTAAGCGTCAAACTTCTATTGCTGAGTAGTGATAGTAAAAGTGTTCCAGGCTGCCTTGTAGTGGTAATCACAGTTTAAGTTTCCAATGTATAGAACACGGCCGTAACAGTAGTAGGTAGAAGCTCATTTCTAAACCTAAGCGTAAGAATGTGCTCGTACAAAAACCTGAAGGCTTAGCAAAAAAATTAGTCTAAGGCATAAGTTTACTCTATTGCAGTCCCACAGAAAAGCGAGCCAATGCTACTTTGAGGGGCGTACTGTATTGACCCGAATACGAGGGGGAGGGGTAATAAGAGGGGTGTCCTTATTTTGAGTCCGAATCAATTGGAGTCCGCATCCCTAATTAGAGTCCATAAATGTCAATTAACCCTAATTGTAGCGCATAGATGACTCCAGGACCAAATAATTTAAGTTCGAAACTTTAAAGCTTTACTTAAATTTTAAAATTACGTTCCTAAGTATAACCTTGCATTACCGCTCAAGCTATTGATACAAGACAAATAAACGTTTAATTCAACGGATAATTGCAGTACCGGATATATATCAGCAACGAAGGGCTGCGGAGCGTGGGTTAAAAATAAATAACAGTCCGTAACCGAAAACAAGGGGGGACCCGCTGGAGAGGCCAAATAAATATCAGTCCCCCCTCTTATTCGGGTCACTACAGTAACAGTAGATTAAGCATATACCTAAGCCTAAGCGTAAGCGTTGCAAAAATGAGTTCCTAAGCCTACGCCTAAGCCTAAGCCTAACCAAAAAATGCAAACTAGAATCTAAACCTACTCTTTTATAGACCCACAAGAAACCGGGACGCCGTTTAAAGTAACATTGGCCGAAAAACGTTCCGCAACTGATTTTTATAGGGGCCAATTGAATACTGATGTAATTGTATTTTTCTTTGATCGTTATAGGTCAAATCATTAAATGTTGATTTGTTGTTTGTACAAATCAACATTTCGACGTAATTAAGCTTAGTTGTAGACAATTTTAAAGGATTTCTATAGAATACTGTTCAATTATTTATTAAAGTTTAACACAAATTTGACCTATGGTTAACGATTTCTACTATAAATATGTGCAGTTTGTCACGCTAAAATTTGATCAAATCTATTCACAGTTCTAAAATGTCAACGTATATGAGAGGAAATGCGTGATTTTGAAGGCTGAGAGCGATATCGATGTTGTGATATTTCAATTTTTACAAAAATTCTTTTCATTTCTCAACGTTTCAAATTTAATATTTTATTTTTTCGCTACAGGTGCATTGCCAGCGTCTACAGTTATTTGGCGTACGCATCTTTAACTTATGACAAGCAATTTTTATAGTTTAAGTTCAATAGAAACATATTGATAAGACTTAAACAATTTACTGTGCTGGTGAAGGGCGTTAGTGAGCGTTGTGGTAGTGGGTGAAACAGGGAGTGGGTCGGTGTCGGGAGTGAACATAGTGGAAAACCGACTCGTCAAGTGAACCACGGAGAAACCGAGGAACCCTAAACGATGGAGGAACCAAAATAATACAGAGATAACGCAAAAAAAAAATGTGTTATATTTTACGCTGCTGTCACTGTAAATTCCAATGAGTTGATTAATTAATTCCGCTAGCGAGTTGGTTATTTCTGAATTAATATCAGTAAACATTAACCCATCTCTGAGTTGAGTTGATTCTCACTCTGAGTCGAGTTGACTATGGGTTAGTTGATCAATTAAGTCAGAATGAATTGAATCAACTCAAAATTTTGAGTTCTGATAGTCCTAACTCGACAGACGGAGCGATTAAACTTATTCAAGCATTATATTTGAAAAATGAATCAAATTCTGCAGTAAATTTAATTTGAGCCAGGAAATATTTACGCAATCTAATTACGAGTAATTGACGTATATGAACTAATTTTGAAATTTTGCTTTTCAAGTGGCTTAGCTAATAAGTTTTTAAACTTGTATTGTGCCTTAGCGAGATTTTTCAATTATTTAAACCGAAAAAATGTCCTGAGCTTAAGATGAACTATGCAAGTCGGTAAATTTCCCCAGCACGGCCGTGCTGACGAGAGTTATCTCCGATTATCCCCTCTGAATGCGGCAGTGTTTTGACCTGCTCTAAACAGGACTTGAGATCTTGCAGAACTCAAATTGCAGCTTGAAATAGGGGCCCATATCGTCAAATGTGTGCAGCACCTATCAGCAGTTAGTGATAGGTATTTTGGAACCAGGAAATACTGAGGCTCAAAATTCAGCACATTTTTCGCGTATGATTTGCTCTACTCCTGTACCAATTCCGAGTTCATCAACTGTAACAGTTATGGAGTTTGAAAATCTATAAGTGGTGATAGTTGCTATATACCTTTGAAAATATGGTCCCAGATTTCAGGTGAAATCGAAAATATTCATTCAACGTTTATTACCTAACGTGTGCACAAACGGGCCGTAGTCAAGGCTGGGTCAGGGACGTCTCATCCTCCCTAAAACATTTTCAATCTTGCTTGTAAGTCAACAAAAACCCTTGTATGCCCCTTCTGAAAACGTTTTAGCGAAACCTGTGAGCTGGCTACTGGTCTGTGCTCAAAATGATGACAAATTATTGCAATCAGCGAAGTCACTGTTTAATCGGAACAAATTAAATCATACTGAAAGTTTGTACTTAATATTAGGTTGAGGCGTTTTTTGTGGGATTCAATTGTACCCTGCTCAGTCAAATAATTAGGTCAAATATTACGTAATCAGGTTAATGCAAGCAGCAATTGCCTGCCATTAGCTAAGACAGCATTATTTTGATATTTTACTCGTATAATAATCAAAGATTGTCACCATCAGGATATCAGATTTGAGAAATTATTGGTTATAATTTGACAAATTTTTTAAATTTATGCTTTTAGCATACGAGTTTTGAAGCGAAGATTATATTTCGTCACCAGGATTATAAAATTGTGACTAAAATAAAATTTGCGCAGTAAAATCAGCACGAAATATTATTTTCAGTTTAGTAAAACGCTAAATTTGGCTACAAACTGGTTAGTTTTCACTCATTCATTCGGGAATATTGGGGGGGGACACTTTGGCGTTACCCTATTTTCATACGACCGTCGAAGGCTGATTTTTAAGGTGTCGGCGACGTTTGTTCTAAAACCAATTAGATGAACGCTAAACAAATCTCACAAATTTAAATTATTATTTTCAAATTTGAAAATATATTACGCATTGGTTGCAGAGTATCAGTCACATATGCTTGAGTATTTAGAATAATTTTTAATCACACAAACTTGTGAAGAAACGTTGTCCTGAAATTTAAGACAATATTATGTCTTAATACAGACTCCACACATATATCTCTTGAATTACATACAGCCTTTTTGGTCAAAATTTTTTCAGAAATATGGATTTTTCAGATTAAACAATTTACAATTTAAGATTATATTTTATAAACAATTAAGACACACATTTTTTAAATATAACACAAATATGTCTGAAATATAAAATTAGCTTTGCTAACTTTCATGACATAGTCTCAGATTACACGATAGTCAAATCCAAAAATTAGTTAAAATTTGATCAAATTCGCTAATTTTACAAACTAACATACGTTCGAGATGTAAAGTTAGATTGAGGGAGTGAAAAGATGAAAATTATCGTTGAAATTCGATTATTTATATAAACGTTTAAAAATAAATATGAAACAACTTATTTACGTATATAAAAATCAGAAAATTAGTTGATTTAAAAGCAACTGTTTTATAAAAGGAAGAAATTTGTGAGTTTTACAAATTGGCAACAGTTATTTCTTAAATATAGTACGTTTATGTTTTAAAGATTTCAGACATAAATTTGTCAACATTTTAAAACTAAATTTTACAAATTGCAAACATTTTGGTGTTGAATTTTTTAGAAAGTAAGAATTTTCCATTTTGAGTATGATTTTTTGGTGTAGAGGCGTAAGTGCACAGTGTGGGCACCGCGGTTGAGCCTAGTGGCGTAGATAGGTGATCCTGTATAGTTCTAACTGCTAATCTGACATATCTCGTTTATTTACTTGTTGTATTTTACAATATTCACCTCTATTTACACGTACAAGTTTTTGCTGCGAGAACTTGCAGCTGCAAATTGCATGCATAATTTTCATTTTTCATCAGCCAAATAAAATGTGCCTGCAATTGTGAACTTGTATGGTTACTCACACATGTGAGCTAAATTCCTAGCTACGATTTTTATCGAATTATTTGCCGCTGCAAATTTTTCGAACGGCATTTTGGACAAAACTTACAAATGCAAGTTGCAGCTGTAAGTTCTCGCAGCAAAAACTTGTACGTGTGAATAAGGCTTAATATAAACTATTACTTCTTCTTAAGCAATGTTTTTTGTAATTTCATCAATAAAATGAGAGATCGAGGAAATAATCAAAAGCAGCTTACCTCAAGCTTAATTTACTTCGTAATAAATAACGTTTTTCACAACCAAAGCCACGGGTTATATTTGCGCTCACGTTTTTCCGCCCATGTCAAAAGATCAGGGGCGGAACGTTTTTCTGTGAGACTATAAAAGAGTAAGCTTAATGTTTAGACTAATTTTTTGCTTGGCTTCGGCTTAGGCTTACGCTTAGCCTTAGGAATATGCTTATAATACTGTTCCAACCCTGTTTTTTAATTTTCCCGTTTTTCAAATATATAATATTTTGAATGCAATTTCGAGAAATGTGATGATTTTAAACAATTTAATTCTACTGTTTTTCAGAGTCGGCTTTGCATACTATTGAGTTGTCAAATGCTGGACGAGTTTGTTGCGTCTCCATAATTCTTGATTTTTTTACCGACACTGATTTAGCAAAACAGTATTACTGTAGTGACCTGAATAACATGAGTTTTTACATTTTTGTCCGTTGACTCTAAAAATAACGTCTGACTTCTACTCTCTAAAAGTTTAAACTAACTTGAAAAGATTAAACTAATCCAGTAGTATTAAACTGTGTTCCAGATTAATTAAACTAACAGGTAGGTTAACGTTTAAAATAAAATTTAAAATCTCATTTATTTTCATTTTAAGCTAAGCATAAAGAACTCATAGATACAGCTAATTTCTTGGCTGGATTTGTTCCTTAAACAAAAAAAAATAAGTTTACTTAAACTTGTGTTAAACTTCAAAATATGTTAGTGTAAAGCAAAACTTTGAAATTCAAGTTTAGTTAGTCCGTCCATCCATTTGGATTCAATTTGACTCACCATTTTTGGCAGCGCATTTGGTAGTTAATTTAATTCACTGTTACTGAAACGGCAGTTGAAGTTATTTTTTCAGTTACTCTCTGTTTTCCTTTATTTTTTCTTTATATTGTACAACAGGGCTATTTTCGTGTAATGTCTCTAATCCAAGTTGAAAATATCAGTGCAAACGATTTTTAGCCGATGCATAAAACCATATCGAGCCATTATTTTCATTTACATCAACCAAAACAAATTTTGGAAATTTTTGCATATTTTAGCTTCTCATAACCTCTCCAATGATGTCATATTATGGTCTTTTGTCATATTTTTGATGACGTTGTCGTATGGTTAGCGTCAATAATTATTATTGGAGAGGGGAGTGAAATATCGCCGGGGCAAAGCGTCATCGCTTATAGTTTGGAAAATATCTTGGGGGGGGGGCAAAATATCATACTACAATATCCCTGATGGCATCACCCTTAAACCATGCGGATTGCTACAGTGAATGAAACTTTGCTGTAAATTTATCCCATTCTAGAACCAAGGCACATATTCGGACAACAGTATGGATGCTAGGCAGTTTCCACGAGGGTGTAGCCTGTTTCCAAAGGTCTGGTTACGCTCGTATATATATTATATATATAATATATATGTATATGTATATATATATATTTATATATATTTATATATAATAGCATTTCTGCTTTCTTTTATATAATCAATCCAAAATACATTTTTGCGTATTGCGGGAAACGGAAATTAAAATATCGACGTTTTCAACTACCAATTAAACTTTGCTTCCCCTCGAGTTGGGTTTCATGGGCCCTGAGGGTAACAGAGGTGTAGCCAGTCTTTGCGGAAGGGTTACCCCTAGAATTTGAACCAGGTTTAGTGTGCCGTCAACTGAGCAAATTCCCAGGTTTGAATACCTAAGCAACCCCCTCGTTACGTCATTGGTTATCAATCAACGGTCGGCCGGCCTTTAAATTCACGTTCTGGTCCTCATTCTGTATAGTAAAGTCACGCAGGATCCAATTGCGGGAACGGTACAGTTGAGTAACTGTTTTCGGCACTTTTAACCCGTGCCCCACGAAGACAAATGCCCCCCATAGAAAAATTTTCTTTAATTGGATTATGAGGGGTGGATCACAGTTCCATGAACCTCTTGCAGGTTCAAAGGATCTTAAGCAGGATAGGTGACTGTTGTCCTCCAAAATCTCACGCTTAACAATTCATTGGTGGAAAAGTTAAAATTTCGAATAAAGTACGCTTACAACTATGGTTTTGGCTGTCTGAGACCGCTTAGTACAGGAGGCTTGTGGAGCGGCACTCCCATCTCGCCTGGGTGCCCTTTAAAGTTGAAGGATCAGGGGGAGCAGAGCGTCCTTTTGCTCACTGCTGCAAGTTGTCTAAATAAATTCGATCCATGCGCACGGGATACAATTTGAATATCCTGTATTATATTTATATATAATATAGAATAATGTTTATTTTTTGTTTTGGCATCGGTAAACACAGCCTAGAACCTTAAGACAAACAGACGTTGAACCGGAATGAAATATTTGAAAATGAAAATATTGGGTTTTACTTGTGAAAATGTACCAAGTGCAGTTTCTAAAACTGGTACAAAAGCCTAATTTATTGTATTGCGTAGCAAAAATATATTTGCTTCATTGAATTGGTCAAATTTTTCAAAGAGCATGCGAGTCCGTGGATTGAGGGGCAGCGGCAGAGATGGCTCAGCCGACTACCCCTGGAAACATTTTGGCCATACTAGAAAATTTTTAACCTTGCTTGTATTCAGTTATTATAAATAAGGCCAATGTTACATTTAGAGCCGTCCCTGTTTTTGGTGAGTCTGTAAAAGAGTAGGCTTACATTCTAGACTACATTTTTTGCTTAGGCTTAGGCTTAGGCTTAGGAACTCATTTTTGCAACGCTCAGATTTACGCTTACGCATAGCTTTTGCAACGCTTAGGCTTATGCTTAGGAATACGCTTTGAACGCTTAGGCTGAGGCTTAGGCTTAGGAACTCATTTTTGCAACGCTTAGGCTTAGGCTTAGAAATAGGTTTTTGCAACGCTTAGGCTTAGGCTTAGGAATATGCTTAATCTGCTGTTACGGCCCTAAAAGTAACATTCACGGAACACGGAACATTTTTTGTTGATAGTCCACAAAAATGGATGAATGAAAAATTTACGACGGCTATGAAAAGTTTAAACCACGATGTCGGCATCAGCTCTCTCCATGATTTGTGGCATTTTTTCAGATCAGCTTGTTGTATATTTTGCGCGTGTATAATCCGTATAAATCATTATCGAATAAGCATTTCCGGTTCCGGTTATAAAGAAAAATGGACGAAGAACAATTTTTAGAACGGTTATCAAACGCTTGTGCCGAAAGCGCAGATCGGTGCACTGAATTTCAAGCACATCACGACCGGGAAATTTTAAATTTTTTGGAACGACTTGCAGGCGATGTAAGTTTGTTTGTTTGCTTTGGTTTGTTTATGTTGTTTGTTTTTTGATGTTTGTTTTTTGATGTTGTATGTTTTTTATGTTAGTACATATAGGATGGCGTTATAGCTGTGTTGCGGAGCCGTCCGCCGACGTCCGGCGCCGTACGTCATCATACGATATTGTACGTGAGTAATTTACGTATGACGCCGTACGGTGACGTCAGTGACAGACGGCGCCGGACGTCATCAAAAGTATAGCGTCCCGGTTATCCCACATTTTAGGTTCATATCAGGACCTGTGCTATAGACTTAACCTTGCGTTGATGTTTTGGTTTTTTATTCTAGGAAAAGGTTTACCTATAAGCCTAAGCCTATTTCTCGGGCATAAGCCAAATAGAGCCGTAGCTGTAGATTTAGCATATTCCTAAGCCTAAGCGTGGAAAAAATTTAAACCTAAACCTAAACCTAAAAAATATGGTCTAAAAATCTAAAGCTACTCTTTTGCACTGCTACCAAAAAACGAGACGACCCTAAAAGTAACCTGGAGCTATAATACCATCAGCTATTAATTGAGTGTGCACCATTAATTTAGTTTAAATATTACCTAAAATGATATTTCTATGATGACATTTAGTACATCAGTTTTATAACAATGGCTGGATTTCCGAAATCCTACTTAAGTACGCCTTTGTACTTAAGTACGGGCTGAATAATTGGTTAACGAAATACTTAAGTAAGATTTCAGAAACCCAGCCAATGTTTGTTAATGGTAATCTGGTACGTGCAGATGCAACCAGAAATGAATGATGCATTTATATGAACAAGAGTATGCAACTGGGTACATTCCACGTCAAAAGAAATGAACTCAGAAGAGTGTTGCGTTTTCGGTCAACCGCCTTATATATGGGGGTATAGTTGACGGGTTTGTTTAAACTCAAATTAAATATTCCTACTGCAGTCGTAACAGCAGTATAAGCATATTCCTAAGCATAGGCTTTAAAGTTTCAAACTCAACTTTATTTGGTCTTGTAGTCATTTATGCGCTACAATTAGGGATAATTGACATCTATGGAACTTAATTAGGGTTTAAAGACTATCCGCTTACCGACTCAGGGATACGGACTCCTATTGGTTGGGACTCAAAATGGGGACCCCCTCTCTTACTATCCCCTCTTATACGGGTCACTACAGTGATAGATTGCAAGATTTGCAAAACATGGATTTGAAAATATATTTTTTCGATATTATACGGTGTAATGTGAATATTTGTACACATACATAGAACTATGCCCAAATTACACGTATTCAGTAGCGGATCTAGAAATTATTGAAATGGAGTCGCGGAATGTATAACGAACAAAAACTCGTGAGCGAAGGGAACAAGAAGCCAATCGCCATTTTAGTACTTTTTACTGGTACAAAATTTTGTTGTTTCGGTTCTGTGCCAATTATATTCTCTGTGTCCTGTTTCAAAAATACATGAATAACACAAAAGTATGGAGATGTAAGGTTAGGGACCTAACAATATTTTTCACGAAAACGAAAAATTGCCGTATCCATATATATCAGGGTACAACCGTAGGCCAGCGCCCGTCTCTGGCAGAAAATCGACCTCAGGCTTTGGCTCCGGTGGATTTTTTGCCCTAGGTTCTGGCGATTTCGGTTGTAAAATTTTGCATACTTTTATCAAAATTTATTTGTTTGATGAGTTTCGTTTGTATAGCTTTTAGTACAATTTTGATGAAAAAAATTGCCTAGATTTTGTAAAAATAAGCGTAAAACTACAGCATTTAGCACCACCAGCTCATGTAAAGTTCAGGGGCGGAACGTTTAACTGTCGGACTGGAGTAGGGTAAGCTTAAGCTTTTGGCTATTTTTTGCTTGGCTTAGGCTTAATAGGTTTAGGCTTAGAAATATGCTCATTCTTACGCTTAGGCTTAGGCTTAGGAATATGCTCACTCTTACGCTTTAGGCCTAGGCTTAAGAATATGCTTATAATACCCACCGCCCCTATTTTTTCACATTGTCCGCAACACCTTACAGATATTTGCTAAAATTTGCAAATGAAATATATCATTTAAAACTTCTTAATGTCGCCTAATCTCTGGGTTCACCTCCATCTCCGGCAAGTTTCACTAACCACCGGTTCCGGTATTTTTCACATCCGGTCACATCCTGATATATATTGAAAGCTTTTTTTAAGAATACCTCTTCGGTCGTGAACAATTCAACGTCAACATCTCAATGCCAACATCACAGCAGCGTTGCCAGCGCGTCTACGCTCTGTCCTCAATCCGTTCTTCAACTGTGGTTACTCGGCTACGGATTTGTTTGTTTATTTGTTATTTGTATCGTTTGTAACGGGGCTAACGTTGCTGTTTATAACGCGAGTTATTTACGTCGTTCAATAACGGTGAAACTTTTAACATCAAAAGCGATTTTAAACTCAGCGTTCGTTGTTTGTTGCATCCCAACGTACATTGTGATCCTTCCAGGAGTGAGACGATGCGCAGGAGTCCGCGAGTTCCACTATCGAACGTGGGTTTGGTCGCTGTTCGCGGCGAATTTGTTCGGATCTTCAGCTGCTTGGTAAGCGGTTTCAACGCTGTGAGAGTTCATCGGTAGACGCTGTATTGTCGATTTCTACCGTGAGTGGCAACTATTATATCAGTAGTAGGTTTTCAAACAAGCCAACTGTGGTATGTGTTCATTTCAAAATCTATATTTAAGATGACTGATTCAAGTTCAAAAATATGCTTAATTGCATCAGGACAATTCGTTGCCCGACAACTCGTCGGCCGACAACTTGTAATTGGAAATTTCATCAACTTGACAATCCGTCAGTCATCGTTATGCTGAGGCTTATGAGTTACGACTAGGATTAGGCTTAGATTTATTTATAGGTTTTAGGACACTGTTAGGCGACAAGTTGTCGGGCGACTAATTGTTGGTTTATAGCCAAGACACGTGGTTAAATTTTAAACGGTCAGCATAGTAGAATCCGTCGCACCTTTGAAGCCAAATCATAAATGTCAGGAATTGGTATGTTGTGCCCAAATTTTCAGAAGAAACATCCGGAATTTTCACATGATTTTCAATTCGAACTGAAAGTTGAAATCTAGAGGGGGAATTGATGGGCCGAATATGGTCTCGGTGGGGTGTTGAGTTCCCCTCTACGTCTTCTGAATACAGTTCACTTGAGTAGTGTTTACCTAGATTTTAATCAGGATATTCAATTCCATTTGTGGAACTTCTATAGTATCATGCGTACACCAGGTAACGTTTGACGAGGTAGGCTGCTTGTCCTGGGGGTGCTTTGTCAACATTGTAGTTTTCATGATTATATGTTAATGTCCCTCCGTGCCATGCAATTTTTCCGTTTTGTGCTACGAAAATTACGTCTGGTTTCTCGCTCGCTTCGCTCCCAATGTTTTTCAAAATATATTGTGGACGCATTTCGTCAGAAATTGCTGGATCCATTACGGACCTGACCGTACATTTTAAAAAGTTACCTGGTGTACGCGGGATATTGTTGGACTAAACTGATTTAAGGATCACAGTGCTAACAACGTTCGAACGCTACATTTACGTCGCATATCCGTACACAGCCAAATCGTGGTTTTCAACTCGACGGGTTTACGCGACAATGTTTAGTATATTCTCAATATCCGGCTTGCTCCATATGGTGTACCCCATCACTCGCTACGTCAAACGTGAGACGATTTGCCGACCCCCAGCTCAAGTCTCCCCGTCAGATCCTAGTGTCACCATGAGCCCCACAAAACAGCCATACTCCACTGAAATTATACATACCCTTAAAATTCGTAATGACCATGTTTATCACGCATACGAAGCGATATATCATTGGTTAAATACGCTAGCTATGTTATTATTACCAGCATTGCTAATGCTAATACTAACCGGTGCATTATGGTATGAATTTCACGTCAATCAACGAATCGTTAATGGCGAACGGAAACGATGCCTCAATCGTATCACCGTAGTGACGACACTGGCTCAGCTGACCATGGAAACACCTCAGAGTATAATGTTTATCATCGCTGGGATTTATGGATCGTCGCTGACACGAAAGTGGCCGTTGCTCTGTAGCGTCCACGATTTTGTCAACTTTCTCAGCGTTGTCAATGCTTCAATAACGTTTCTGTTGTATTTAGCCTGTTCGACTAAGTTTCGTCAACTGTTCTGTAACCGACTCCGAGGTATACACGACGATTATGGGATTTCAGTCGCGTTACGGGGTAACGGCAACTCTCAATTCGTTCGCGATCCGCTGGGAGGAACGTGCGCTGGCTCAATGTTGTCGCCACAAGTGAATGTTGTCGAAATTGGCGACGGGTTTTTTGCTCGAGTTCAAATTAAGTCAACGAGTCAGCAACTCAACGGCGCGCAGCATCAAAGGCGTTGGACGGTGAAAGCCATGTTTGCGTCGAAAAAACTGTCACGGTTTTCGCCAGCGACAGTTCAATCTTATCGCTATGTGACTAGCACTGCGTCTACAAGTCAACCTCATCGTAGTATTAGCGAAAATGCAACGAGTACCCCTAAATCACACCAAGGTGATATAGCTATGGCTGTTAAGCGTTTCCGGGGTGATGCAATTTCTCGTGACAGCAGCGAACGCTGTGTTGAGTATCAACATGACGAACACGCCGACCATGCTGCTATTCAACAGGAACAACTGGAAACATTGCTGCCTACAACTGCAACAGCAGCAACTGCAACAGCAGCAACTGCAACAGCAGCAACTGCAACAGCAGCAACTGCAACAGCAGCAACTGCAACAGCAGCAACTGCAACAGCAGCAACTGCAACAGCAGCAACTGCAACAGCAGCAACTGCAACAGCAGCAACTGCAACAACATCTGCAACAGCGGCAACAGTTGTAACTGCAGTAACTGCATTGGCAGTAACATCTGCAACAACAGCAACTGCAACTCCAGCAACAATTTCAACTGCAACAACGATTGCAACTACAACTGCAACTGCAACTGCAACACCAATTAAAACAACCACTGGATCTGCAACAAGCGAATGTCCGAAAACGGTTTCAGCAACAGGAAACAATATATGGTACAGCGAGGAACGCATCATCAATGAAGAAGAACAACAACGATGTTCGAGACAAATTAGCAACACTGACGTGCGTCAAACGTTGTCTACACCGCTCAATAGTATCGGATGAAATAAGCAAACGACAGAAAAAACACAACGAGCAAGAAGAAAAAATAAAACAAACAGAGTAAGATGGATAGCAAGAAGAAAGAAAAGAAACAAAAAGAATAAAAATAGAATGAGCGAAAAGTAATGACATAATGATGATAGAACGAGACAAAGAGAATGACGCGAATACAATGCGAGAAACAGAAATAAAGGGAGAAATAACAGAAGATAATTTCGTGCAAAATTGACGATGGAAGCATGTGATCTGAAATTGCTAATAAATTTTGGCGATCGTCATGGTTGTAACAGTATTATAAGCAATATCGTAAGCCTACCCCTAAGCCCAAGCGAAAGGATTGACCAGTTTTTAAGACTAGGCTCAACCCTAAGCCTAAGCCGAAAAATTCATCCAAAGCTTACGCTTACACAATAGAATTGTCACGGAAATCCGGTCTGTCTGTTATCTATAAATGGATTCAAAATTTTCTATTTAACCATCGCTGTACCCTCAAAGGAGTCGATTTGTTGTAAAAGTTGTCTGCCAAAATTTTAACCTCAGATTCCGATACTTTGGGTGTGGAACATTTTTTAAAATTAAATTATAAGAGTTGTATGGTTCAATGATTTCTTACACAGCATTCCAGTATACTGCAAAAAATGATGAGTCAAATTGACTATCTTCGAAATAGGCTTTTAGGGACTACACTGAATCGCACCTTTGACTCTGGCGGAGTCGACGAAGAGTCACGGGTTAAAGGTTTGACCCATGTGCTTCATATATCATTATTATAACTACGCTGCAAAAATGGTGAATCAAAGTGACTCTCTCCGAAATAGGCTCTGTGTGACTATGCAAACTGAGTCAAATTCGACTCCGCCAGAGTAAAACGTGCGCCTCAGTGAGTCAAATTTGATTATGACTGAGTCGAATTTGACTCAGGTTGCGTAGTCCCGTAGAGCCTATTTCGGAGAGAGTCAATTTGACTCACCATGTTTTGCAGTATAGATGTTCCACGTATTTTAAATTGTCCATATTTGTTGAAACGCTGCCCCAAAGGAATACTTTCCACCAAACAGGCTGGGTGATCTGTCGTTAAAATTAGCAAATTCAACATCATTTTAAAATATTTTTTTGCCGCATCGTCGTTTCTATTGTTTTTCACTCTGGTTTCAAACTAAAGTCAAGTTTATTTCGATAGATTTGATGCTAAACCAGCAAAAACTAACCAGTTAATCCAAATTTACAAGGTTGTTCACATGCAAGCATGAACTAATTTTCACGTATTTTATATTCTATAACGCTTAAATCATAGTTCTAAGTTTTGCTAAAGTATTTCTATAAAAATTACAAAAAATAACTCATTTTAATGCCATATGAGCAATTTTGAAATCAGCAGTTTTCAACTGCTATGATTTTTCAAAACTGCAGTTGGAAATTGGCGTTGCAGATTTCCACACAGCGGGCGCAAGATAAACTGGATGATGCATAACCGTAGAAACTGGCCCATATTTCACGAATGTCGTATTGTTAAATTTGACACATTTTTCGCGTTCGCTTTCAGTCTGAGGTTTCGTGCGCAAATTAATATCCTTTATTTGTTGCAAAACTTACTTGTTTGAAGGCCGATATGTAAGCTGGTGGTATGTGCTAAACAAAAATATTGCAAAAAAATTGTTTTTCAATTTCAATTACCGTTAGAGAAATATCGGAAATTCTGTTATTTTTATACTCAAAATTAGTTTTAAGTAAATCACGTAAATCGCGAAATTTTTCATTACAGATATGATGCAAGTCGTTCGATAATATGACGAAAAATAATAGAATTGATGCAAAATTTTGAGGCATTCTGTGCATCCGCTTGATGATCCATGTACTTTTAAGGACGTCCAGGTTTCTGGTGGGTATATAAAAGAGTAGGTTTAGATTCTGGATTACATTTTTGCTTAGGTTTAGACTTCGGCATAAGAATGCACTTTTGCAAGGCTTAGGCTTCGGCTTAGGAATACGCTTTATCTACTGTTTTACGGTCCTAAAAGTAACATTGGCCGGCTTGATACAACGCGCTCAAAAAGTTATTAGTGGTGTCCAACTAAACGTAAAGTATTAATTTGATATTTAGGTTCAGGCTTGGACTTGAGATAAAGACTTGTATTGTTTGATTCTCTACAGAATTATAATCAGCAGTTATGTTTATATTGTAAAAATAAATTGACTTGAAAGATGTCCGCGTACCGTTGTTTTGCAGCTTTCAACAAGAAGACAGTAATTTGTACACTTCAAAAAATGATGAGTTAAATTGACTCTTTTCGAAATAGGCTTTTCCGGACTACACAAACTGAGTCAAATTCGACTCCGCGAGAGTCAAACGTGTGACTCACCCGACTCGCTCAGTGGAGTCGAATTTGACTCTGGCGTAGGTGAATTTGACTTTTTTGTGTAGTCCTCAAAAGCCTATTTCGGAGAGAGTCAATTTGGCTAACAATTTTTTAAGTGTACCAGGTTGGACGTCCCACCGAGACGCTCAATCTTCTACTAAGTGGATTTGGATTTATAATTTTTTAGCACGAGTGCTATCCATTTCGCAGAAACACGCTTTTTTCTCTGGATGCGGTGGTAGACGTTAAGGAGTAGGGAACTTCTTGTTGTATAAGCCACCATCTTGTGACACTCACATTTTATCGGCATACCCAGATCACAAAAATTCATCTTGACGACAGATAACAGTAGCAAAACATGTTTCAAGCTGCCTCAGTTATAACGTGAACCTCTGACCAAAGATTGCTTATCTCGTTGGCTAGCAACCGAGTCTAATTTTCCTTCAAAACCAGCATGTTTCTAAGGGCCAAATTTTTACCGGCATTATGCTGAAAGGTTTTCGCTGTTCACAGCAGGATAGCAACCAGCAGACAGGGCCAATATTATCAAAACGCCTGTGTGGTTTCTTGTATTCGGGCCAAAAAAGTTTAATAATTTTTATAGGAAAACTTTGAATCAAACCTAAAAATAGCGTTTGGTTTGATTTCGTTCAAATTTTATTTTTCAAAAGCTTAACAGCGATTGGTTGACATGGTAACCATTGAAAATCGACCATTAAAATTTTATACTTACGCCAGTTATCCTCGGACTTCTGTCTATGGAAGCTATCGAAACTATCCGGATGACGAGTAAGTGATGTCATTTTAATATTGAGTCGTCCAATCAGGACACGATTTTTAGAAACAAACGTCATTTTGAATTTTTGAAAAAGTTGATTTTTGAACCAATCAAGTGTCGCATGGATGTAATCACAAGGTGTCACATGACGTCACATTGTCCGCAAAGTTATCTAGCAATGCTGATTTTACTATTAACCAAGGTGTACCCGGCTATTCTTCTCCGTTCATTCGGTAAAAAATCAGTGTCCGTTTCTGTTACAGAAATACCACAACTTTAGTTATTTAACGCACATTTGTAAGACATTTGAAAATATATCACAGTTGGGAATTTGTCAAAAATAGAATTTTTCAAAAATTTAAATTTGATCACAAAGAATCACAATATTATTGTCATCAAAAACGTCTAAATTATAATTTCGTTTCTGTTGGCATTTACGTACACATTTAGGAACATGTGACTGGCTTCAACTTTCCTAATTTGTAATGATTTAAAAGTTTCCGGAGCTATGATTAAGTATATTTCGCAAAGTATTTTCAAAAAATTATGGTAAATTTGTAAAATTTGTTTCTTTTTTGTCAAACAGCCGAAAAATTCGTATTTTAATAGGTTTTTGTTGTTTAAACTTAAAGTTTCTACTTTACAATACAAATTGATTTAAATACTTAAAAACAGTAATAACGGTCCATGTATAGAACTGGGCCGGAACAGTAGTATAAGCATATTCCTAAGCCTAAGCCTAAGCCTAAGCCTAAGCCTAAGCCTAAGCCTAAGCCTAAGCCTAAGCCTAAGCCTAAGCCTAAGCCTAAGCCTAAGCCTAAGCCTAAGCCTAAGCCTAAGCCTAAGCCTAAGCCTAAGCCTACGCAAAAAAATTAGTCTAAAGCTTAAACTGATTCTATTATAGCCCCTTCGGAAAACGATCCGGCCCTGTTCTATACATGAGCCACAGTAATTGAAAAATTTACTATCAAGCATAAATTAACAAATTTTACTTGGAAACGCTTCAAACCAGGCCCATCGCCAGCTCTCCTTGCCAGGGGGTGGGCTAAAAATTTGTCATAGGAGACTCACCACGGATTTTGATGAGTTACAAGTAAGGTAAAATATTATTCAGGGGTCAAAACATTTTTCAAGGAAACTGGTAGCCTCCCTGGCGTCCTCTGGCTGCGGGTTCGTTTCAAAGTTTTATACTTTTAGGTTTGGTGTAGGTTTTTATTTAACATTTTAGAATATTTTGTTGGCCAATGTTACTTTTAGGGCCGTAACAGCAGATTAAGCGTATTCCTAAGCCTAAGTCTAACCGTTGCAAAAGCGTATTCCTAAGCCTAAGCCTAACCGTTGCAAAAGCGTATTCCTAAAAGCCTATAGCCTAAGTAAAAATTGTCGTCTAGAATTTAAGCCTACTCTTTTACAGACCCACCAGAAACCGGGACGACCCTGAAAGTAACATGGGCCATTTTGGTTATAGGAAACCGTTTTATGGGAATATTATGTACGATCAGCGAGTAATTCGGGGCAGCACTATTGCACTCCGTCAATTGGCTCAGGTAGAAATTTTGATTGTCTCTGATGTGTTTTTAAGGGAAACTAAAGCAATGAAAAACTAAAATTTAACTCGACCGCTGCTAGCGATCTTTAATATTTTGGCCAATGTCAAGAACAGGGGCGAAACAGTATTATAAGCTTATTTCTAAGCCTAAGCCTAAGCCTAAGCGTAAGAATGAGTTTATTGCTAAGCCTAAGCCTAAGCCAAGCAAAAAAATTAGTCTAAAACTTAAGCTTACTCTATTGCAGTCCCACAGAAAACCGTTCCGCCCATGATCTTTACATGGGCCAACATTTTTGACCATTTTTTTGCGTTCCAAGACAGGAAAATCGTCAGAACTTGACAATTGCAGACGTTTCAAAAATTGATATTTAGAAGTTGAACAATCTGGGAAGATCATGAGAAGCACAAATATTTCAAAAATTATCAAATACGAAGTTATTTTTGGTGCAAATGCCGACTTGGAAATTAACCAATTAAAAACGACCAGTTTTCCAGGTTCAACCATACAGAAACACTTTTCTTCGGCAGCGTTTGAGTGTTTTCAAATATCCGAAATATATTTTTAAAATTGTTTTTTTTCTGGTTTTTGAAATTAATAAATTTTAAATATTTTAGGACGCGTTGCATGCAGAACTGGCCGAAGAACGAACAAGCGACAAAATTAATTTGCAAGATTTACGTGATCGCATCGAACAACGAATGCGTGGCGGTGAATATGGAAATGTTGTCAAGTCAAAATACAGTAAAAGCAAAAAAAACCTGGTTGTCAGTGACGTAGTCATTGCTCAGGTTACTGGTTTTGAGAATAACGAAATGTTAAAATTAAAAATTTAAAATGTTTAATCCTTTCACTCATCGAGTACACTGTGAGCAACTAAATACAATAATGTACGAGCAATACACAGACTGTGAGCAGTGTTTAACATTAATAACATATATGCGCAGTGAAAAATCTCCACAAGACGTGAGAGCCTACTCGGGCTCGAGCGTCATGCTCCTATAGCTAAGTGGTCGTCGTAAACGCTTCCCAACCGTGAGACTGGGGATCGAATCTTACCTTGAAAATACATCTCATATGAAATTGAAAATATTCACGTGAGAAAGGGTTAAATTTAGTCAAGGGGGCTCGCTGGATCATACAGGCAGGGGTCATCGGTAATGAACAGTGGAACTTAGAGAACCACCAAGCGTCGTTGACCTGATTGCCCAATAGGGCTCACAATTCTCAAATGTGTGTAGCATCTATCATCAGTTGGTTATAAAACTTGTAACTTTTGAACCTTTGAACCAATGAGTGCTGACCTTCAAAATTAAGAATATTATTCGTGTTTGGTTGACTCGGCTTACAAACAAAATCTGTTGCAGGTGTAGCAGTCAACTTTGACGAAAACATCTTTACCTACTAGAGATAGGTGCTACACACGCGTTTGAAAATCTGGACCTGTAGGTTGTCAATCTAAGCAGAAACTGGGACTTCAGACGTTTTTAACCTAAGCAGCTGGAAAATCGGGTTACGGGTGGTTTGGAACTGGCGACCTAAGGATTCCGAGGCAAGCGCTCTACCACTGCACCAGGCAGTCTACCTCTCCAACGGCTTCTATGGTCTACTATATTTCGACCCGTATGCTGCCAGTTAGCATACAACACAATGTGCATTGCATCAAGATCTTTGTCAGTTTTATAACACATTTCTTTGTGTATTTCCGGTCTCAAACATCTATCACGCCGACCGGATATGAGTTCCGGTGACTTTCAACTGACAGGAAGATTGCGAAGATCACATTCTTCAGAAATAGTCGATCCAAGTCAACTTTCGGATTTCCTGGACGATACCGGAATTCAATCGAACGACCTGATGCAACTGACATCCGGTTCCGCTAGGGAAGTCGACAAAGAAAGACCGGATACTGAATCGTGGATGGCAACGCGGAACAGAGATCAAACGAAATTCGGATATTTACTGCCTGAAGTGATATTCTTCTATTTTTAATTGGGTTCAAAATAAGATCACCAGTTGATGATAGGTCTTGTATTTTTACTAACGACGAACACTGACTCAACTACCAGTTCGGCAGACGGATGGGTGGGCGGAAAGAGCCTACCCCCTGTTACAGCCGCCGGAAACTTTAGCGTAACTCCCAAGGAATAGAAAGGTAAAACTTTTCCAAGACTGCTTCTCGGACTTGGCGAACAAGATTAAGAACCGTATATTTATCTTTCTTTGAATGCTTGTCGCCCGAAAGCATCCTGAAGCATAAGCGTAAACCTAAACCTAAATTCTAATCCAAAATGATTGATGACAAATTGCTGAAAAAAACGAGTTTTCAGAATATAACTTGTCAATCTACGAGTTGTCGAGCAACGAATTGTCGTAATACCGTACTAAATTGTACAATATTGCACGCACAATGATTTTCAAGTTTTAACTTAGACGCTGTTTGTTTCAGACAACGCTTCAATTAAGCACAGACCTGCTATCGGACGATTCTGCCATCGAGTCTTGGGGCCAACGAAGCTCAGAGCTTGACGAATTGAGAAAGTTTGAAATTTCTCGAATCAAGGTGAGTGATATGCCTTCGCTTAATCTCGCAACTCACTCAACATGCAGGCGCGTACAGCCTGATGAGAGGTCTTAGGTTCTAACCCCCCCAATTCAGAAACCACTAAAGTTGTTGGCTTTGGTATACTCCCCTACCCTGGACTTGCACACAAAATAAATTGTCTTGTATTCAAGAAATGTCTGAAAATTAAGACAATTATGTCGTGATACAGACTCCAGACATATATGTCTTGAATTAACGATTTTTATTTCTTAAATTTTGCAGATATTTTGGTCTAATATTTTTTACACTTAAATGTCTTAAATTTAAGACTTTGTTTTATAAACGATTAAGAAAAATATTTCAGAAAAATAAGACAAATATGTCTGAAATAAAGCATAGAGTTTTGCTATGGAAACCGACTCCAACATAGGGACCTAATTCTAAACCCAATACCCTAATTTTACAACCTATGATACGTTCAAGACGTAGCTTAGGTTGGGGTGAGCTTGAGGTCAACCTAAAATATCTTTAAAATTCGATATTTATGTACCCTTTTAAGAATATAAACGGCTCAAATTTCCTACACAAAAATCAGAAATGCGTTTCCAAGTACGCCCTTGAAACGCCAAACCAAACCATTCAGGCAGGCAGGCTCCAACGATCTCTCACTCGCTCACTTAAGAGGCCAGAGCTTTGCTCTGCTCGTAAGGGATCGAATAAAAGTGGGGCACAAACGAGATTTTAAGACATTTTAGCTTTACAATACTCATTTCAAAGCAATAACCTTGCAATGGTTTGGTATTTTTTAGCAAATTTCAAGGCCAGTCACCCGTACGACACCGTCCGTTACCCGTACGACGCCGCTTGTCTTTTCAGAAATTTCGGAAAGAGATATATCCCCTCTATACTTATCGTTGTGTACTGCCGTGGTCTGGATTTGCAATAATTTTGTTGTACTTTTTAGCCATTTGAAGATTCCGTCGGTGTCTCGTCGTCTCGACAAGCAAACTTTCGCTTCAAACAACTTCAAACAGATCGCAAACAAAAAGTAAACAAAAATTGAAATTTTTTGGTTGAAAATTTTTGAAATTAAAAAATTAATCCACCAAAAATTCGATATTTCTGCATATCGAAGAATTTAAAAAAGTTCCTAAATGCGTAATTTTAGGGTTGTAAAACCAAAAAATGTCTAAAAATACTATTTCTAAATTTTCTATGAAAAGTCTTAAATTATATCAAGCGTGTAGACGCGATTTTAAACAAGTAAGGGTCCAAGACACGTAGCCAGCTCACCTTGCTAGGGAGGTGAGGCAAAAAATATTTCAGGAGTTGCATACATTTGTTTTCGTTCTCTTACAAGCAAGGTTGAAAATGTTCTAGGGTGGCCAAAATTTTTCCAGGTGGCTGAGCCCTCCATGGGTCCCCTTTGGCTACGGACATGTTAGGGTCTCGGCTATCAGCAAAGGCAGTAAATGTTGAGGTTTAAAGCTATGTCGCAATGAAAACTGTAACTTTTGTGTAGTTTCGAAACGAAGATTCGATCCCTGAATCCCTCAGATTTGCCTTTAGCGCTCGGCCAAATATGAAACAACGAAAATTTCGCAAGCGGAGCGATCGAGAAACTAGACGTAATTTGAGCATCCTTAAATCCTTGTGAAGCTGTCAAAAACCGTTTCGTGGTTCATGGATTCACGGTCTATGCTCCTCGGACCCACCTGGAGACCGCCGTAAACTAAATCGAGGCGATCCGTACCAAAGAATCCTGAAAAAGTTAAAACTTTCTATTCCTACGAGGTAACTAAAAAATGAGAGACACTTTCGCTTCTATAAGCTGATTTTTATTATTTGCAAAATTTTCAAACATTTTGTCCAATTTAAGCTAAAAAAGTTTAAAATTCCGTACACAACACGGTTTAAATTAGATTTTAAGCGCAGTGTAAACCGGATATAAGAGAGTTGCCGCGACCGGAGAAGAAGTCTCTTATATCCGGGGTACACAACCTTTTTATAACATTTAGATTGGTACAATCTGATTGTCAGATTTCCTTCAAACGGGGGGGGGGGGGGTGGCTGGGCCCCCTTATATGCTAGAAAGTGTCTGTTGCATTCGAAAAGACAAAATTTCGTCGTATTTTGTAACAGCGATTAAATTTGGTTTACTCAAAAAACGTTAGTCATCTGACTGGACGGGACAGGACCCAGTTGGAACTTGGGGCATAAAAAATTATTCCTGTAACTTGTCATACTGATTAATTTTAAACTTATAACCCTTTCTCACATGAATATTTTCTATTTCTTCTCTTATACCGTTTCAAGCTTGGATTTGAACAGCAGTATCTTGGAAAGAACGCGTTTATAATGACCACTCAGCTGTAGGAACTTGGGACCATGTATAGAACAGGGCCGGTTTCCGGAGGGGATATAATAGAGACAGTTTAAGCTTTAGACTAATTGTTTGCTTAGGCTTAGGCTTAGCTTAGTGCTTAGGAATAGGTTCATCCATACGCTTAGGCTTAGGCGTAGGCTTAGGCTTAGGAATAAGTTTATGCTACTGTTCAGGCTATGTTCTATACATGGGCCGGAACTGGACGCTCGACCCGAGGGGCGCTCTGACGTGTTACGACGACAAGTAGTTACCCATGACATACTTGATATGAAATGCTTAATTTGAAGTTTTCAATTTACTCACACGTTTTAGAATCGAGTTTTACACGAATCTCGTCTGATCGAAGAAGAAAAATTGCAGTTTGCAATGCGATCTTTTGCATACGAAACAGTGCAATCTATAATTCCGTCAGCAATGAATAATATTGAACTCCTCAGTCACTGTGATTATCAGCATGTCAGGTATACAACAATTGAATTTTTTTTTCAATTTGCAAAAATACGACTTTAAATATGATTTTTGGTTTAAACTTTCAATCTGGATTGACTTGAATTCGTGCAAAATTTTTGGAATTCCGAAATTTATGCGTCATCCAATTTATCGTGCGCGTCAGCCGTGTTGAAAATTAACGCAACCAATTTGCAAGTACGGTTTTGAAAAACGCTTCAAAAACGAAATTGAATTTCAAAACTGTTTCAAGTTCCCGCAACTATCGATTTTTGAAACTCACGTAGTTTAATTGATAAGATAATTTGATCAATTCCCTATTGGGAAATTGACACCCAAAATATCAGCTCAATTTACTAGTACGATTTGTAAATTGTCTCAATTTCCCACTAAACCAATTTTTTTCAAATTAAATTTCCTTCTTGAAGCGTTTTTCAAAACCGTACTTGGGAATTGGTTGATTCAATTTTGTACAAGGCGGGTACACGATAAAATGGATGACGCATTAAACCAATCATAAAGTAGCCGGCTGGTGTAAACAATAAGGCCGTAACAGTAGTATCAGCATATTCCTAAACGTAAGCGTAAAGATACAGCATATACCTAAGCCTAAACAAATAAACTGATCTAAAGTTTAACTTTATTACAGCCCCGCGGAACAACGGAACAATACTGATTCCTACATGGGTCAATTTTAAGATAAAATTAAAGTGACATATTTGAACCTCGACCCAATAAGAGTAAATATGGGCCAAAGAATAAATGTAACTTGCAAACTTTACGGAAAACCAGCGGCGTATGCAGAAATAATAGAAGGGGTCGATCCGGGTAGATCGTGAAAGGGGGTTTAACACAAGTTGAAAAATACATTTCAATTTATAAGCTCTACTTATGTAGGTAGGTTACATAGATGATAACTCAATGCCATGATCGAACATATAATTGCTATATCTGCATTTACTATATAGTGCACTAAGCTTCTCATATTATTTCCAGTTTTATGAGCAGGGGGTGGGTCCGGACCCTTGGACCCCCCCCCTGCATCCGCCATAACCAGGATGCATTTGGACTTCCAAAATAACGAAAACGGAAACGGACGGCATTCAAAATAATGAGTGTATTTGCCCATGTATAGAACAGGGCCGGAACAGCCGTATAAGCATATTCCTAAGCCTAAGCCTAAGCCTAAGCAAAAAATTAGTCTAAAGCTTAAACTGACTCTATTATAGTCCCTCCGGAAACCGATCCGACCCTGTTCTATACATGAGCCAGTGTATTTGGTGTCAAAAATCATTTCGTATTTTTGAAACTTTATTGCTATCGCATTTTTGCTGTTTTTATCTGTTTTATATTTATTTTATTTTTAAGAAATATGCGACAAGAAGTATTCGATAAAACAAAACGAAATCACATGAACGGTAAGTAATTACGGATTTGGCCAGCTAAACTGGCTTCAAAGCGACGTTCACGGCTTATGTACCAGCAAGGATTAAACGGTTCCAAAAAATGCCAAATTTTTCAAACGAGTTTGCCTAAACCTAAGCATAAGCGTAAAACCTAAACCTGTAAAGTTAAGAATATTTTTTAAACTCGAGTGTATTTTGTAAGTTTATTACATATACGGTTTGAATGCGACAGGAATTCGAAGAAACTTGAAGCATTTCATATGCAACAAATTGTTGTCTGCCCACTATTCTGTGACGCTTGCTAAACCCAGTGCCGGAGCAGGCAGGGGTGAAGACTCCACCCAAATTCTAGGATGGGGCCGTCCAACCCCGCGAGCGAAGCGAGCGAGAAACCATACGCATTTTATAACTTAACGGTTTTTGTTTCAACCGGTTAGGGCTGGAGCCCATTTAGGGGTGTGCGCCTCCCCATACAGGGGATATGGGGTGTAGCTGCTCCTGCCCTGGCTAAACCTGATTCAAAATTTTCAAAAATACGTTGAATCAGCGTTGATTAATTGAACAATTAAAATATGCTGGTTTCAGAAATAACACACGATTTTATGCCATGGTTAACGATGGGCGTTGCAGAAATTACACAAGATTGTCTTACAAAACGTTACTTATACGACTGTGAGTTGACTTTAAGCATTATTGTCTGTCTAAAGCCTAAGCCTGAACCGGCTCATGTAAAGATCAGTGGCGGAACGTTTTTCTGTGCGACTGCAATAGAGTAAAACTTAAGTGTTAGACTATTTTTTGCTTTGCTTAGACTTAGACTTAGGCTTAGAAATAAACTCATTCTTTACGCTTAGGCTTAGGCTTAAGCTTAGGCTTATGAATATGCTTACAATACTGTTCCGCACCTGTTCTTTACATTGGCCGCCTGAACCTTAGCTTGAAATAATTGTTGTATATGTTGTATTGTTTGCTTTGCGATTGTCTCGCCGTATTTTGGTAGTGATTAAAAATAAGCATGGATGGTAGGCTGTTGCCCCCAGCGCCAAACCCCCACACTAAGCAATCCATTCTTGGCAGATTTTTAATTTATAACGAAGTACTGTAAAACTGTTTTCGGCGTTCTGTGGGAGAGACCCTGTCGGAGTCCGTTTTGAATATACTTAGTCCATCGCAAAGACCAGAGCAGAAGAATGGCCTGGACTGCTCAAATGTGTAACACCGGGCTGTGTAAAATCAAATTCAAAAAGTACAGCGATACCCCAAGTCTTCGATCAAAGTACATCAATTGTGATTCGTATCAAAAAAAGTATAATACCAGCTACAACGCAACGATGTAAAAACAGGTTCAGTTGTTCTCTCGAGAACAACGTACTATCAGCTCTGAAAGCTACTTTAACGGCAGTTTTGTTAACTCAATTCATTAAATACGGCAATCTACCACCCTAAACGGCGTCTTATCCTGGTTTCTAGCTCTTTGTACATGTCAGAACGAACGTAGTCTATTTGAATCAGCTTTTAATCTGCCCCTATTCAAGGCCTGGTTTATGCCTAACATTACGTATGCAATATTTACCCCATTCAAAATCGAATATTTAGAATAAATTCAGTTGTAAACTGCACGCATCTCTGGCTCATGGCTATGTCAAATCATCACATATACATAAACATGAATATGCAGATAGAAAGAAAATATAAACGTATAATACATTTTAACAGGTATATTAAACCGTTGAAATTGGAGGTCAAAGGTCATGTACCTACCGCAGTGTTTCCGCTTTTATGATTTTTTCAATTTCCCACTGCCCTGCTGATTTTCAACTACCGTGAGGGAAATTGAAACTGAAATTTGGGTGCCCATTTCCCACTGCAGTTTTGGTGACTTTTCAATTTCCTTTTTGACAGCAAATTTAGCTTATCAATTTCCTATTTAAGTTTTAAAAATGTCTCAATTTCCTACTGCTGTCCTATTTAAATTCCCTATTGGGAAATCGACACTCAAAATATCATTTCAATTTACTAGTACGGTTTGTAAATTGTCTCAATTTCCCACTAGACCAATTTTTTCAAATTAAATTTCCTTCCTGACGCGTTTTTCAAAACCGTACTTGGAAATGGTTGCGTCAATTTTCCACACGGCGGGCACACGATAAAATGGATGACGCATTAGATCTTGCTCTATACCTACAGGTAGGCTATTATTTGCGACCTTATTTGTGCCATTAACCTTACAGCATGGGAACATTGACAGATGTAGATACTCTCTGAAATAGGCTTTTTCAGACTACACAAATTGAGTTAAATTCGACTCCGCCATAGTCAAATTAGACTCATTGAGCGATTTGGGTAAGTCGTATTTGACTCTGGCAGAGTCGAGTTTCACTCAGTTTGTGTAGTCCGGAAAGCCTATTTCGGGGAGAGTCAATTTAACTCACAGTTTTTGCAGGGTCAGAAATAAGCCGTGAACAATTTTAATATCGGTGTTTCAGGTACGCTGATGGAACTGGTGAACGCTTACAGTTAGAAGTTTCAACTTATGAGCCCATTATGCAATTCGTTTAGTCTAAATATTTGTTTAGCTATAGTTGACAAACGTACGAACTCCCGTAAATATCGGACAGGTAAAGCTTACATTAAAGGCGCCGACGAGCTGAGTACAACGGGACCATTTTCATGGCTGCAGGACGTGGACGTGTAGTTCAAAAGTTATGGCTTAAAAAATGTTTGTGTAACATCTTCTGCAGATATAGCAATTATTACCAGTTAGGGCCAATGTAAACAACAGGGACGGAACAGTATTATAAGCATATTTCTAAGCCTGAATTAGTATGCAACTTACCTAAATTTTCATGTCATAAAATGTACCAGCGTGCGTTGCATTTTCGGCTTACCCCACCCCATTTCTGGGGGGGAGGGGGTGGATGTCTCTGGAAGTTGGCAATATTCATATACAAATATGTACACAGCAGGTGAAGATTTTAAAGTAAAATGATAAGAATTGCTAAAAAGTATGATGGTATACTTTTTCGGTTTAAATGCCGTTCGGTGCCGACTGGCGTCGATTGGCATCGTCGGGTGTCGATCGGAGCTGGGTGGTCGATTTTTGTACGTAAAATGTACCCAGTTGCATACTCTTGTTCATATATGTTTAATCCACTTTTGGTGGTGGGATTGAACCAGCCACATACGGTGAACTAAGTGCTCTCATAATCTCAAATGTGTGTAGCAACTATCGCCATTGTTTACCAACTTGAAAAGGGTGAGGTTCGAAATTTGGCACATTTTATTTGTAATTTGCCCGACTGTCGCCTTGCGAATTTTGTTATTAATATTTAATGTTTTACAAAACACATAAAGACAAGTTAGTACCAATTTATAGAACAGGACCGCAACAGTAGTATAAGCATATTCCTGAGCCTAAGCCTATGCCTGAGGCAAGCAAAAAATATGGGCCCAAGTTAGGAACTTGCGTTTGCAGTCTACATATATTGAAAGTATCGCTTTGAAATTATGTATACTTTGTGCTTATGGTTTGCAATGCAAGCTTTAGTTACTTAATATCTTTCGTTAATCCTTAGAATAAAATTCTCTTCTCATTTGTGTCTTCAAGCAACATAAATTGCCGTTCGGTGCAAGAAAAGTTTCGCCCAAAGATGGTTGGATTTTGAAAATTTTTGCATATTTGATCTTCTGGCCAATGCTACTTTACGGGGCGTAACAGTAGATTACGCGCATTCCTAAGCCCAAGCCTAAGCGTTAGCGTTGCAAAAATGAGTCCCTAAGCCTCAGGCTAAGCCAAAAAAAGTAATCTAGAATCGACACCTACTCTTTTATACACCTACCAGAAACCTGGACGCCACTTAAAGTAAAATGGGCCGATATTCTCATAACCTCCGCTGGTTATTCCACGCTCAAATTTGTATATTTGAAAAATTTGATTTTTTAAGGAACTAAGGTATGATACCCGATTTGGACCTTAAATTTTTTGTTAAAAGGGAGACAAATTATGTATAGCATTAGACGCAGCTGTTGGAGCTGAGTCAAACAATGTTAAATTTTCTGCAATCAAACGTCTGGCTAACGAATTATGGACAAATAACTGATTTGTTACCAATTATTTGGGACGGTGCCAAATCAGTTATTAAACCACAACTTGTTAACCAGAGGTGTAACTATAAAAATTTAACACAACTGGACTCAGCTGCACAAGCTGCGTCGAATGGTATGTAATTTGACGAACGTTTTAACAGAAAAATTTTTGGGTTCCAAAAATGAATCTTGGGATGAGCCACCTTAAAAATCAAATTTTCCGAAAATACAAATTTGGTCGTGGAATGACTAAGAGAGGTAATTTAAACCTCAAATATGGCACAATTTTCAAGAATCCAACCGTCTTTGTGCAAACGCCAGATGGAGTGGATATACCGAAAAGTACCAGCAGTTTAGTTTACTATTTTCACACGGGTACGTTTGAAACTC
>JASANG010001983.1:152500-194851 GCA_030248215.1 Enoplolaimus lenunculus | reverse complement strand
TTACGGCTGCGACCAACGGGTACCTCTGCGGACGAATCCGAGTGGTATCCCTCACGGGTGTTCATGGCCGTGGGTCTGCCTAGTAAGCCGACGTGTCTAGCGGATGATGGTCCCCCAGGCGTGACGTCGGGTTTTGAGAGTCACAAAATTCCAACGTCGTCATACGCCTAAGCTCTCATGAACACTCGCGTGCGTGGCTAAGTCGGCCCCAACATATGGTTATAATTTTGATTGGTGTGGTTGCCGCTGATTTTCCTAATTAGGACTAATGATTTCTGCGTCTAAATTCTGGTGAGCACTTGGTCTCCTGACAAGGTTCATTGATTTCACTGAAACACCTGTTGTAATTTTCGTAGAATTTGAATACTTAAGTTATTAGTCTATTGTAAAAGAGGGCGAGTCGACCCGCGCCTCTGGGTTTTAGTTCCGAGATGGATAGCCTGGTTCGCCCCAGTGCTGTTTTGTCTCTTGAAATTTCAGCCATGGCTCTAGGCCAGGAAGTTTCTCGACTGCTCAAGGTTCAACAGGGAACACAACTTAAAGTTTTGGTTTATTGAGTACACATTTTATTTCATGTAATTACCTCTATGCAACGAAACTGGGACTAATCAGTTTCCTGCTTGACAGCCTATGGTTATTTTGCACGCAGAACGCTGGTTACGATAAAAATTAGCTGAAAGTTAGTTGAAATTGCTGACTGAAAGTGAATTTGCAATTAGATCTCTTATACGCATCTAGATCCCTGTACGCTGGGATAATCTTACCATGACCTAATGTTGACTGGTTGCGGTGAAATAGTTACGTATTGTTACCCCTGGGTATGCTCATGCAACGGATTTTCCTGTGCCAAGCTGCTTAGAGCATTATCTGTCAAAGTGGCAAGGGCAGGGCTATGCTTAATCCTGCGTGGCGGAGCTGCTGCGTGGAGGGCACAGTGTTGAATTAGCATACCCATGGTCCCTAGATACATATCCGAGAAGACACGCGTGCGTACCACATGAGTTGTAGGTGGTCAAGTGAGCTAAGGTATTCTTTCAGTCAGCCACAAAGTCGAGGGTGAATTCGCAGATAGGGGTGACAAACCGCGCCTGTTTCTTACAATTGTGTATCCTGTTCACTCCTAAGCCTGGGTCTCTCACGGCTGCATATTCAGCAGTTTGATAGTCAACGGCGGTGGTATGCCTTACAGCTGAGTTCCTAGGGCCTGACTAGAATCGTTCGAATTCACGGGGTATACAAAAGTTTTGTACTTGACAGGCAGGGCCTTAGCTCTTTTGTTTGACAATTCCCTAATGCTTAGCATCGGGCTGACTTGGCCTCCCTGCTGCCGTTGACACTCAATGCTCTGAGTATTACTAAATAGATTTTTGTCTTGGCCAGTGACTATTCACTAAAATTCAGGCCTCAAGTTTTTCATTCTGATCACACGCCTACTACGTTTCCCATGATACATACCCCTTCACGAGATTAGCAGGAGAATTTGTACCTGCGTTGTCGCCAACGCCAGGCAAAGTTTAAGGCAGAATTTCGAATCACACCCCCTTTGTGATACCGAGAAAATCCTAGTGCGGCCCCCTCTTACGTACTTACTTACCCCCTGCGCGCAACGCGCAGCACCCCCTAGTGCACCGAAAACTCGGTTTGCTGTGTCGCGGCTCGCGCTTCGCGACTGAAAACCGAAGAAAATCGAAACTGAAACTGAAATTTGCAGCCGTGCACTGCGTTTATATACCTTTTTCTCTCAGCTCTCAGCCAATGAAATTCTAAGCGAGGCAGGCGCGGTTCGAGCAATGCGATTGGTTAAAATTAATACGGCTGCAAAGAGCCAATGAAATTTCACACAGGGCAAACGCAGCGAAGCCACGTGATTGGCTGACAAAACTCAGGTTGCGGGAGCCAATGAGAAAATGTAAACAAATTTGTTAGGCGGCCGCTGATTGGCTGTAGGGGTTTAGACATAACCTCAGCATTTGTAGCCAAGGGGTGGGCCGATGAAATTAGGTTTAAGCGGTGTGGCCGAGGGGCAGGTAGCAATCTCGGATGTTGCAGGCAGAGCTGACAGGGTTGGACGACTCCCTCAAAATACAGGCACGCGCGCGTGACTTTTCACTTAGGATGTCCATTCCCGCGTACAGGGCCTATCTCACTGTCAATAACTAAGGCTCCACGATGCAATACAAAACAGAGTATAAAAAATTAAAGGCACGACAAAAATAGAAAGCACAAAAACCAAACGAGATGTGCCAAAATCCAGTAAAACTAGAGAGCGGGACCTATGTCATAAGCGGCCAGGTTATTTAGTCAACCGAAATTCACCACTACTACCCTAGCGGCTAGCGTGTGTCTACAGCCCTAGAATTTCCTTTTTACCAAACCAGCTGATGTACGTAGGCTATACTAAAGCGTCACAAGTTCAAAATTCACTAGGGTTTCCTACCCAACCTGGCCAACAAAACGATAATATAAACACAAAAGCACAAAAGATAGGGCAGACGGGTACAAGGCGTACACACTTAAACGTTACAAATCCGTACACTCATAATTCCTGGTAAAGTGTCGAGGCAGCCTTAAGAAAAATTTCTGTGCTATTCCCGAAATGCTTGTACTATGACTTCAGCCGAACTCAAGGAACACACACTCTAGACACTCTTAATCGACTCAGAGAGTCCGCCTAAATTACGGGCCTTGGACTAGCCATAACTTTTCAAGCATCGGTTTCCGAACAGCGGTCAGGGTGGTTTTATTGCTCATTGCGATGCGCCGGACCCGATAGGACCAGTCCCAGCCCTAGATTCCGGAAAACGTGATTTTGCATTTTTGGACCGGGGATCCGTAACGTGTTACACGTAAAATTTCGAGAACTTCAAGTGCTAGTAACTTCTTAACGATCAAATCAAAACGACTACATTGAAATTTACAACGGCATCGGGTATGATTTTTATGGTTCTTGTAAGCTTTCCCTAACATTTAAAGCTAAGTCTTGGACTACAACATCTTCTTGTGCTCTGGTAATACGTCTCATAAGCCTAAGTCTAAATCAAGCTTGATGCTAAACCGTAAATGTGGAGAAAAACGTACAAGAACAGTTTTACAACCAATGTTCTCAAGTTTAAAATATTCGCTGAGGTTAAATCCTCATTTTGCTAGCCGAGCGAACGGAAAATATTTATTTGGAACCAGGGTGCAACTGACGGAGAAAAATTGCAGAGTCGGAAGTGAAGCGAAATTAGGTTACAATAACTACAATAACCCTTGATTTGCTCATTTCAACAAATATCAATTAGTAAGTATCTGTGAGGCGTTGTTAAAAACTTTGGTTTCATGCTTTTTCGAATAATCATGGTAACAACAAAACTTGTACCAAAAGCTGAAATGCCAATGCCCTGTTTTTGGTATCGCTGCATTATGTTATTTATGTTGCACCTCTACCGTGGGAAGAACAATGTAGCCGGATCACATCTGATAAGATGTGTGGGCGAGTTAGTCGCACAGGTTTGTGGCCTTTTGGGCTTAATCGGAAATGACCCGGGGAGCGTTGCCACTGATTTGTGGCCCCGCTGTCCGGTCGGTCATGATCTCAAAAGTTGCGGCACAGAATATTTATAGTGGAGAGAGCTTGCTACAGCGGTGCGCATGTACTAATATGCGTGGAGATGCTTAACTAAACGGATGCTGCGGATGCACTGCGACATTGCGGATGCTAAGCTGGGGTTGCCCAAGTCAGATCTGACTTGGGCAGGGCAGATTTGCCCGATGCTCTCATGATTCTAAAAACTTTCTATCCGAAACATTTTGTGTGGCAGGTTTAAGAATTTTTACAGTGTGTGTCTTATTGTGTGTGTAAATTTATGTGTCAGTTGTTACTTATTGTGTGAAAATATTGTTACGCCTCTGGGTTTTGTTATGTCTAGTATTGTGACCGTGGTTTTGGATTGCGTTTGCGCGTGGTATTCGAGCGCGGGCTAGTTATGCAAATTTTATGAGGATAACAGTAATATGGTGAATAGAGTTATGAAGAGAAATCAAGTGCACGTTTTTGTAGACTTGGTTTGACAATTCTGAAATGATTGTGTAAATTTTGGTGCGGTCAAGCCTCACCTGCGATCGCTCGCGGGTGGGTTGGTAGGAAATGTCAACTAAGGTAGCCGAGATCTCGGCGGTGTAAGTTTATGATTTCTGCTTACTTCGCGCTGTTTATGGCGGCGCGGATGTTGCTGATTCTCTCATAAGGGTGTATATAGTGAGGGCGATCACTCGGGATCTAGGTACATCCGCCGGGGGACCTGATCGACTGTGGCGACGCCCTGTGGATGGAAACTCGTTGGTGGGATCCACGCTGACGAGTTTTCTGAATGTGGGTAAGGCGGTCAACCCCCGTCGGAGGTTCGGATTCCGTTTGTTTGCTTTTGCTGCATACACACTGGATCTTATGGAATTTCGCGATTACCTCCAAGGATGTCGACTCAGGATATACCCACTCCGGACACGGGTGACCTCTCATCCTGATTAAAAAGATACCATCTAGTGAAATTAAGGGAGCTGAGGGTGGGCAGCATTCAATTTCCACCTTTAGCTTTACAGCTTCCAACATCCCAAATTCTGCTTGACGCGAGAGTACTGAATCTGAACCGCGAGGATGATCGTTCAATTTTTCAACTTCTAGCTCAAACATTTCAATCTGAACCATTAGTAAATCGGTTAATAATGCCGCCAAAGCGCATGAAACGCAACAACAAGTCTCCATCAACTCAGCCGACAGCGGAAAACAAAGTCGAAATCAGGTGCAATTTTTTTGTTTAAAGTTACCTTTTTTAGGTTCACACAGCTGTAAATTAATAAAGCAATTATATCAGCTGTTTGAACAATATTTCAATCGATCCGATTTCAAACTTCGTATCGCAACCACCAACCAAACCAAAATCCGCAATATCTTTAGGGTTAAACATCAAATCCCGTTGCTGTTACGCTCAAACGTTATTTATTTGTATAAATGATCTGTTCGTTAGATTATGTTGGGGCTGCGAACCGTCAACTATTTAAACGTGTGAGTGAACATCAACAAGTATCCGATCGCACCGGATTGCAAACCACATCGAGTCTTAAGCATAATTCTGTCATTTCCAAACACTGCAGTGTAACCAGGAATCAGTGTCTTTCGAAAGATTTTTCAATCATCGCGACGCCACCCAGACAGAACTCCAATGCACGATCCAATTTTGCTTTGCAAATCCTTGAATCGGATTTTATACAACGCATGCGCCCTAAATTAAATGTACAAAATAATGCATTTAATTTTAGGATTTTCACATGACCCATGTCACTGTTTTGTTACGATCTAAATCCTATGATTTATAATTGCTATATATATTGCATTGAAATATTGTGTTATCAATTCTGTATATATTGACTATAAGCCAGCCTAACCCTAATCATAAAGATAAGCTTAAGCCTAGTGTAAACATCAGTCTAAGGCTAAGCATAAACCTAAGCTTAAGTAAAATATACTTCGTTTTGTTGGAGCATCTTTTCTGTTACATTTTTCCCAAAACAAGGTGATTTTGGCAAAACAACACTCTTCAGCATTCGACTATTTTACGTACTTTTGTGTCCTGCAATATTAATTTGCTTCCGGCGCCGCTGAGCGCGTCTGAAAGTAACATACATACCACAGTCATCGACCACAAGAACTAAGCAAACACAGCATTTCGTACACAAATTTTTTAACTCAACTGTTTGACATTTCGAATAATTTGTATTGATTTTAGTTATTTTGCAAATTTTAAATTATAAATTTGTTTGCATGGTTTTAACATTTTACGCCGACAAATGTTTATTCGCCCACAGCTGCGCAAGACAGATCAACAGAATGGACTTTTTCTACCTAAAAAATCCATTAAGTGTAGCTACTTCACTGTGAATTTCAGTTGTTGATTTTATCTCAGAATGACATGGGCCAATGTTACTTTTAGGGTTATGCGGGGTTCACGTTATAACCGGGGCAGGCGGGACACGGTTTGTCCCATGTTGATTCGACGTCAACGTTAAAATTCGGGCTCTTATATCGGGTCCACAGACAAAACTCGAATGTCATATGACATTAGCTTACAAACCACTGCTCTCAAATGATCAATGTGTATAAGGGACGGTATGTCATGTGATATTGTGGGACATTTATGCGAATATCATATGATATTCCAAAATTTCAACGAATATCATATGATATTCAGCGGGACAGTGCAACCTTTTGGTAGTAATAAATGAATGTAAAGTTGGACGGCGAGGTACAAACGTGCTTTAAATACCAAATACATGCCTGCAAATCGTTTTCGACAAAAATCGCTTAAAACCACAGCTTCATAATTCAAAAATTCAAATTTCAAATTCTAGTATCATATGATATTCAACAGGACAATTTGGGTATGTTACCTCAACAATGCAGACGATTTGAAAATATATCATATGATATTCGCAGACAATACCTGGAATATCATGATATTGAAGGACAAAAGGTGACCTACACATGATATTAGCAGACAAATACAAATTTTTGAGTACGATATGGGGTCTACAAGCAGACAAAATGTTACCCAATAGTCTAATAGGGACAAAACGTGTCCCAATCTGCCCCGGTTATAACGTGAACCCCGCATTATAACAGTACCTAAGCGTATTTCTAAGCCTAAGCCAAAGCGTTGCAAAAGCGTACTTCTACAAGCCTAAGCATAAGCCTAAGCCTAAGCCTAAGCAAAAAAATGTAGTCTACAATGTACGTCTACTCATTTACAGACCCAGCTGAAACCTGGACGGCCCTAAAAGTAACGAGCCATAAGTTGAATCAACTCACAAGCCTGAGCTCTGAGTTAGGTGTTTCGAAACTCGCGCAGCCAAAACGCTCTACTACAATTTTCTCACGCGCTTAGAATTAGGTTCAGGAAAAGGTTTACCTAAACCTAATCCTTTGTCTTTATGTCAAGGCAAGAAAAGTTCAATTTTCTTTTTTGTAAAAATGTTTGGGGCCCACTTTTAACCTTCTGCTGAGTGGCACACAATATCCAGCTTCCTGGACCTTCGCCTGATAGGCCAGATAGCCAGCTCAACCCTTTCGGTTATGAACCAAAAGAAAATCTGCTCGCGAGACGTAGCGTCCGCAGTGATTACGTAAATCTTACGCACCATCGTGTGATGATCAGGGGCGAAACGTTTTTCTGTGAGACTGCAACAGAACAAGCGTAAGCTTTAAACTGTATTTTTTGTTTAGGCTTAGGCGTATGAATATGCTTATACGACTGTTACGGCCCTGTTTCATACCATTGGCTCGTGCCACTTTAGCATTGTACACTGCAAAAAATATGGTGATTTAAATTGATTCTTTCTGAAATAGGCTGTACGGACAACGTGAGTCGAACTTGACTCTGGCAAAGTTGAATTTGATTCAGCTTGTGTAGTCCCGTCGAGCTTATTTCAGAGATAGTCAATTTGACGCGCCATTTTTTGCAGAATACAAGCTTTTAGTAAAAAGTATTAATTTAAACCCTTGATGCATTTTGTAACATTTTATATTATCTTGCCGCAAATCTAAAACCAAACCGTTTATACGATGGGATATAGTCACCAGTTTTGCTATTTGCCTACACAATACCGCTCCTTTGTGTTTCATCAAATATATCATCAGATGTGTAAACACGGCGTCAAATATTATGACAATATTCTGTGATTCATAGACATTGTTGTATTGTTAAAATTTGACCGATTCTTCAATTTGAATTTTATTTTGAAGCTTGCAAAGCTCTTGCATGCTTTTCTAGGGTAACCTGGATCAAAAGTACAGCGACGCTTTCGGCACCTCAAAGAACTCCGGTTGAGCAGGCACTATCTGAAACGCGTCGGCGTTGGATGGCTAATCAATTTTAAAAAATCCACTGCGTTCAAATGTTGTTTTACAGGGATCGACCTGTTCAAATTGACCAGCTTAGAGCCTGAATATTTATAGATGTTAGGGTCCACTCCAGGTTTCTGGTGGGTCTATAAAAGAGTAGGTTTAGATTCTAGGTTACAGTTTTTACTTAGGCTTAGGCTTAGGAACTGATTTTCGTAACGCTTAGGCTTAGACTTACGCTTAATCTACTGTGGCGCACCTAAAAGTAACATTGGCCGAGGTCAGAACGAACCTGCTGCCTCCTTGGTCGACATTCTCAATGGTGCGTAGCGTTGCCTCTTGGTGGTAACTCTTATAGCATTCGACTCAGTGAGTGGCGAGTGCGAAAACCTGCATATTGTACGTATTTAACATAGCCTACATCTGTGCCAATTCTGAGTGTCGCGATTGCAGTATTTCGATCAGTTTGACAACATATCGCTAACTGATGATAACTGCTAGTTGCATTTGAGAATATGGCATCTGACCGTTAATATTTACCTTGTTTGCTCCGATAGCTCCAAAAGTCTTGAAGTTGTATCTTTCCGAAACGAAATACTTGCAATTTATACTTTGATTTTTGAGAACTGTATTGTTTTATTTTTTAAATTGCAGTGCAAAAAACGTCAACTGCAAGTGCAATTTTTGCAATTATGCAAGTTTTGACGTTTAATGTTCAGTTTTTAGTCTATTTGCGACTAGCTATGTATTTTTGTTTCATCTAAACTTAAAAAAAACAATATTTGTTAAGAGAGTTGTTAGCGTTTTGATGCGAGAGAAATAGTACTTGTAGCGATTATTGTATTTTATGCTTTGTTTTTAGCTCTTAAACTCCTACAAGTTGTAACTGTTTGTTCAAATTTAAACCAAGCACATAGTGACGAATGCAAGGGGGATCGCCTAGTATATACACCCCCGATAGGAATATAACTGTAAAATTTTAGCTACAGATTTAGTACTAAAATTGCGTTTTGCTTCTCGCTCGCTTTCGTCACTTCCGCAATTAATCACGTTCCCCTTTTTGAAATTTTTGACTTGGTCACTACCAACACGTATCATCATTATTTGATGCGAAAAAACATTGTAGTGTTTTTCGCTGTTTTTACAGACGGAACTATTACTACAAGTCGCCTAGAAGTTGAACCACCCCGAGCCGTGGGTCTCAATTTTGGTCTTTACCCCTTTTTAGTCAATATTGTTGCGAAAACCCGTTTATGGGACGCCTAAAAATTGTTGGTTGGTCTTCAAGTTTAAATCGTTGCGGACCATTTGGTTCTATTACCTGGCCCGTATTCTCAAGTGCGTGAAGCGCCTATCGCTAGTTGGTAATAGGTCTTGTAACTTTCGAACCAGTCAATGATGACGCTAAAAATTCAGCACATTTTTCGAATGTTTTGCTCTACTGCTGTGACAATTTTGAGTTCAGTTCAACTACTGCAATAGTTTGTATTAAGTTTGAAAACCTATTTCTAACTGATGATAGTTGCTATACACATTTGAGAATACGGACGCTGTATATGAAGTTTTATTGCTTTTCACGACAAAAGTTTGATTGGTTTATTATTTCAAGGCTTGGTTCTTTGCTAAATATGTCTAGAAGAATTTGGTATCAGTGGTACCGTATATGGTTCACACACTGCAATGGTATGGCAAACTTGACCGAATGTCCTAGATATACGTAAAGTTTTTATAACAAATTGGGCCAATGTTACTTTAAAGGCCGTCACATTTTCCCGGGACGGAAATGTACCAGGAGTACCCGTCCCATTTTGTCGGGACAGCAATGTACTAGGAGTACATTCAAAAAATATAATTGGGCCAGCGGGACAGTTGAGACAGATGAGACAGTGGAATAGATGGGACAGATGGGACAGTTCGGACAGTTGGGACATATGGGACAGTCGGGACTGATGGGACAGATGGGACAGCGGGACACATGGGACAGTTGGGACAGATGGAACACTTGGGAAAGTTGGGACGGACGCTACAGTTGGGGCAGATGGGACACATGGGACAGATGGGACAGATGGTACAGTTGGGACAGATGGGACAGATGGGACAGCGGGACAGAGGGCAGTTGGGACAGATGGGACACTTGGGACAGTTGGGACAGATGCTACAGTTTGGACAGATGGGACAGATGGGACAGATGGGACAGATGAGACAGCTGGGACAGCGGGACAGATGGACAGTTTGGACAGATGGGACAGTTGGGACAGATGGGACAGATGGGACAGTTGGGACAGATGGGACAGATGGGACAGTTGGGACAGTTGGAACAGATGGGACAGTTGGGACAGATGGGACAGTTGGGATAGTTGGGATAGTTGGAACAGATGGGACAGTTGGGACAGATGGGACAGTTGGGATAGTTGGGACAGTTGGGACATATGGGACAGGTGGGACATATGGGACAGGTGGGACACTTGGGACAATTGGGACAGTTGGGACAGATGGTACAGTTGGGAAAGATGGGACAGACGGGGTAGTTGGGACAGATGGGACAGCGGGACAGATGGTGCAGCTGGGACAGATGGGACAGATAGGACACTTGGGACACTTGGGACAGATGGTACAGTTGGGACAGATGGGACAGTTGGGGACAGTTGAGACAGATGGGACAGTGTGACAGATGGGACAGATGGGACACTTGGGACAGTTGGGACAGATGGGACAGTTGGGGCAGTTGGGACAGATGGGACAGATGGGACACTTGGGACAGTTGGGACAGATGGGACAGATGGGACAGTTGGGACAGTTGGGACAGATGGGACAGTTTGGACAGATGGGACAGTTGGGACAGATGGGACAGATGGGACAGATGGGACAGTTGGGACAGATGGGACAGTTGGGACAGTTGGGACAGATAGGACAGTTGGGACAGATGGGGCAGTTGGGACACTTGGGACAAATGGGACAGATGGGACAGTTGGGACAAACATGACAGTTGGGACAGATGGGACAGATGGAACAGTTGGGACAGATGGGGCAGTTGGGACAGTTGGGACAGATGGGACAGTTGTGACAGTTGCGACAGATGGGACAGCTGGGAGAGTTGGGACAGTTGGGACACTTGGGACAGATGGGACAATATATATCCTACGTAAATATATCTGCCCGTGCATATGTAAACAGGAGCGCTTAAGTGTGCACTCCGGGTATATTTGTGTCCCGGGAAATTGGGACGGCCTTTATAGTAACATTGGTCACAAATTGTATCACTTTTTAAGACATTTTTTCAGAAATTTTAAACTATTTCTATGCTCAAAGTGTATTTTAAATAAACAAATAATAGAAAAATAAATAAATAAATAAAGAAATAAGTAAATAAATAAATAAGGAAAAATAAATAAATTACAAATTATGGATCAAAAATCAACAAATATACAAAAACGTTCTCGATTTTCAGACATCAGCGATTACCTGCCTGCGCTGATTGGTGTCACTTACATTGCGCTTGGAATAACTCTAGTGACAGCGTTCTATCTTGGAACGTTTGTCGATTTGAGTTATTCCAAACGGCAACAAACAATTATGTCGCCAACTTACTACACTCAAGGTGCAGTAAGCGTTGGCGACATAGTTGCAGTTGCACTCGTTGTTGGTGTTGCAACTGTTGTGTTACGCAGCGATGCAACAGGCAACAGCGTTCGCTGGACTGCAGTTTTGCATTCGCTTGTTATCGCAGCGATGGTATCCTATCAGGTTAGCAAATTCGATATCAGGGTGCTACCGGAGGTGAAAAATACCGGAGCCGAACCCGGAGGTCAACGAAACTTGCAGAGGCCGATTTTTTGCTGGAGCCGGAGCCTGAGGCAGACCTCCGGTTGTACCCTGCTCGATATAAATAATATTGATGCGAGAAAGGGTTATAAAATCTTTTGATTTTGTGATAAAAATTGAAATAAAAATTGCAAAAGTTGCACAAAAATTGCTCTACAACTAGTGGCGAATGCATATATGGAGATTTTTGCCTTCAATATAATTAAAGCTGAATCGCCCCACATACGTAAATATTTTGGTCGCTGTTCCAATTGATTTTATTTATGTGTGAATTACAACGAATACCATGTTATATTCAGTGGGAAAGTGTAATCTTCGGGTGCTAATAAATTGAGGGAAAGTCCGACGGGAGAGGCAGACATGTGCGTAAAATACCAAATACACGTCTGCAAATCCATTTCCGACACAAATTCGCTCAGAAAAATACTGTCATAATTCAAAAATTCAAATTTCAAATTCTAGTATCATATGATATTCAACAGGACAATTTGGGTATGTCACCTCAAGTATGCAGACATTTGAACATTTGAACATATATCATACGATATTCGTTGACAATACGTCGAATATCATATATTGAAGGACAAAAAATGACCTACACATGACGATTGCAGACAAATACTACTTTTTGAATAAGATATGAGGTCTATTACAGACAAAGTGTATCCCAGTAGACTAATAGGAACCAAACGTGTTCCAGACTGCCCCTGTTATAACTTGAACCCCGCATAAGAAGATTTCGAGCGGCGTTGCAACATCTTTGTTGCAAATATTCTTGACTCGGTTGCAAATACTGCAATCACGTTTAAGGAGTTCAAATTTCAGATTCCTTACGCGCTCACCTTACTATCATTTTGGAGTCAAGTTTGCCTTGAATTTGAGTCGTTAATTGCACCCACAACCCCGTCAACCACTGTTACCCATTCTACAACTCTACCCTCGACAGTTTCATCCCAAGCGAGTTTTCGAATAATGCGATCTCTTATCGAAGATCAGCAACTATTGAAAAGCTCACAGGTGTACTATACATCGCAGACTGCAGCAAGAACTTATGTTGCATGCGCTGTGTTGCGTCTTATTGCAAGTTGTTGTGCTGCAGTTTGCAGTGCAGTTCTGTTGAAGAAATGGTGGCAAAACGCAGTCGTATATGTATTCGGGGTAAGTCCATACTTGTAGCATAGTTTTGTGAACCATGTTTCACATTAATAATTTCAGCCCATGTATAGAATAGAGTCGGAAACGTAGTATAAAATCTAAGAAAGTTAGTCTGAAGCTTAAACTGACCCTTTTTACAGCTAAGCTGGAAAACGAACCGGCCCTGTTCTATTCACGAGCCATGCTTTCTATTTCATCTGGAGATGTAATTCAGTTGTAGTTTGGCTTGATTTTTTAGGTTCGTCGCAAAATCAACTGTGTGATTTATCTTGTAAGCATTACAACCAGTTTTATATATGCTCTTCCGATGTTTGTAATTCATTTCAACATGGCGTTCGGAAGCCAAATTTGTCATTATAACGCCGCAACAAGTGCTGGACTGCAGGTATTAATACCACATAAACATGCAGCAATAGTTTGTACTCGTTCATCATAATTTACGCTTAGATTTAGGCAAACGCTTATCTATGCTTAATACTAAAGCCGGAGTTGCCTTTAGCTTAATTTGCCTAACGCCTAAGCTTACACATTAGCCTAAACCTAAACATTACCTTAAAAAATGTCAGAGACTACTCGTGACGTGGTAAACGTCTAATGTTTTCAAAATTGTGTTTAGTTTTGAAAACCAGCAAGTTTCAAAGTTTTTAATTTTAGCTCAATAATAATTATTTTGGTGATTTTTTAATTGATAACTTATATAATTCGCCAACTGAAACTTTACCAGTGTAATACTGTTAGGGATTAGTTGCACTTTTACTGCTTCAAGGGCCCATGTAAAGATCAAGAGTGGAAAGTTTTTCTGTGCGACTAGAATAGAGTAAGCTTAAGCTTTAGACTAATTTATTTGCTTGGCTTAGGTTTAAGCTTAGGATTATGCTCATTCTTACGCTTAGGTTTTGGTTTAGGTTTAGGCTTTAAGGCTTAAGCTTAGAAATATGCTTATAATACTGTTTCGTCCCTGTTCTTTTGGTCGCTTCATGCGAGAAACGGTTAAGACAGCGTAAATATATTTGCATTTTGCTTCAGGCAATTTTATCAGATCCAACGTACCATTTTGGTCCGGCATTTTTCTACGTCGCCGTATGCTTTATCAGTGCCATTGGTGTAATATTCGACTTGAGTCAATCTGAACCTTCACCAAGCGCTCACGGGGGGGCTCAAAGCTTACACCGGTGCGCCGCCCTTGCTGTCTTGCTGATCAGTAGCAGTATGATGGTTCTGGAACAAATTGCCAAAATCCTAGGGTACAACCAAAAAATAGACTCTGGTCAAGCTACCCTGGATTTAGAAGGGGGTATGCCGCATTGTGAACTGCGGGTGAGACAATTTGGACTGGGCGCAAACGCGACAGTGCTGATTCTGGTCGTTTTGTTGACTGTGGCTATTGGTGTCCAAAAATGTGTCAAATAAATTTTGTAATATTTGCGCTATACAATGGTTGAAATAAAGTGGATATATTCACTTGAAATTTCTGGAGACTCGAACAATGTACTTGTACAGCCTGTACCGGCGCTGGTCAAAATATTTTTCTCGCTCAATGGTCACCGTTCGCACGCCACATTTAGGCATTATTATTGAGTTCCGAAATGAAATTCATGTTACGACCCTGGCTATTAAGGACTATTTGCAGTGGTATGTTTTGGAGAGACTTCGGCCTTGGATTAATATTGAAATGAAGGATAATCCTGACAAATGAATTGATAATTTTGATACAGAATAGAATGAGGAAGTTTTGTGATAATCAAAGCTTCGCGTGTAAAAATGTGTCAAAAATACGAAAATTTGATCGCTTTTGACAAAAAAAGCGTTTATATTAGTGCGAATATATAACGTTTTGATAAACGATGAAACCATTTAATTAATAGCGCTTTAGTACAGTGGTGATTGACTTTAGTCCTGTTTCACATGAATATTTTCAATTTCGTACGAGATGTAATTTTAAATAAGATTCGGTCCTCAGTCCCTCGGGTGGGAAGCGATGCGATGACCATTTATCTATAGGAGTTTGACGCTCGAGCCCGAGATCAGTGATTTTTCACTGCGCATATATGTTAGAATTGTTAAACACTGCACAGAGTGTCTGTGTTGCTCGTATATTACTTGTATTTGTTGCTGATAGTATACTCTATGAGTTAAAGGGTTAGAGTTTGAAACTTGTTGTTTGAAACACGAAAAGCGTTTAGCGTAGGTTTAATTTTATATATAAAATAAACGCTCGAGCTTGGGACCAAAAAGATCTAAACGCATCGGCACTCCAGCGTCGCTCTTACCAAATGTGGCGCCTGCTCCAAAAACGAAAATTTCGGAACCCCAGCAAAGAAAAAATCAATAATTTAAGTGGATCTGATTCAGGGAATAAGTTTCACCAAATGCCTATAAAACCTTACGTTGTACCCGAAGTTAAAATAACAAACAAAACCTTGCGAGCGAGGTGTGCCAAAGCCAGGCGGCGTATTTTTATTTATATCTACGGTAAAATTCTTATGTCGGGGTCCCTTGAACATCGAGCCCTCCCAAAATATATACAACTTCCCAAAGAATAAATTGCTAACAAAACAATGTCTGACATTGCAGACAATTTTGCTTTTCAGTAAAACCTCTAAATTTCTTGTATACCAGACTTTAAATTTGGACTTTTTCACAAATATGGAACAAAACGCTTTTCATATTTTGAAAAAAATTGTTGGTTTAATATGGTAAAATAGCGTTTTGACAAACGTAAAGCCGCGTTAACACAGCAGCGTTGTGTTTTTATTTCGGAGTTTCTCAGCTTACAAAAATACGTTTTATAATTGAAAGATGCTACTTGAAACGCAAAAAGCGTTGCCGTTTTTTCGATGGAGTAAACGTACGTTTACATTCATGGCCAATGTAAACATCAGGGGCGGAACGTTTTTTCTGCGGGACTGCAATAGAATAAGCATAAGCTTTAGACTAATTTTTTTTGCTTGGTCTAGCCTTAGGAATAAACTCATTCTCACGTTTATGCATAGGCTTAGGCCAGGAATAAGCTTTTATAATACTGTACCGCCCATATTCTTTACATCGGCCACTAGGCCCCACTAGAAAATCAGTTTTTTTACGCATATCACAAAATGTTTCTAAACAATTCTATTTTTTTGACCGATTAAATATATATAATCATCATAAAATTCACAAAATTCAGTGTTATATTTGAAATTTTAACATAAAATATACTTTTTCACTTTAAAGTTCAAATTTTTCTATGCGGTTCAAAGATTTTGAAACTTAACCTTGAAGCATCGAATAAAATACAGTTCGAGGTTACCCTTGTTCTTGTTGATGTTGTTGTTGTTTTCATTGCGAAAGTTCACAATGTCTAAAAACTTTCACTAAATTTATGTCGAATATTTCACAAATTTGAATTTTGATAAAACTTTAAAAAGTGATAATAAATCGCCTGCTGTATTGTCAGGGTGCAACCGGAAATGAAAAATACCGGAGCCGGAGGTCAAAAAAACTTGGCGGAGCCAGAGGTCGATTTTCTGCCGTAGACGGAGGCAAACCTCCGGTTGTACCCTATCAAAGTAACAGGTCGAGTATGTAGTACAAAATCTGTCAATGACATGAAAACCCCGTCAGCCTCGGTCGCCGGGTTCCGGCCAATGGAAAGAACAAGGTCGGAACAGTATTACAAGCATAGTCCTAAGCCTAAACCTAAGGCTAAGCCTAAACCTAAGCGTAAGAATGAGCTATTGCTAGGCCTAAGCCTAAGCCTAAGAACGCGCATATTCCTAGGCCTAAGCCTAAGCGTAAAAATGAGCATATTCCTAAGTCAAAGCCTAAGCGTAAAAATGAGCATATTCCTAAGTCAAAGCCTAAGCGTAAAAATGAGCATATTCCTAAGTCAAAGCCTAAGCGTAAAAATGAGCATATTCCTAAGTCAAATCCTTAGAATAGTGTCATGGTTCACATCGGTTGTGCCCCCCTAAACAATGGAGGGGGGGGTTGGACAAAAACGCAACGCGTGCCGGGGACATTCTTTTCTACACAGAATACGCCCAGTTGCACATTCTTTATCGGCTCTTGGTAACACTAAAAAGTAATTTTAATCTATGAAATATGAATTTTCAGTGGCTAATTTAGTATTTTCAGGTGAATAAGAATAAGTTTTGTTTTTGTTTACATTTTAAGCATTTAAATTGTGGTTTTAGCTAATTTTTACTATATTTAGCTATTAATGATTTAATAGGCCCATGTGAACATCAAGATAGAGTACGCTTATGTTTTAGACTATTTTTTGCTTAGGTTTAGGCTTAAGAATACGTGTGTTCCATACATTGGCCACGATTGGAATCCCACTTTAATATGTAAATTTAATATTTAAATGTTTATTTTTATTGTCTCAAACATGTATACAGTTTAAATATCATAACTGATAAAAATATTAATATAATGCCAAAAAGCAATGAATACTGTCTCAAGAGCAAACATCACGTACTCTGTTTGAAAGTTACAAGACCTATCACCAACTAGTGATCGCTGCTACACACATATGATAATACGGGCCAAAACGTTATTACAAAAAATTTTCATTTTGATCCCTGTTGACGGGCCAATACCTTGATAGCCTTCTCCGTTTAACCTGTCAAAATAATTTTACAAGGATAAAACGATAAAATAAAAGTACACTAATTTTTGACATTAACCCTTTCTCACATGAATATTTTCAATTTCAAAATGAGACGTAATTTCAAGGTCAGATTCGAACCCCAATCTCACGGATGGGAGGCGTTTACGATGACCATTGAGCAAGGAGCTTGATGCTTGGACCCGAGCGGGCTCTCACGTCTTGTGGAGATTTTGCACTGCGCATATATGTTATAAATGTTAAACACTGCTCACAGTGTGTGCATTGCTCGTATATTATTGTATTTAGTTGCTCATACGTATACTCTATGAGCGAGAGGGTTAATAAACTTATAAAAATTATATGGTTTTAGATGGCTTAAGAGCTCGCATCTAGAAGCCGACACAAATGACATGAATAAACCAGGGTACAACCGAAGATGAAAAACACTGGAGCCAAAGGTCAACAAATTTGACCGAAACCTTACAGGTCCCGTAGTCGACGATGTTCTGCCGATGCTCCAAGCAGACCTACGGTTGTACCCTGGAATAAATGTAACAAAACACAATAAAATTACATAGCTAAGTGAATATGTAGAATTTGGCAGTTTAAATTCTACAATTGTCAACAAAAATATTGTACAAAAAATGTGCAAATGTTAAAACAAAAACAAACACAAATATCAAAATCAAAAAGTTACCTAAAGTATGCCAAATCAAGTCAATTTACAATTTCCTGACAAACTACTTCAATGAGGGTTCCGCTATGCTTTACTGAGCCGCGCGTCGACGTCCGGCAGCGGCGTCCGGCAAGTATAACGCAATCCAAAAGCGTTATATTGACGCAAAAAAGAGCCCCCTCGGTCTCGAGCGTCAAGCTCCTATAGCTGAGTGGCTACGCTAGTCGTATATTTTAACGTTTCTTCACTTACAAAAAAAGCGTTTTGAAAGATGATGTTTGATACGCGAAAAGCGTTCACACCAATGTTTTTTGACACGATTCCTTTAAAATACCGTCGCATCTGTGATTGGTTCGAAAAGTACAGCGAAACCTACCAAAATTTGTCAATATATTATGCTTCAATATGATTTGCGCTCGCTTATGTTACTAAATTTTGTCAGAAATTTACTTTAGACACACATTCTTCGGGGTTAATTGGGCTAAAATAAGCGAGGTCAACATTTTAAGAAATCATATGTCACATTTTAACTGCAAATTAATAATTCGTTCTTACTGGCAAAATTGGCTGGGTTGAGCGTCGTGTTCTGATTCGTCTTTGGATACGAACCAGGCCACCGTATTCTCAAATGTATACAGCATCTATCATTACCAGAAACAGGTGTGGTTCAAAATGCAACACATTTTTTGCATTTCATTAATTGCCATGTGATGCTTTATTTTGTGATTTGCAATCGCAGGAGTTGGTCAGTTTGAAAACGTATCGCTAGCAGGTTATAGGGGCTATGTACATTTGAGAATATGAGCCTAGGGTATAATTAGCAAAATTCAACGTGATAATCTGTTGAAAGTTCGAATTACAGTAAAAAAAATAATTCGTAAACATAATACAACACATAGATATAAGCAGGATGGAAAGCTATTTTAAATAGTGGAATGATTAATATTAAAACAATATTTAAGACATACTACTTATTCTCAGACCGCCTCAAACCCGAAAAAATTATGCAATTTTTGTTGCTTTTAAATAATCCGCCCTATGGAATGAGGGTTTTCAGCTCCAGCTACAAGATGTACCTTACAACACCATCGTGTGTACAGTGTATGGATTATATCGGATTATAACCGAGACCAAATGTTATTTTAAGGACCGCCGTAGTAGTATAATCATATTCCTAGCCTAAATTGCTAAGCCTAAACATCAATGTAAGGGCCGACTTTAAAGGGCGTTCAGGTTTCTGGTGGGTCTATAGAAGAGTAGGTTTAGATTCTAGATTACATTTTTTGCCTAGGCTTAGGCTTAGGATTTCATTTTGGCAACGCTTAGGCTTAGGAATACGCTTAATCTACTGTTACGCCCCTTAAAGTAAACCTTGGCCAATGTAAGCATAACCCTAAAACTAAGCTTAAGCATAATCCTAAGCGAAAATTAGTCTAAACTTAAACTTACTCGATTACAGTCCCGCGGAAAATGATACGCCCCTTAAAGTAATATGGGCCGAGACCCGATATAACCTTAAGAAAGAAGTAAAAAGCAGAAAAATGATTGAACATGTTACCATCACGAGTCCCAGTCCATTTGGGCAGAGGGGTGCGAATCCTAATAGGCGCTAGACACATTTGAGGGAACAGGCATAAGACTCTGTATGTCGTTTAGTGCCTGTTCAACCCATGAGCCGATATTCAAATATGCAACGTAAGCCATTATGGGCGCCGTCAAAATATTGAATAGGGGTTAGCAAATACGGCTTTTGACCTTAACAACTGATAACAAATAGTGATATATATATATATATATATATATATATATATATATATATATATATATATATATATATATATATATATATAATATATACAACATACAATATACACAAGATTGAAAAAAATAAATAAATATAATATTAAGACACATTAAAACATTGTATATAATTTGGATCGAAAGAAAATAAAACGGAATGGATACAAAATCAGGCGGTTTGACAAGTGAACCCGGTCAAATAAAATTTATACACATATACACACACATACGTATATACATACACAAATCAATACTAAAAGCCGTAGAAGACTCTCAGAAAAGTATGATTATGTCCCATTTGTGTGCCTTAAAATGGTTTATGCTCTAAATTTTTAATCAGCCTAAAATAGATTTTAGGTTTAGGACATGATTACTCACAGCATGTCAAAGGCTACTCGTTCATATCGCTTTGACAGGCGTACCGGTTTCCGGGGAACGCCAATTATCTACGTCTTAAGCATTTACACCAATTTTTATAAGCTTTAGGTTTAGGCCTAGGCTTAGGTACATGCTTAGTCTTACCCTGCGGCCTACGCTTATGAATATGCTTATACTACTGTTCCGTGGGAAACCAACGTTTTCTAAAATGTTGAGTCTACGTAACATCGCATATATGTCGTATTCTAAGCCGTAATTGGATCTGAAGTTTGACCATTTTATCTTGATATTGCAGCTTATTTGAGCTCAAAACAAAGACAACTAAAACGCTTGTGTTAAATAGATTGGTTACTGTTTGTCCCGGATACAGATTGATATCCTGATGAACATCCGGCATGAACTTACGGATGTGGAATGTGAAAAAAATATCCGACGCTAATCACTAGTAAGCACATTTGAATATTACAGATCACAATGTGGAACATACACCGGCCAATAATACCAGGCTTAGCTTCAACTGGTTCACTCATACAATAATGTCAAAACTGTTATGACTGCTAATATCGGATCCAACACAATGCCACAAACTCAAAATGAGAGCAACCAATGAAATTAGAGCTTAATGACGTCATTTTTACGATTATTACAATTGGTAGATGCGGATTGATTGAGAATTGCCAAAGGATACGATGCTAATTGGTTGAAGGTCGATGTGTAGATCCTGATTGGATAAACCATTTTAGAGGGTCGATGACGACTGGATTAAAATTTGGTGAAAATCAATTTCAGTCGACATTGAAGCAGATATCCGGCTGGAAAATGGAAAAATGGTCTCATCGACCTAAATGTTACAAGTAAGCGAGGTTGACAATTTTCAGCAATCTGCAGAAACGATTTGCGTTATTTCTTTAATTTTATCGATAGATTAAGGGGCTGCTCATTAGGTTCAGGGAGCCGGGACGTGTGTCCAGCTTTCGCTTGCGAGCCACACGAAGTCCCATTGGTTAACGAATGTCCTAGACTGTTAGACATTTTTCTGGCCGACCAATCACTTTTAAGATAAGGTTCATAGATTTGAATTTTTCTCAGCCGATTTTGGGCAAAATGCACCGGATCGGAAGATTCGTAGCTTGAGTGGTCATCTGCCGTTAATATCTTGCTAGCACCATCAACAGCTGGTAAACTGTTTTGACTTAGGTTTAGGTTTAGGCTTTCACAGCTATTAACACACTTGTTGGAAGGCACAACCAAGGGATTTGAAACCAAGGCTTTGAAAGCAGACGCTTCGCATGGCATAAAAGAACTTTGATTGAGCGCAGATGCCACTGTAAGCGATTTGGCTAACTTGAGTGAGCAAGTAGCATTTTGAGTAATGGGTATCCCAGAATTGGAGCTATGAAAGTTTTGCCAGAATTCTACACCACAATTATTTTGATTGCGTAAATCTAGCAGCGCCTGAGAAGCGTATAGTTGCACTGCGCTCGTCAGCGGGTTCGGATTTGTTAGTAAATTGGTCGTTGAGTGATCATCAGTGGATGGCAAATGTGATTTTGATAAACACCCAAGCTTTTGAACGGTCGTTTGATTGGCTGCAATATTAAAATTCGATGATTCAATTTTGTGGTTCTTCTTTACCTGACGAGATAATTGATTTTCGTAGATCGACAAACCGTTATTCAATACCTGCTGGCAGCAGTAGCCGTCTGATTTACTCGTTCGAACGCGATTGGTTAAATGATTTTGTCCGTTGCTTCGGCTACTTATTAGATCTTGCTCTTTGATTTGATTGGCTGACTGATACTCATTTTTACTCTGACTGGTTGCAGCCTGAATGTGATTAGCCAGTTGATTCTGAGCTGAAATCTGACTGGCGGCCTGAATTTGAGCTTGAATACGATTGGTTGCCTGACTGCGAGCGTGCATGTGATTGGTCAATTGATTTTGAGCTTGAATTTGATTAGGCAACTGATTTGGATCTTGAATTTGATTGGCAAATTGTATTTGATCTTTAATCTGATTGGACAGATGACTTGAACCATGGACCGGTGGATTAGTCAGTTGATTGTGCGTTTTCAACTGATTGGATATCGCAAACGCAAGTGGCAAAGAATTTGTTCGTGCAATCAAATTTGATACTGAAGCAGATTTTGTTGAAATAGGCGTAACGCCGCCTAGTTTTCGTTCAGGCGGATCAATGATTGGTCGTTCTAATAAACTAGCAACAGTGCTGTATTTGTCTCTTGTTTTCACAGTCGCTGAATCGTGGTGATTTGAAATATTTTTTTGAAAATTTGTGCTTTTCACGCTACACAGATCAGAATTTACAGCAAAACTTGACGTTTGTAAGCGTTCATCGCAATTTGAATATTCAATGAAACGAGCAAGCATATGATCAGCCGGTTTAGCCGAATTGGTGAAAGCTGAGCTTGAAGCGCGTGCGGTTTGCAAGAGCGTTTCGTTTGCCGAAGTAGAGTGTGGGGTTGGTTTTAATGACCCTTGAAATACGACACTGGGTGTCATAATGGGTCCAGTAAGCGGGGCTTGAAGAGCTCGCTTAAGCGCTGGCATATAATCATCGTCACTGCAGGATTCAGAACAGTGTCTCACCGACGAGGACAGCGCCGTGTCACGCGACATTTTGCACATGTTCACCGTAGTCTCAGCAGTTGTGCGACCCCCACAAAACGCCGGTGATATAGGTTCAGCTTTAACTTCAACCGCCGAAGTTTTGTTCGTTGAACACAGGATGAAACGGTGCTCAGAATTCGACGGCGGTTCAGTGGACCTCGATAGCGGCCGGTATGAACAAAATGGTTTCATTTCAGCGTGAATCTTTTGACAACAGCATGCGGGGTGACAATTGTGAATTGACTCATCACACGTTGTGGTTACACTTTCTGTAATCACAACGTCTGAATCATCGACAATAATTGGAGGACTGTGGCAGGACGGCGGCAACAACGACGCCGTGTTAGAGATCAAAGGCGGCACATGAGGACCGGTTTCACCGTCTGATGACGCGCCACAATGATGATCGCCGTCGGACAAACTGTCGACTACTGATAGTGATTTACAACTGCTTCCGCCTTTGCCGGAATCAGTTGTAAGACTGCTTACAATGCTCAGCTTGCATTCTGCAGGAGAATGTCGCTGTTGTGGTTGTTGTTGTTGTGGTTGTTGTTGTTGTTGTTGTTGTTGTTGTTGTTGTTGTTGTTGCTGCTGCTGTTGTTGTTGCGGTTGTTGTTGCATCTCTTGAGGTGAAGGTTCGATAAAATGTACGTGATGTTTAGATTCGGATTGCGAAAACGTGGAATGTTGCTGATGGCTTTCGGGCGGCGGTTGGAAGTGTTGTTCAACTGAAATTCATTTTGATATTTTTCCGTAAATACAACTCGTTTCCAGACCCACTCGAGTTCGAGTGTGTCGAGCGGTAATAGTGAACACTGTTCAACTGACAAGTTGTGAGTTCGAATTCAAGTTGAAAATTGAATTTCAGAGAAAATAGAAAATATTCATGCGAAAAAGTTTAATACAATAAGACGTTCAGTTACTACGCTTGACAATTTCAAAGCACAAACCCAGTTGGAAATTGAATATCACATGAAATAGAAAATATTCATGCAAAAAATGGAAAAAAGTTTCAGTTACAGCGTGCGAAATTTTTGGCAAAATTAACCTTTTAAATGACAAATTACCTATGTGTAATCATAGGTTTCTACTGCGGACAGACGGCATCGAAATTAGCTTCCTATGAATAAATTAGAAACCGGCTTTATTTTATAGATCTCGATGCGCTGATTTTAACGGTACCATTTTCAGGGCTGTACAATATCTGGTTCAAAAGTTATGGCTTTTTAACTTTTTGCTTCATTAGACAATGATAAATAGGGCTCAAGCACCAACTAACCCTGGTGTGGCGTATAAGACACACCGGTTTGAGCGTAATTTGGCCATCCACAGGTTGCAAACCGTAGGAACACAACGCAAAAATGAGCACTGTTGATCTCAGTTCGACAAAATCGTTAACATAGAGAGAGCTTATAGTTCCTAGAGGGTGTTTACCTTTTGCCTCGGTATCAGACGTTAGCACCAAATTTTGCTGGCCTGGTCCATATTGGTGAATAGGAGATTGCAGATTACCACTTGAAACCAGTGAGTTTGCATTGTCGTTGTGCAATTCCTGAAACCAAAATATACCAATTATTGAATCATCTGTTTTAACCGAAAAGCACACCCATGCTAATTCGAGAGGCTTACCATTGGAAGACAGGGTAACTAAGAGATTTGGAAGCTTAAGCGGAGGGTTAGAATTAAGCTTATGTGCAGACACTGGATTGGCTTTAGGTTTAGATTTAGGCGTTGCTACGCAGAATCCCATAGCTAACATGTCGATATCATTGCTTTACTAATTTTACAGCATTTACCGACGAATTTTGTTAATTTTTTGAAAACTAAAAATTTTCGCTATTTTGATAAATTTTCGTTCTGAAAACTAAACATTTTTGCTATTTTGATAAATTTTCGTTCTTAAAACTAAATGTTTCCGCTATTTGTATAAATTTTCGTTCTGAAAACTAAATGTTTCCGCTATTTGTATAAATTTTCGTTCTGAAAACTAAATTTTTTAGTTATTTTAATAAATTTTCGTTCTTAAAACTAAAAATTTTCGCTATTTTGCTTTTTTTTCGCTTTTAAATCTCGTAAAACTTACATTTTTTCTGGTCAAAACTGATCCAGATTCTGCAGTGTCAGCTGCTGGTAACTGTGACATTGGTGCCATTTTCAACGCGAGTAACCATTCAGTGTGCAAGGTATTGAGTGTCCGGAGCTCAGGTAATTTAAGCAGCAATTGAGTCCATAAACTTTCCGCTCGAGCTGCGTCGTTTTGATTGGTCGATCGTAGCATTGACTTCAATGCGTCCAATAAGCGTCGATTAATGTTTTCGATCAGTCCTTGACTACGAAGCCCGGTACGCTCTGAAAATAGCAAAATATTTATTGGTTGTCGGTGGTACGTCTGGTTATATAACTGAATCAGTAATCAGTGCGCAATCATGTTAATTAGCAGTTTTGCTCAGGCCAACAAACTGTTGCATAAAGCAACAAATTGGCATAGTCTGATTAGTAATTGGCGTGAATAGCAGTTTGGCCTACGACATAAACATAAACAATTGGTGCGGCTGAGATTGCTCTAAAATTCAAACTGTATCACCACAGTTATTTTTTCGTTAGATTTCAACGTTAATTTAAAAAAACACAAAAAATCATTTAAAAATTACAAAAAGATCTGGTCCATGCAAAAATCAGGAGCGGAACGTTTTTCTGCAGAACTGCAATAGCGTAAACTTAATCTTTAGACTAAGTTTATTGCTTTAGGATTAAACTTAGAAATACGCTTATACTACTGTTCCGGTCCTGTTCAAGTTGTTTACCTGGACTAATTAGTACAACTGCAGAAAACATCGCAATATCAGCATCTGTAAGTTGAAGCGATTTAAGTCGTTCCATAAAATCAAACATTGAATCGACCAAATATCGTGAAGGGGGTGCTACACCGGACCCAGGTGTGGCCCCCGCTTTTTGACACGAATGGCCTCCAACGGCGTTCCGTTTGTACACTGATCCGTTCAAGAGCGTTAAACTCCTTGTATCTGTATCAAACAGACACGATAGCCGCAACAGGAGTACTTCGAATACGCCAGTCTGAAATATAATATACAGAGTTTTAAAGCGATTGCAGGCACTAGGGTTCATATTCTCAAATGTGTTTAGCACCTATCAACACGTTGTAGATAGATCTTGCAGTTTTAGAACCAGTTGTATAGCCAGGTTGGAAATTGAGCACATTTTTTACATTTAACTTGTGCTACTTCTGTGCCGATTAGCAATCACATTAATTGATCCGTTTTAAAACCAATCGCAAACTGCGACAATTCGTCGTCCGAAAAACTGGTCGATGCGAACTAATGACAACCGTACAAACTGTGTACTCGACATCTCGGTGACCTGGCCCACGTAAGGCTTAACTGGGGCGACCATTTATCTGGTCGACGAGTTGCCAGAGTCCACGAGATGTCGGGTTACGCGCTGTCGGTTGACAAGTTATCGGTCGACGAATTGTCGTAGTAAGAGATAAGTTTCTAAACAGACGAACGCCTTTAATATTACACCATATCTGACGGTATCTAACTAATAATGGATGATGTAGATGCGTTTCCAAACGTCCAAGTTAGCATCCCCTGGTCCAAAATGATAATCACTTAACTTCAATTTCGGGCCGGTCGAAATTCAAATACAAATTGCTGTCCTCGTTGAACTCAACCATCTTACTGTAGTGGCCACTAGTAGCTCCAAATGAGCATTGAACTCGACAGCTGGTTATACAACGAAAGGAATTACGGAGATATATGAGCTTCCGAAATTATTGTAAATACAGGAACACAGTATTAGCTGACTTTAAAACCACCCGTTGAGATCATAGATGTCTAAAAACGGTTTATATAAGGTTAAATTTTACCGAGTTAAAATGCTGAATAAGTCTCGGGAACTCGGCTATCAAAAAACCCATCCGACTAAACGTCAAAGCTACAGCCGTAGCGTTGAATTAGGCGAAAATTACTCACTTAAGTCATGTCTTTGCAACTCAACCAATTATTATAATTGAATAAGTTGAGCAAACTATATCGCTGTTAAAGGTTCAGGTGTTATTTGAGTAGCCGACCATAAACGGTTATTACGAGTTTACTAACGAAATAAATACCTTTAAAATGGTAACTTTATCGTGATGTGACAGCATGCTAAATCCAGGAATTGATATTGCAAAATCAACAACGCCTTGTATAGCAAGCCGAGTGGCCGTTAGTGAGTCGTAATTGACGCCAAATGTTGGTTCTGTGAACGGACCGGCCAATGGACAAGCCTAAAAATAACAACAAAACCACGTTTACGCACTATCAGGTTTAAGGACGGCACTCAGGCCATTTAAGGACAGCACCCAGGCCATTTAAGGACGGCACCCATGGCCGGCACCCAGGCCATTTAAGGACGGCACCCAGGCCATTTAAGGACAGCACCCAGGCCATTTAAGGTCGGCACCCAGGCCATTTAAGGACGGCACCCAGGCCATTTAAGGACAGCACCCAGGCCATTTAAGGACAGCACCTAGGCCATTTAAGGACGGCACCCAGGCTATGCTTCGTCCCAAAAACGTTCGAACCCAAAATTTTGTATTAAGATTTAGCACTGAAATCGGCGTTTAAACGTTGTCATATGCAGTAGCGGAGACTGAAGGTGCACCCGAGGGTGGTATATTGCCGCAGTGCCAGATGAGCCGAAGTGAAAATTTTTTAGCGTCAGCTGTTCGTCGAAAGCTCGCAATGTGTTTTGGAGCAAAATGACTGATAAATATTGGCACAGATGAAAAGGAAATTTTATTACGATTGAGCCGATATTCTCAAATGCGTACAGCATTTCACCAGTTAGCAGTATGTTTTCAAACAGTCGAATTCCTGCCATTGCATATTGCAAAATTGCACATTTTAAAGCCTAAAATGTGCTAAATTATAAACCTTGCCAGTTTACTGGTTCAAAAGTTTACAAGACCTAACACCAACTGGTAATTAGTGCTACAAACATTTGCGAACACAGGCTTCGGATTCTCACAGATTATGATGTACACTGCAAAAAATGGTTAGTCAAATTGACTCTCTCCGAAATAGGTTCTACCGGACTACACAAACTGGGTCAAATTCGACTCCGCCAGAGTCAAACATACGGCTCATTGCGTCGAATTTGACTCTGGCGGAGTCGAATTTGACTCTCAGATTGTGTAGTCCCGTAGAGCCTATTTCGGAGAGAGTCAATTTGACTCACCATTTTTTGCAGTGTACCAAAAGCCTGTAATAAAGGTTGCTTCTAATATGCAAAACGGGGACATATGCATGGACGTTGCCAAGTATTCGGTTTGGAGACAACTATAGCAAATGTAAGGTTTCTATAGTTTATACCTAAATCAATTGGTTTTAGTTCCGAAAACAATTCTAAATCGAAATACTTTTTCTAAAGCGTTGGAGGTGGCAACACCCAACTTGCCCCCCCTTTAACTACGCCCTTGATGTGCACCACCCTCCTGCGCATCACTGGTTCCAATCAACATTTTACCGTTGCAGAAATTGGAGCAACAGACTCTGCCTGAACAGTAAGCCGTTTAAATTCGTCAAGAAGTGGACCAAAACGCTCTTGAGTGAAATCGCACGTTGCGTTATGCGCTGCAATGATTGTTGCAGTCAAATGTTCATCTGATTGCAATTCAGCGGCAAGATTTATTGCCTAAAACCAGAAATATACCGCGCTAATTTAGAAACTTTTCATCTAAAAACCCGTATATCTTCTCATATGTGTGTAGCGTCTATTACCAGCTGGCGAGTGGTTTTGTAGTTTTCGAATCGAGTAAACGGTGAGGTTCGAAGTTCAGCACATTTTTGGCCCATGTATAGAACAGGGCCGGAACAGTAGCATACATATTCCTAAGCCTAAGCCTAAGCCTAAACGTATGAATGAGCCTATTCGTAAGCCTAAGCCTAAACCTAAGTCTAAGCAAAAAAAGTTAGTCTAAAGCTTAAACTGACTCTATTATAGCCTCTCTGGAAAACGATCCGGCCCTGTTCTATACATAGTCCACATATTTTTCGTTTGATCTGTTCTACTTCTGTGCCAAACTTGAAATTCGAAATGATTGAAGTTGGTCAATTTGAAAACGTATCGCTAACCAGTGATGTGCTATACGCATTTGAAAATATGGGGCCCAACTTTTTTAGCGGACCTTGAAAACTATTGAACAGAAAGTTGCAGGCTCGCGTTATAACCTGGTCAGACGGGTCACCATTTTTGTCCCATGTTGATTCGACGTCAACGTTAAATTTCCGGTTCTCGTTAAACATATCAGATTGAGAAACAACATCAAATATGATATTGAAGAACAAAAGGTGGTGCAGGGAAGAGTACCAGGATCGAAAAACTACAAATTTATAGAAACTGACCCTATAGGAAAGGGCCACAATAGGTATACTCAATTGCGTATCCATGGGGGGGCCACCCCGGCCATGGCCCCCTCAACAGCATCTCGACAAAAATTATATATCAATTTTATGGCAATACTTCGTGGTCTGTGTGTGGGTCAAAAATAACTTTATTACCTGTGAAATTTTGCCCCCCCCCATTTTGAGATCCTGGATCCGCCACTGGGTCTACTGTATAATAATTGTCATGGTTTGCAAGCTCTCAATCTTTCTAAGACGAATTATATAAAAAGATATAAATTCCAAACTAACCTGAGATTGTGCATTCGCTTTCTCCATATCAGCTTTCATACGATCTTTAACTTGTCGCGGTATTCGGCCAAATCGTACAGCTAAAACAACAAAAATACTAAAAATAACGAAAAAACAATGGTTTGAAATTAGCACCAAAAATAGCCTACGCATTAATCAAACTGTGTGTTTTAAGGTCGTTTTAAAGTTTTAACTCAAATTCAAACCTATTGCCTGCTGCTTAAAAGTCCAGCGTGCTAACCACTGAGCCACGGCGTCTCTGATTTTAGCTGCAAACAGTGATTAATTTGCAATACCGTCTCGTGACATTCCGACTTCAATACACTTTTTCAGTCGACAGTACTGACAACGATTTCTGTTTACGCGCATGACAGAACATTGTTGATTTTTGGTACAAGGATGATATCTGTTTCTTTGTTGTATGGCGCGTCGGAAGAAACCCTGAAAAAAATCACTCAAATCTAAATTTAAGTACGTTCTATCAAGAGTGGATGATGCATACTTCAACAAGAGTATGCAACTGGCTACATTATGTGTAGAAAAGAATGTTCCCGGCATGCGTTGCGTTTTTGGCCAACCTCCCTTTATTTAGAGGTGGGCACAACCTATGCTAACCGTTCCACTTTATGTATCCGGCAACAAATTGTTCCGCTTATAATTTAATTTAGGGTCATTGCATGTGACAGCGACCCCCCTTCTAGGCGGGGGCAGAAATCTTTTCAGGGATGGCTGACCTTCCCCCCTGGCCTCGTTCTTGGCTACAGGACCGCTTTTGTTACAAGGATGTTAACAGCCCAACAACCAGGATTTGTAACAAAGAAAGCAGAAACATCTACCGAACGGACAAGAAAATATTTTTCAATCATAGAATTGTTTTAATGACGCGTGCAAATCCGTTAAAGGGGTGCACCCATCTTCGCCCCCCACATCCTGTAGTTGTGTCTCTGTTTACTTGAAATATCAGTCATGAAGATGCGCCCTAAAAATTTGGATTCAAGTTCACACACACCGTGTTTTTTAGCAATTCTTGCACAAAACTGCAACGATTTTCGTACCACGCGCAATCCAGTACGACCTATTTTATTAATATTTTCTTTCGTTCTCGTACGCAAGAGAACTTTGCACAAACACACACACTTTCCACCGCTGTGTAACATTTTAAAAATACATTTCTTAAAGAGTTCAAACAAACAAACGTTATATTATTTTTCTTTTAAAATTGTATTTTTTCTGCTTAATTTTGACTAAAAATGAGAAATTTTCATGTGCTCTGACATTAAAATGTATACGCGAAATTCGACGCTAAAATAGTGAAAACAACAGTAGAAACTGTGAACACAGTAGTGAATCGAGATAATTGTAACATGAACGCCCATGCAAGATATAATCGTGGGAAGAACTTGACAGCGAAATGAGCGAGAAGCTGAACGCCATTTAGATGCTAAACCTTAATGCAATATCTTGGTTTTGGTCTATGCTGGGTGGGCCTGGGCCGCGGTATCTCTCTCCCTCTCTCTCTCTCTATATATATATTATATATATACATATAAATATATATATATTTATATATATTTATATACATATATAAATATATATATAATATATCGGGGTTCTAACAGGAACCAAATTTTACCGGAACAGGAATTGTATTTTTATGCAGGAACCGGAATTTGACATAGTTTTCATCACCGAAATACAATTTGACTTTTTAGAAAAATTGCCAATATTATGGCTCAAGATAATTTTCAGCTATTTCATCATTAAGTTTTTCGAAAACACGTCAGGAACAAATAAGTAACAAAATTAAACTAGGTACAGAAACATTAATTTTGAGAAAACATTTTTTAAAGACAAAGTTTCCAATATTTTAAATGATTACAAACAATTTGCCATATAAAACCATAAAAATTCCGGTTCCTGCATCTTTGAATGTATGAACATTAACAGGAACCATTCTCAGTTGGGTTAATAATTAAATCAGAATGAGTTGTATCAACTCGAAATTATAAGTTCTGATAGTCCTAACTCAGACTGAGTGATTCAACTCGGTCTGAATTGAAATCACCTCACTGGAATTTACAGTCGGCCATTTCAGTTCAGGCTCGTAGCCAACTCTTCTTATTAGGGTGCAAAAAAATTTTCAGGACGAGAATTCAATGGTTTTCAATGACTTACAAGCAAAGTATAAAACCTTTTAGCGGCCAAAATTATTCCAAGGGATGCTGAGCCCCTCTGCCCCCTTGATTACAAGCTTGTATCACTTAAATCTTGTTTCATAATATGTCTAATGTTGAAATCACACGAGTACCATTAAACAGTTTATGCGAATGGGGTTAAATAATCCTAGGTACTTGCTTAGTTTCCCAGCCACGCGAGAACAAGGTACCTTAAGTGCCAGTCGACACACCTTAAAATGCAGAGGTGATCCCGACGTCCCTAAAACCCCATCAAAAGGAATGTTTCTCGTTGGAATTTAAAACATTTGTAATACGAGGATTGCACTGGCGTCTTGAATGTTTCGCTAGCGCGACTTTTTAAATTTATCCACAGTGACGTTTGACACTTGGTTGTTCCCGAAAGAAAGAATGCCTTAGCGGATTTGACGGAACCTTCATTTTAAAAACAGCTGTTGACCTTTTGGTTGACACCCCCTGGGAACTAATTGTAAACGTATTCGGGTACGCTCGGCCTGTTCCCCCCCACACATATTGACTTGATTATTAAAATAGGCTTAGGCGTCAGCTGAGGCTTAGCTTGTATTTAGGCTTAGGTTTAGTCTAACACACATCCTAAGCCAGTCAAAATGACAGTAGTGTAGGGGGAACTTGAATAAATATGCATTACTGTTATTCAAATTTTATAAATAAAAAATTAAACACAAATGTTATCTTACCTTACATCCTTCGCATGCATGTACCCCGTAGTGAAACCCGCTTGCTTTGTCACCACACACTTGACACAGCACCGTTGTACCATCAAATGCTAAAACAAATTAAATAATTGAAAAAATGGTCAAAACAAACAAATGAAATAAATGACAAAAATCCTAAAAACAAACAAATTATATAAATAAATGAAAAATGTTTAAAACATACGAATTAAATAAAAGAAAAAATTCTAGAAACAAATTAAATAAATGAAAAAATTCTAGAAACAAATTAAATAAATGAAAAATGCTTAAGACTAACAAATGAAATCAAAAAATGCTAAAGCAAAGAAAAAAAATGAAAAACTTAATCATTAGATTAATAAACACCACACAGAAAAATTACAACGAAATCGACTGTTGTACCAGGCCTGTAGCCAGCTCACCTTGCTAGGGGGGCTAAACATTATTCAGTAGGCGCACACAAGGGTTTTCGATAACTTTACAAGCAAGGCTGACAATTTTCTAGGGGGGGGGGGCTAAATTGTTCCAAAGGGGTCTGAGCTTCCCATGACCCTCCTCTAGCTACGGGCCCGTCTGGTACACTTTCCTTAAATAGGATTAGGCTCAGCTTGACTTTAGATATAAGTAAAAGCATGCCTGGGCGAACCCTAAGCTTTCGCCAAAGTCTTTACTTAACCCTAGGCCAGAGTCTAAGCAAAAACATCATTCCTAACCGTTACCTCCTATGTGATGTGCACTGAAAGTGTGCGAGATTCGCAAAATCTGCAAAAAACCTTGTTTGCAAGCTTGATGCAAATTCAAAGCCATGGCCAGCGAATCTCTGGCCTCCGCCTGCGTGCAAGACGGGTATAAATTAGAAGTGCGAACATGGGAGTAGCCAGATTTTTCGTTTGGGGGAGGTACACAAATAATTTAAATATATAAGATTTTCGTGACAAAATAAATTTTGATACATATGTCGTAGCCGAAGTTGTAATTAAGCCCAATTCCAAATTGGGCTAGTGCAAAGCGGAGTTTCGAGTTGGGGTGACACAAGGCGAAGTCATGTCTGATAAAGTTGTGCGTTTTCTGATTGGTTACTTGATAGTCGTAATTCTGCTTGCTTCCACTTTGCTCAGTAAAAGAAACTGTATGGAAGCCAACATTCGGCGATCACTTAGACAATCACAAAAGAGTATTCGCATCAGTCATTCGTATTTGACTATGGCATTAAGGTTGTAACCAATCACAAGCGTGCACTTGTCGCATAGAAAGAATTGCGCCGTGGGCTAGCCCCAGTCGTAATTACCCCCAGGACTAGCCCAATTTCCAATCGGGGTAAGTTACGACTTGGGCTATGACATATATAGCACTAAAGCAATTTTGGTTCAGAACCGTAGCCAGCTCGCCTTGTTGCGAGGCCAAAAAGGTTTCAGGAGGGGCATAAAAGAGTTTTGGTTGACTTACAAGCAAGGTTAAAGATTTTTCTAGGGGGGCTATAATTTCTTCAGGGGGTCTGAGCCCCTCTAGCGCCCCCTTGGCTACGGGTTTGTGTCTGTTCAGTTAACTGAAAAGCACCAACAAATGTGTGGCAATGAAACGCACAGGAGATCATCGTTTCAATTTATTCAAAAATGAAGTTTTTCCAAGGCTACTAGAAGCCATGGCCCCCCTGCCCCTCCCAGGCTACGCTCCTGTATGTGAGACCCAATGCAAAACGTTTTAAATCAGAGCCAATGTAAAAAACAGGGGCGGAACAGTACTATAAGCATATTCCCAAACGTAAGCCTAAGCCTAAGCCTAAGTCTAAGCCTAAGCCCAAGCCAAACCATAAGAATGAGCGTATTCCTAAACCTAAGCTAAACAAGAACATTAGTTTACAGCTTAAGCTTTACTCTATTGCAGTCTCACAGAAAAACGTTCCGCCCCTGATCTTTACATGGGCCTAAACCAAAGACCAACAAACCTGTTTGACGCGTGTGACTCAAATTCCAACACCAAACTACAGACTCACACCGGTTAACCGCCGTATTGGTTTCAGATAAATTTGACACCAAATCAAATGTATGATGAATACAGATGTGGGTCGTACGGAAATGGGAAGAAAAATTGCTAATATAAACTGCTGTTTTTATGAAATATATTTATGACTGCAACCAATATTTCAGCAAAACCTGGCAAACTAAGAAAATACTTGTATACGTTGCTGGTTGCAATGCATTTGAATATTGCTAAATGAAGTTTTATAAATACCACGGAATACTCTCGAGGTTGCACTATACTCGCTGCGCGCCGCCGGACGTCGCAGTGAGTCGCCGGACGTCGCAGTGCAACGCTGGACGTCGCAGTGAGTCGCCGGACGTCGCAGTGTAACGCTGGACGTCGCAGTGAGTCGCCGGACGTCGCAGTGCAACGCTGGACGTCGCAGTGAGTCGCCGGACGTCGCAGTGTAACGCTGGACGTCGCAGTGAGTCGCCGGACGTCGCAGTGTAACGCTGGACGTCGCAGTGAGCCGCCGGACGTCGCAGTGCAACGCTGGACGTCGCAGTGAGTCGCCGGACGTCGCAGTGTAACGCTGGACGTCGCAGTGAGTCGCCGGACGTCGCAGTGTAACGCTGGACGTCGCAGTGAGCCGCCTGACTTCGCAGTGCGACGCTGGACGTCGCAGTGAGTCGCCGGACGTCGCAGTGCAACGCTGGACGTCGCAGTGAGTCGCCGGACGTCGCAGTGCGACGCTGGACGTCGCAGTGAGCCACCGGACGTCGCACTGCTCCGCTGGTGTTCGACACGAAAATTATCAAAATCTGCTGCACTCCACCAAATTGATTTTGACTATATTTTTGTTAGCAACGCATAGCGGCGTACGGCGACGCGCGGCGACTTCCGGCACACTAAAGTATAGCGCAACCCTTAAATTTGAAGCAGATTAAACATTTGCAGTCAAATTTGCAATTCAATAGGTTACGCATGTATTAAAGATGTGAGACATGCTTGTCCCGGTGCATAGTAAAATACGTTCAAATGCAGTTGAAAACGCGGACTGCGCAGCGTACACTGCAAAAAATGGTAAGTCAAATTTACTCTCTCCGAAATAGGCTTTTCGGGACTACACAAAGTGAGTCAAATTCGACTCCGCCAGAGTCAAACGTGCGATTCAGTGAGTTGAATTAAACTCTGGCAGAGTCGAATTTTGACTCAATTTGTGTATTCCCGAAAAGCCTATTTCGGAGAGAGTCAATTTGACTCACCATATGTTTCAGTGTAGTGGAACAATGTTTGTTTATCGCTTGTAAGTTTGAGATCACCCCCTGGACTCTTTTCTTAGCCTTACACACCCCATAATCGAAACTTAGAAACAAAAATAGAATAGATATAGGCCCCCTGGTGACAATTCCTGCTTGCGAGTCTAAGAAAGCTTCAATATCCAACACACAGAAGGGTTTTGACATTTTTAACCATACCTGGACTACTTAAAACCAACGTATCGCATGCCACTAGCAACAAAGATTACGACCCCAATTTATCAAAAGCCATTTTTAAGCTTTCTGTCGTCAACACCGTATCAGTGTAGTCTGTGTGTGCAGTTGCCCCTCGGTGGTATAACCTTGACCGCAACTTTTATGATAAATTTGACACTCGGATTGCTCATAAATCGGAGAAACTCAACGATTGCAGTCGTCGGCGACCACCGATTGGTGCAACACAATAACCATATAAATAAATATATATATGTATATATAATGTATGTTATATATGTAATATAGTATATAATAATGTATATAATTTATATGTAAATATCAACTTATTTTCTACATATTTCTCAAATACATATATGTAATACACATTATATATATATATAACGTATATTATATATAATAGAAAAAATAAAACATTAATTTATGAAATATAGTGAAATTGTACAGTGATTTAGAAAAAGAGGAAAATTTTGCAAATAAATTCAAAAAAATAGCATCATTTTTTGCGTGTCGTCGGCGAACGAAACAAAATCAAAATATCAGAAAATGTCGGAACGCAAAGCGATTAAAGCGAAAGTACACTGACCCTTTGATCTGTATATTTCGCAGCAGTACACAGTTCCAAAATGTGTTGGCATTAAAAAAATTCTAACCGCCGCGCAAGTAATCAAGTAATTGTTGTGTATAATTGTAGCAGGATTAATAATGAACTGTTAATGTAGGGGAGACGTTTTGGGGGCGACACACCCCCTATCATCATGCTCAGGGCAGACCCATAGCCAAGGGGAAGCGAGTCGAGGCTCAGTCCCTCCTGGAAAAATTTGGCCCTCCCTAGAAGATTTTCGATCTTGCTTGTAAGTCGTTGAAAACCCTTGAATGCCCCTCATGAAAAGTTTTTGCCCTCCCCCCTGGCAAGCTGAGCTGGCTACAGGCCTGGCTCAGGGTCGATTAAAATTATTGGGGTTCAGGACAGACGGCATTACCTCCTGATTGGAACTAAACAGTGTACTCATACTAAACTACTCAATAAATGTGTGGGGACTTGTATCGGGTGGGGGGGGCGTAAACACGTACCGAATTTTATAACAAAGCTTACAGCGGCAAGTTTCAGCTTTGAGAAACACTTACGCATGAATAAGGCTTTATTCGAAGTTTAATGAATTGAAAACAATTTGAAATCGTGCAATTCTGCAATTCCTATTAAGAATTCAACAGGGGTCAATCTTTCCAGTCACCATCGCCGTGTTGATACTTTCACACCCAAATTCCAAGGTTTCAAGATGCATGCTTATATTGGCCCATGTAACTTTAAGGGGCGTCAGGTTTCTGGTGGGTCCATAAAAGAGTAGGTTTAGATTTTAGATTATATTTTTTGCTTAGGCTTAGGTTAGGGCTTAGGAATACATTTTTGCAACGCTCAGGCTTAGGCTTAGGAATACGCTTAATCTACTGTTACGCCCCTTAAAATAACATTGGCCTTTATATTTATGCAGAAGATTGTTTAGGTACATTCAAACTTTACTCCTTCAATTCAATGTGCACAATCTACCTTTAGTTGATACCTTAGTTAAACCAAGAGCGAATGATACAAGAGTGTGCAACTCTTTGGGTTCCGTATGGTGCAAAATGTACCACCGGTCGTTGCGTTTTTGGTCGACCCCCCTTTCTTTAGAGGATGTGTCGCTGTCACCTGCAATAAACCTAAATTAAATTATACGCGGAACAATTTGTTGCCGGATACATAAAGTGTCATGGTTCGCATAGGTTGAACTCTCCTTTAAATAGATGGGAAGTGTGCCAAAAACGCAACGCGTGCCGGGTACATTCTTTTCTACACAGAATGCACCAGCTGCATACTCTTGTTGAAGTATGCATCATCCACTATTGGTAAGAGTCGATAATGATTCCTTTACAAGAGTGTACAACTGGGTACATTCTGTGTACAAAAGAACATACGTAGCGCACGTTGCGTTTTTGGCATACGCCTTCTTTAATTGGAGTAGGGTACAACTTGTGCGAACCATGGCGCTATACGTATATGACATCAAAACTATTCTACTTATGTGTAATTTAGGGGTATTGCATGTGACAGCGAGCCACCTCGATAAGGAGGGTCAGCCAAAACGCAACACCCGGTGGTACATTTTGTATCATGCGGAACCTCAAGATTTGCATACTCTTGTATCATCCACACTTGGTTAAACCGAATACATTAGAAAACGCAAAGAATTTAAGATAACGGGTAGTTATGGCAAGATATTGCCAACATTCTAACTGTTTGTCTAGATATGTAGGACGATGGGGGGCTTTTTTTTTTGAAGGGGGGGGGGGGTTGTTGTGGTTTTTGTGTTGTGCCTTGTGAAGCCGGCCTCTGCTGCTATGAATAGGGGGGAGGAAAAAAATACACAGGGGCCCCAATAAGAGGGGGTGTGCAGTTCGTAAATAAACGTTTTCAGACTGTTAGAGAGTGATTTATACGTACATCTTGCTCGTTTTGTTCGCGAACTCTTCAAACCCCACCCTCATCCTAGCTACGAGCCTTTGCTCACTTCTTGTTAACTCATAGAACCTAGAAATATTTCATATACAAAATACGCCCACAAAGACTCCAAACTGAAGTTCTGTATTAGAGTTAAAGACTACACTGTAGTGACACGAATAAGTGGAGGGTCCGCCTTTTTAGTCCCAATCAATAAGAGTCCGCACCCCTAATCAGAGTCCGTAGCAGATAAAGTCCCTAAACCCTAATTAGAGTCCATAAATGTCAATTAGCCGAAATTGCAGTGCATAAATGACTCCAGTACTACATAAAGTTGAGTTCGAAACTTTAAAGCGTACTTAAGTTTTGAATGCACATTCTTAAGTATAACATTGCATTATTGTTCAGGGTTTTGATACTAGACTAATAAACGTTTAATTCAGCGAATAGTTGCAATACCGGACATATATCAGTAACGAATTTTGGGTTAAAAATAAATGACACTCTGTAACCGATCAACAGTGGGGGAACCGTCTGGAGGGGCCAAATAAATATCAGTCCCCCTCTTATTCGGGTCACTACCTCAGTGTCCTGCTTTTCGCTCTCGATACATTCTTCAACTTGCGCTCACGTAGCGATCCATGCGACCTGGCCTGGTTACCCAGTCCGTCAAAACTTTAGCGGACCGAATAGAGAACTCTGAAATTGTCTCGTGTAAGCATGTGGGACATGCTTGTCCGTTATGTGCACATGCAATATAGTGCAGTGCACTGTATGTATGCTAGCTGGCAGCATACGGTCGACAAATATAGTCGACGAAAAATGCAGTTGGATAGGCGGGCTGAGTGGCGTAGTGGTAACAGCGTCTGCCTGACACGCAGAAGGTTTTCCAGCTGCTTGATAGAAAGGTCTGATGTCCTTGGTTCCTACCTAGACTGACAGTCTCGGAGCTAACTGGCTGAGCGGTTCCAACTTCAAATATCCCATCAAAAATTTAGATCCGTCACTTTTAAAGGATTATATGTTGGTACCTTAGGGTAGAAACCCAGGCACAGAGCTGGCACGATACGTACACTCAATCCAAATGTCTCGGTCCATACGCCTGCATCTAGGCTGCGCGCTATATTCGCCACGTGCCCATGATCAATATCGTAGGTGCTACGCAATTATATATTTAAACTAAATATCGCCTTTAGAGTAAAATAATCGACACCGTATACCCTAACTCGACCAATTCCGATCTGTCGGATCAACACCACTATCAACCCGAAACCATTATTATCTCCACAACTCCAAACACTGCACACACAAACTATGACAATTTTTTCTATTCATATTTGCGCATTTCTGCACAGCGAAATGCCATTGAACTTTGACTCACGTTAACGCTTACCTCATCCCGTCCTACTCACCCTCAACTTTACTCGAGTTATAGCCTTCCTCTGCTCTGTACACGACTACGAGTAATACTGAGTTCGGTTTTAGTCGTACAAGAATCTCGGTCCGATTTTAATATTTGAGTAACTTTTCAGTGGCATCCTAACAACCAGGAATTGCTAATACAGAGCAAGACTGTAGCAGAAAAATTTCGCTTACAGAAAATAATTAAATTCGCTGAAAATGTTGCATCCAAGGGGGGGGCTGGCGTGTGACCGCTGAGTTTCGACTCCTTCGTCACCCCCTTCGTCCCAGTATGTTTGCGATACCTCAATCACCGATAGAATATTGTACAATTTTGCACAAAAGTTGCATGTATGCAATCCTGCACACACAGTATGCGAAAATAATTCGGAAAAAATGTTTGAAATTGCAAAAACGAAACAACAACCACAATAATAATAATAATAATAATAATAATAATAATAATAATAACGTAAACGATGGAACGCAAACAAAATTTATATTTGTAAAAGCTTTATATATTAGGTTATCTAAGTTCAAACTCTCGTTTTCAAGGTTATTGACCTAGTTTTGCAAACGATACAACGCTTTTGGACGTTCTAGCGGTGAAAAGTGCTAGGACGGAATTTGGGTGCGACCGGATATCCGGCTCCGTCAGTTTTTGGTATCCGGTCGCACCTTGGCCGGAATCTAGATAGAAGCTCTTGACCTAAGCCCATATTCTCAAATGTGCATATCACCTATCACCCGTTTACTGGTAGGTTTTCAAATTGGAGAACTTGTGGAATTGCAGGTATCACAATTGACACTACGAGTAGAACCTATCAAATGCGATAAATGTGCTAAATTTCCAAAACGTATCATTCGCTGGTTTTGAAAGTTACAAGATCTATCACCGACTGTTGATTGGTGCTACATATGGCAATAAATGTCCCAGACAGTTATGGAAAACTAACCAACGTTTCACCATTGCGTTTGAAGTTACCGGCGAAGTTTAAATCGTATAAAAGTTTAAAAACTTCAAAGTTATACTGCCTACCCTCAGTTCTGCGACTAGAATATCCGCGACTCTCACCCCCCACACTGGGAGATGTGGATCTCTTAGTAACAGCTGGACTTGCAGCAGCTGGTCCAAAGGAGTGATAACATACACCGAGGTCATTGCGTAATGACGCTACAAATTACGCAAGCGAAGCGAACAAGAAGCCAAGTAAGAGTGAAAAACAAGACGTCAATCAAGAACTGCGCCGTAGCGTAAGATGTTTTTTAATGCCTCATGTGTGATCGGATCTGCCGGCATCCCCGGGTTTCATGGGCCTCTTCCTGCGGGGCGTCTTCCCTAAGGAGTCGGAGATTTTGTAGGCAATGTAATGCCTACGCCCGCAGATAGGATCCAGGCCAACGTAAAGAACAGGGGCGGAACAGCATTGTAAGCATATGTCTATTCCTAAGCCTAATCCGAAGCGTAAGCGTAAGAATGAGTATATTCCTAAGCCTTATGCCTAAGCTTAAGCCAAGCCAAAAAACTTGTCTAAAGCTTAAGCTTACTGAATTCTAGGTCCACAGAAAATCGTTCCGCCCCTGTTCTTTACATGGGCCAGGATCCATTAGAAAATCAATGTGCGTATTTTAGCGACGGAACTATCAAACAAAAAACTTCTTATATAACATTTGCTAAATTACTGAAAACAATATTGCGCGCCTACGCGTAAACCTAAACCTTAGCTTACGAAAATAAAATAAGTCTAAGTCTAAGCCTAAATTTGACACCACTTCAACTTTGAGTTATAGTATTTTTGTGGTACGGTTGACAAAATTATTGTAAACACGGCATCTAGCAAAATCAGTCTTTAAATATAACCTTCCATTGTATTCGTGCGAGAAATCGGGACGGTCCTAAAAGTACCATGAACCCAAAGTAGAATATGACTAAAATTTCTTACTCATCACAAATAGAAATATAAAAAAACAAAAACATTAAATACTTTTTCTAAATTTAGTCCTAAGTCTAGAAAACATTTTAACCTATAAACAACGTAATTCACAGACTACGAATGAATAGTAATTTCTCGAAAATAACACAACATTGTTTACAATTTGACACATTTGCTGTGAAAAATTTCGTTTTTAAATCAATGTTTATGAATGTTATAGAATTTTAACAACAGTTTGGGGTAAAAGTGACAAATATGATACTTTTAAAAGTAGGACACACTAAAATGAAAACAATAACAACAACAACAGCGAAAGTAAATACAACAACAAACAACAAAAACAACAACAACAACTGCAGCAGCAGCAGCAGCAACAGCAGCAACAACAACAACAACAACAGCAGCAGCAACAACAACAGCAGCAGCAGCAGCAACAACAACAACAACAACAACAGCAACAACAACAACAACAACAACAAAAACACCAACAATCATAGAGTAGGCTCGTAGCCTAAGTTGCGCGGGACGTATCTCAGTTCCGTTTGCAAAACTTTGGCCCCAC
>JASANG010001983.1:0-147500 GCA_030248215.1 Enoplolaimus lenunculus | reverse complement strand
TCAGCCAAGCGCGGGTCTTAAACTTTGTGAAGGCTACGAGTATTTGCCGTAGAATCTACATATACAAATCAAAATTGTATGAACAACTCAATTTTGGAATGTCATGTAAAGAGTATCGAATTATTCAGAACATTTTGTCTGTCACATTTTGCTAAAAGCTGATCAAATGGTGTTTCGCTTCAATTCGTAAGCTGTGTGTATCAAATTTGTTCCTGGGACGTAATGAAAATGATAAAAAAGATTTATCCCGTCCCGAAATTTCTCGATAAAAAATACTTTCACAACGCTTTAGGATATGATTTTGACGGTCAAAAATGACTTACGCCCTACACTCATTTAGCAAATATTGACGCATGAACCGTATGCCGTTCGAATTCGGCTATGACTCTACTTGCCGTCCCACAGTCATAAGGTTTTTGGTATCACCCTGTCGTCAGATTAGCATTAAAATATATTTTATTCAGTAAAATTGAATAAAAAAATTTCACAAAATATTATCTTCTTCGAATTAATGTCATCCGCTTTTGGCCACCTCTGAAGCTAACTGCAAAAAAATTATCTTAAAACTAAAACGTTTAAAAACATTGTTATAAATTTAAAATATTAAAATAGTTCAAATCTATCTATACCTCAGGATCGCAATATACCCGACATGTATACGTCCCAAAAATTCTAAGACATTTGAAGAAAAAAACTACTGTTTTGTGCAGTTTACACTAACCGACCATTAATTATTCATTACTATACCGCCGTTGGATCCCCCGGATATGACATCGTGAATGCACTAATCGCTTTGCGTTAAAATTAACACTAAAATGTGACTATACAAACCTGCAGTTTGCAGTGCAGGCGGTCGCAAAAAATAATTGCCAACTTTTGCTGAAAATGTCATTTATTTGTGTTTCAAAAAAAGTTTTGTCAAAAATATCAAAAAATAGCCACGCAAACACATTTATAAATTTGTCTACGCCCATTTTAGATTTACTTTCAGGTTCAAAATATTTAAAACAGTAACTTGGTTTTTGCGTTTTTTTCTGAACGTGAAGGGCATTAGCACTAACGAATTCAGAGGGGAGCAGGAGGCTGCGTACGTCCCACCGTCAAAAATCTTTCAAGATAAAATGGTAAGGTCCCTAAATTTCAATTTTCCTCCTGGAGAAAATTATTTAGTAAAAACATACAATTTTTACGTTCAGAATTTTTTCGTGATAATACCTTACAATTTTTGAAAATTTTTTGATGATAAAATGATAAGGTACCCTACCTTAGCATTTTTGGGTTTCATAACATTTGCCAGCCCGCCCGCCCCGTCAGAAATGTTTAAATCTGCCTCTAGGTATTAGGCTTCGCTAAAGTCGTATACACGGGGGGTTTATATTGCTAAAATAGCCATTTTTTTACACAATATACCTGCGGCCTCGTTCTAATTAAATTTTTTCCTAATAAAGTTTGAAATTTTACCGTAGTAAAATCGTCATCACATGTATCTAAACATTCTACTTTACTAGTAGTTCTATTCACGATATTCTTCGAAAAATGGAACTCTGATTCGTATAATTCTATGCTCGCTCAGCAATCGGTGATAAATGACTGGAACATTTGGGCCTAAATTTTTAAAATTTTGTTGTTTTGGTTTTCAACGAAAATGGATAAATGTATCTATTTGGTCGAGCCAATTTCTAACTCAGAATGCGGACTACGAACGCGCGGACCTGTATGCAATGCCAGAGCAAGGGTCGATAGACTCGCAAAAAATTAGCCATTGCTAGCAACGTTTTGGCATATATATAAATAAACATATATATGTATATACATATATATATATATACATATATATACTGCAAAAAATGGTGACTCAAATTCGACTCAATTTGACTCTGGCGGAGTCCAAATTTTGACTCAGTTGGTGTAGTGAGAAAAAGCCTATTTCGGACAGAGTCAGTTAGACTCACCATTTTTACAGTGTATATATGTGTGCGTGTGATCCTCTAAATTTTTAGCCCTCCCTCCGCCATATTGACCTATTGCACCAAGTAATAATACATTGAAAAAACTACTTTATATTGAGTAGAATACTGGCGCCGGCTAAAATTAAATTATTATTATAAACTTATAACCAATTAAAACAAAATCACGTGAACGAAAACAAAATTGTCAAAAAAAGTTTATAAAATAAAGTTATGTGACGTTTTAAATATTCAAAGAATGAAACTTATTATATTTTAAAATTGGCAAACACTTAATAGCTCAAATGACAAATTTTACCTTATGACGTAACATTATTTAACCCAGGTCTATCCAAGTCAGACGATTGAATGGCACCGCAATATTTGGGTTGCTTGTATGTCATTATCAAGTGAAATATAAGCATACTTTTCAGAATTATGCAATATGGACCATTTTACATTGACTTTTTATACAGTCAGTTTAAACTGACATCAGGAGGATCTGGGACCACGTTCCAGCGAAACATTTACAAGAACTACCGCTATGGGAAACACAAGAAACAATGTTATAATGCATAGTTTTCCGCGATTTTCTGCTTAGCTGGATTTTGGACAACATTGAAACAAACAATAGCTAGTAAATTCAAGCTTGTGTTAGTCTTAGGGGTGTTCCGTTTTCGCGTTTGGTTATACGTAGACTTCGAGTTTAGTTTAAATACGTAGCTTAAATTTCAATGTTGCCGACTTGCAGATAAGCAACTGTTAATACACTTGATTCAAACCAGTTGCTATTTAAGCATGGTACTGTAGTGACCCAACTAAGAGCAGTGACGGGTAATAAAAAGCGGATCCCTGTTCTGGAGTCTCAATCGATAGGAGTCTGGTTCACTAATTAGATTCCAATAGACGATTGAGTCCATAAGTCTTAATTACAGTCCATAACAGTGTGGCTAAAGTGGAAAAATGGCCTAGACTGTTCAGATATGTAACAGACACTCAGACAACCCGGATAAACTGTATTAAATACAGAAAAAAGTTTAACAGATATGACAATGAACAAAATGCTTCGGATCATGTCCATTCTGCCCAAAAGAACGAATAGAAAAAAATAGTGCTAGGTCCAACTAAACATGGGATGATTTAAAAATAAATAACAGTCCGTAGGCCCCCCACATTCGAGTCATTACCATGGAGATAACGTTCAGGAAGCACACAAAACCACTCCAGAAAAAAAGCGAAAAATAAGCAAAAATATTGAAAAGTAAAAAATCACTAAGTCCATAAAAAGTTATACCGCAACTGATTGCAGTCCCACGGAAAAACCGTCCGCCCCTCAGCTATCCATTAACGAAAAAATCTGGTACAATATGTTTCAAATCATTTGACACATATAAATGTGTATTAATAATCGATATTTAATATATTTAATTTTTGTATAATGCGTATTTGTGAACGGATCACCGCAGCGTATACCGTTTTCCTGAGTCAAATTGTGTGAAAATTTTAATAAAAAAATTTATAGTTCAAAAACAGAATACTTAAAATGGAAATACGCCATTTTGTAGACGCAACAATGAAAATAACTTTTAGAAATTGCAAAACAAATCAACTTTTAGAAATTGCAAAACAAATCAAAGTAAAAACTCTATTAAATGAAGCGCCACCCCCTAGAAAAATTTTGACCCCCGTTAAAAATGTTCAACCTTACTTGTAAAAGTTAACGAGGACCTATGTATGCCACTCGGGAAAATTTCTTAGCCCCCTTATAGCAAGGTGAGCCGGCTACTCGGGCTTGGATTGCAAGATTTTTAACGGCAACATTTCGATGACCAGATCGAGGTTTTCAGCATATCAGAAGATTTGTAAATCAGCTTATTTATTTTAACCGATGCCTATCAGTAGAACACTTTAAAGTTTTGAGAGCTGTTAGGCGTGGGGGGCTAAGGGAAGGACTTAACCCCCGTTTTGATTGTAAGCATTTGAGAAATGCCATTTTTTGTACAAAAACAAACATTAAGAGTTAAGAGTAAGGGTAAAGCCTTCTTCACACTTGCAAATTTTTGCAACAAAAACTCGCAGCTGTAATTTGCACGAGTTTCTTGCAGCTGCAACTATTTGCAAGGGAACATCATTTTAATTTGAAATCATTATATGAATTTGTATGAATAATTTCCAGACGACTGCAATAAATATCAAGCATAAGCTATGAATTATCAGTTCAGAGCCAATGATGGTAAAATAATTCGGCTTGCAAGATTATTCAAGTCTATGAATTAAATTGCAGCTGCTAGTTCTCCAAATGAATTTTGGAAAAAACTTGCAGCTGCAAGTTTCAGCTGCAAGAAACAATCACGCGTAAAGAAGGTCTTACTCGAAATTTCTTGCTTATAAAACGTTTTCATAATGATACAATTTCTATTTAATGCTTAAAAATGAAATCAGTCAGCGTCACAATCGCCATAGACTGCGAGAAATCAAAAAGGTTTGATACTTGAATTAACTCAAACTTCTTGATTATATTCTAAAAGTTTCAATTAATTTAGAATCGCTCAACAACATGTCTTCCGATTGGCCAATCAAAATACAGGTAAAAAATCTCAACAGATTTGCAACTGCGTTCATATGTACGAATTAAAAGTGAATACTTTGCAGCTGCCAGAACTTCAAAGCTGTTGTGTGACCAAATTTGCACACGCAAAGTTGCATGTGCAACTTCTTGCTGCAAAAACTTGCACGTGTGAATACGGCTTTAACTTTATAAGAAAATATGCCGTTTTTGTTTACATTTTTATACAAAGATGCTTTCGTTACAAATTTTTCGTAAATCTCATCTTTGTGAATAGGATTTCGAGTTCTGTGTTAACATTTTATTAAATTTTTGACATTGTGTTTTTAGGAATATATATTTTGTCAGTGCGGTACAGATTTTAAGCGAACGAACAAAACCACTATTGTACATATTGATCCATTAATGCGCTATTCACAATAATTTTGTCAACGGTGTCACAATATCTAATAGATCGGGGGCGATCACAAGCTCTAAGGACACTTGCATAGTTTTCCCCGTCAGATTTAAGGTTACGGTTTAGGCTCATGCTTGGGTTACGGTTTAGGATCATGCTTTACCTTACGGTTTAGGTTCAAGCTTACCATACGGTTTAGGCTCAGCCATGTGAGAAGGTTTTGTCAACCGCTGGAATTGAGGCTAAGACTTAAGCATTTTCTAAAATCTGTAATACAACACTGCAAATTTCAGTGAGTTGATTTTAACTCAGAATGAGTTGAATCACTCAGTCTGAGTTAGGACTATCAGAACTCAGAATTTTGAGTTGATTCAATTCATTCTGAGCTAATTAATCAACTAACACAGAGTCAACTCAATTCATAGTGAGAATCAACTCAACTGAGAGTGATTAATGTTTACCGATATTAATTCAGAAATCACCAACTCGCAAGCTGATTGGATTAATCAACTCATTGCAATTTACAGAGTAAATGTGTAAGCCTGTTTGGGAAAATTGGACAAAATGCGAGTTAAAAAGTTGGTTTCAACTTAAGATACGTGTCGTACCAGTAAAATTATAATTAATTTTACTGAATTTAAAAAAATCAAATTGTGCAATCAACCCAAATATCAAATAAAAGTTAAAGGTTACTACTTAATAACAATTAGGGCCTAAGTATTTGAAAACTTAAACGAAAACAAAGCTTAGCAAACCTAAATAACACTGAACAGTTATATTAAAACTAAACCAATCGGCAGATAACAACCTGATTAAGCTTTAATTTAGCTGAAAATTCTCGATAATAAAAACGGAATTTTCCATTCGTTATATTTAATTTCTGTCTTAAATTTCAACTGTTGTTTGTTAATTTGGTTCATGTAAAGATCAGGCGCGGAACGTTTTTCTGTGGGAATAGAAAGGAGTAAGCTTAAGCTTTAGTCTAAATTTTTTACTTAGCTTAAGGCTTAGGCTTAGGCTTAGGGATATGCACATTCTTACACTTAGGTTAACGCTTAGGTTTAGGCTTAGGCTTAGGAATAATCTCATTCTTACGCTTAGGCTTAGGCTAGGCTTAAGCTTAGGCTTATGCTTATGCTTATAATACTGTTCCGCCCCTGTTCTTTACATTGACCCTTAATTTAAACAGCCCGACATAAAATTTATAGCTCCAGTCGATTCGAAGCTGACGTTGACGCTATGAAAATGTAAAATATTTATTATGGTCAATTTTGTAACTTTTTCGCGTTACTTTTTTCCCACCAAACGCTACGTAACATACAGTAGCGGACCTAAAATTTTTAAACGGAGCAAAATGAATTTTGTATTTTGAAATTTTACAATTATTTCAAGATTTAGGAACCAGATTTGAAACCAATTTAGGAACCTGATTTTAAAACAATTCAGGAACCTGATTTGAAAACAATTCAGGAACCTGATTTGAAAACAATTCAGGAACCTGATTTGAAAACAATTTTGGAACCAGATTTAAAAACAATTTAGGAACCTGATTTGAAAACGATTTAGGAACCAGATTTGAAAACAATTTAGGAACCAGATTTAAAAACAATTTAGAAACCTGATTTGAAAACAATTTAGGAACCAGATTTAAAAACAATTCAGGAACCTGATTTGAAAACAATTTAGTAACCAGATTTGAAAACAATTTAGGAACCAGATTTAAAAACAATTTAGGAACCTGATTTGAAAACAATTTAGGAACTTGATTTGAAAACATTTTAGGAACCAGATTTAAAAACAATTTAGGAACCTGATTTGAAAACAATTCAGGGACCTGATTTGAAAACAATTCAGGAACCTGATTTTAAAACAATTCAGGAACCTGATTTTAAAACAATTCAGGAACCTGATTTTAAAACAATTCAGGAACCTGATTTGAAAACAATTTAGGAACCTCCTGATTTGAAAAAAATTTAGGAACCAGATTTGAAAACAATTAGGAACCAGATTTGAAAACAATTTAGTAACCAGAAGTTCAAAGTTTTAAATGTTACAAATTGTGCTGACTGTGTAAAAAAATTTTTATTTACAATTATTTTATCAAACAAAGCAGAGATTTGCCACAAATTACAGTTCCCTAAGAACGGAACGAAGGGGTTCCGGAGGGTCTACATCCTACATTGCGAGCTTTTGATGAAGAATTTGCATTGCAGTATCTTTAGCTTAGCCATGGTTGGTAACAGGTTCTAATCTCCCAGTTAACGACACGACAAATAAACATTTTAACGTTGAACAACACGTGTTTGTCTAATTTATGCGGGGTTCATCTTATAACCGAGACAGGCGGGACACGGTTTGTCCCATGTTGATTTGACGTCAATGTTAAAATTCGGGCTCTCATCGGGTTAACAGACAAAACTCGAATGTCATATTACATTAGCTTACAAACGACCGCTCTCAAATGATCAATGTGTGCAAAGGACGGTATATCACGTGATACTGTTAGACATTTACGCGAATATCATATGATATTCCAAGGGGACTCTTTGGGTACTAATAAATGAATGACAACTTGGACGGCAGATGCACAGATACGCTTTAAATATCCAATACGCGCCTGTAAAAACGTTTCCGACACAAAATCGCTTACAACCACAGCTTCATAATTCAAAAAATTCAAATTTCACATTCTAGTATCATATGATTTTCAACAGGACAATTTGGGTATGTTACCTCAAGTATGCAGACATAGCAAGAACTGACAAATATTACGGTGTGGTCAATATGCGGAAGTTTCTTAATAGTTTTGTTTTCAGGCGTCGTGCAAATTTTCGTAATCAGTTTTGTAAACATTTCGCTGTATATTTTTGACTGTTATCGCTGAAATCCTACTGACCTACCTATAAGCATATTGGCCAATGTTACTTTAAGGGGCGTAACAGCAAATTAAACGTATTCCTAAACCTAAGCCTAAAGCCTAAGCGTTGCAAAAATGTGTTCCTAAGCCTAAGCCTATGCCTAAGCAAAAAATGTAGTCTAATATCTAAACCTACTCTTTTGATGGACCCACCAGATACCTGGACGCCCCTTAAAGTAACATGGGTCCGCATATTAGTGGCATTATAGATTTTATGCTAAAGTATCGTATACTTTGTAACAGTTTTCGGTTTAAGCTCATTCACAAAAATGCTTATAGCATTCGGTAGAGTTGAAAGATATTAAAATTGTTTGCTTGAACCAAAATATAACGGAATTCTTAAAATCTAAGGTTTACATTGTTATATATGCAAAGGTGGAACCAGCGTTTTATTTCTAAGCTTTATTTAAACGTAAGAAATATTTTGGGCTTAAGCCATGGAAGCCAGCAGCCAATTTAAACAAGACGTGGGCACCCAGAAATTTTGCGAAACAAGCATTTGTGACAATTTAAGTAAACAGGACTCATTCTAAATTGGTGGGATCAAGGTCGAAAACACGATGCATGGCATAGGGGAATACCTATTTCAGAAGTTTTGTGAGACTAGAAAAAGGCACTGTCATAGTTTTGAGAATAACCAGCTGGATCCTAAGGTTAAAAACATTTTTTTCCCAAAAATCCTAATATTCTTGCAACTTAGAATTTTGTTATTTAAATGTTTCCAAAGTTTACTTCCCAAACGTTTCAACAGTTGATGATCCAAAGGGGACAGAAACTGGCCAATCCATTCAACTGCGGATCAAAACCAATTTTTTGTATGGAACGTTTAGGACTGAGATCCGGTTTCTTGCTCGCTTCGATCGCTAATTTTGTCTAATATCTGGCTGGCGCTCGCAGTTTAAAAATTTCGGATCAGTCACTCCTGTCTAAAGGCCCATCAGGTGAAATTGTCCCGCTGACACTCCAGACGAGTAGTCAAGATTTAGGTTACAATTTGGTTGGAAATTGTTATGCAATTTACACAATAACATGCGTACACCACGTGACTTTTGAGTGGATAGTGTCATGGACACTGAAGCCAAAGAAGCTTCAGTATCCTGGACGATGAAGCCAAAAAAGCTTCAGTATCCCGGATACTGAAGCTTTTGGGCTTCAGTAAAAAGCTTCAGTGTCCAGGATACTGAAGCTTTTTGGCTTAGTGTCATGGACACTGAAGCCAAAGAAGCTTCAGTATCCTGGACGATGAAGCCAAAAAAGCTTCAGTTATCCGGGATACTGAAGATTTTGGGCTTCAGTAAAAAGCTTCAGTGTCCAAGATACTGAAGCTTTTTGGCTTCTCTATGCGGGACATTGAAGCCAAAAAAGCTTCAGTGTCCGGAATACAGATGTGGAAATGGCATTAAACAACACTCAAAGGCTATTCGCATGGACCGGGTTAAATTTTCGATGAACCTTTAAAATTTAAAAACTTTAAATTTTTGAAAAATTTAAATATTGGTTATATATATTTTAAACCTTTATATAAATTCAAAGCGTACATGCAACCCCGTTACAGATACCACAACAAATTTAATAAAAAGTCTTAAAATATGACTAATAATACTCTTCATTAGCCAGGTAAAATATTAAATATTGTGCAAACTTTTTTCCGTAAATGTCGTATATTTTGTTTACCCAGACTATAATAATTAAAAATATTCAAATTTTCGACAAAAATTAAGTATTTTTTACTTAAGTTTAGTGTTTTTGCTTAAATTTGACATAGATTTATGATTAGGCGTTCAGTATGACAGACAAGGTAATTTTTATTAAACCTAAAACTAAACTAAAGTTAATAAAGTTAAAATTTTTTAAAATATGAAACACCACCGTATGTAGAGCCATTGTTGCTAAAAGTTTGTATATCTGCGTAGATCAGTGGTTAAAGCAGCGGAACGGTAATCCGTACGTCGTAGGTTCGAATCCCACCATATCCGCAGCAAAATTTTCGTGAAGGGCTCTATATGGTACTGCTTATCTTAGAATTACTAACAACGAGATAATTGGAAAATGGTACGACTATAAACGATAAACATTTTGTCCGTTGTTCAATGGGAAAGAATTGCGGTTTTAAGAAAGCGCAAATTCTGAAATACATTTTCTGAAATTTAAGGCAATCATTTAGTCATATGTTTCTTATATTCACACCGTTGTTTGATGTACTTAGTATTGCGATAAACGGTAGTTACCAACCCCAAATAACAAACGTTTGTATATCAGGGTACAACCGCATCTCTGCTTTTGGCTCCTGCAGAAAATGGACCTCGGGCACCGGTAGAATATCCGGCGAAGCTTCCGGCAATTTCGATTGTAAAATTTTGCACTGTTTAACAAAATGTATTCTTTTGGTACGTTTTGTTTTAACTTTTTGTGCCATTTTAAAGAAAAAATTGCCAAGATTTCGTAAAAGATAAGCGTAAAACCAAAATATTTCCTAAAACGTTACAGATATTTGCTAAAATTAGCAAATTAAACATTTATTTTAACTACTTGCCTCGCCTCTGGCTGCGGCACCAGTAAATTTAATTGACATCCGGCTCCGGTACGTTTCACCTCCGGTTGCACCTTGAAATATATACGGACTGATGACAAATAAAACGTCAAGCTCTGCCTTGCAAATTTCGATGAAATGCATAATACAGCAAACGCACTTTGTTGCAATTTTTTATATTTATTATTGATTGTACACAACAGTATAATTAGGATTAATAGATTGGCTTGAAATCTCAAAGGATTTCAAACAAAACGTCCAGTGTGTGGATGAGAGTACGACCCTCAAAAAATTGGAAAAAACCTATAAAATGCGTCTATACCACAAACGGAACAAACTATATAATTAAAGCAGGACTACTCCACATACGTAGTTTGAGCAAGTTTCCAGCATATTTTGTTTATAATAGTTTGCGTACCACATAAACGTATTTGTTCTATAATTAGAAAATTTGCATACAGATTGTTTGGCATTTGTTAACTCTTTTGCGCATTGCGTGAAATTGGCCGACCAGTATATACTAGTAATCCGTAGTTGCACACATGTGCAACTCTCCTATTATATATACTGGGTTTTAGCCTATGTTCATGAGTATTTGTTTTTAAGCAGGTTTTGCCTAAGATTTGAAGCTTAAGTGACAACTCCAACCACCAAATCATCATTTTAATTCATACTGGGTTACTAGTTCGGTACTGTATGCATTCCTAATAAAGGAAAGACTAAACCCGGCGTTCCACTCTGTAGTAAAACATATACTTCGCAACGTGAACATAGCTAAACACAACATATAAATATCCTATCAATGTCTAATAGAACAAAACACAAAACATCTAAGCAATAATGTGTACTAAGTAAAATCGAAACAACAGTTTTATGTGTTTGCAAATTTCTATTAATTTGCATGCGTTCCAGCTTTAATATATAGATTAACATCAATTTTTAAATAAATAATGAAACTAATTAAGTAAATACGATATTGTTGAAATATTTAGGTTGAAAGACAAACTATAACTTTCGAAACTATCAAAACTGTTACTTTTGACAAGACTGGTCGCTTTTCATTGAACGTACGGCAACTGTAGTTGACCAATCCCGATCTTGCAAAAAAAAACAAAATACATTTTATCGCTAGTAGATTGTAAATATATATTTTGTAGTTAAAGCAAGAATTACACCCCTCATTTCATGGGCTGCAGTATGAGGAATGGAAGCATGTGAGACATACTTGACCTGGTGCATATGCAATAAATGCAATGCACATTGTGGTGTACGGTCGGCACATATAGTCGACGAAAAACGCAGGTGGAGAGACGGGCTACGTGGCGCAGTAGTAGAGTGCTCGCTTAAGGATCTATAGGCTGAGCGTTCGATCCCCGCTCTAGACCGCTTTTCCAGCTGCTTAGTAAAAGGTCTGATGTCCCTTGTTGGTACTAACGGTCTGCACGACCCCTGTTTGAAGTTATGCCCAAAGTTAATGACCACGCCGGGAATCGAACCTCGGCCCCCTTGCGCTCGAGCCAAACATGCTACCAAATACACCATGCAGTCATTGCAATAACTTCTTATACCGGTATATGTGCACAGGCATGGCAACATTTGCTTTACATACACTTACGTGCACATATACCGACATCCCTCAGTTCCAACCTAGACGGACAAGCAAAACGCAACGCGCGCTATGTACATTCTTTTCTACACAAAATATGCTCAGTTCCATGCTGTTGTTTAAACCACACTGTAAATCACAGTGAGTTGACTTTAACACAGAATGAGTTGAATCAAAGAGTCTGAGTTAGGATTTTCAGAACTCAGAAATCTGAGTCAATCAAACTCACTCTGATTTAATCATTCAACTCGCCCGCAATCAACTGACCTCAGAGCGCGAATCAACTCAACTCAGAGTGAGGCAATGTTTACTGTTGTTAACTCAGTAATAACTAACTATCTTGCTAATCAACTCATAGTAATTGTACAGTGCATGCGTTCTCGGCATAACATAACCCAACAATCACAAACAAGCACCTCTCAACGTTACAACGTTTATTGCAACCCAAAAAAATCAAATGTTGTTACACTGTCCTGCAATTTATTTCCGTCTGGTTATTAATATTTATTTTTCTGGTTAGTAAAATACACTTGGGGATAATATCGTAAAAATTATATAGGATTATGTTGCTTAAATGCAGTCGACCCGCTTTCCTAGTAAACATACCGAGAAGAACAACGACTTTGGGGACTTGTAAAATTTGAATTATAATAACAATAATTGAGAGTAAAGGTCATTTACAATGTTATAAAACATATAATATATATATATAATACATATCTATGTATATTATATATGTATGTTATATATAGCACACATATATAATATACATATATACAATAAAACAAAAACATATATAACTCGAAATAAACAATGATGGGCCAAATGTTACTTTAAGGGGCGTAACTGCTGATTAAGCGTATTCCTAAGCCTAAGCCTAAGCGTTGCAAAAATAAATTCCTAAGTCTAAGCAAAAAAATGTAATCTAGAATCTAAACCTACTCTTTTATAGACTCACCAGTAACCTGGACGCCCCGAGCCCAATGATATATATTTTAAAATAAAATTTGAAATAAATTTTTAGTTTTTCGCGTTGTTGTAACATTTTTGATCGGTGGTCGAATTCGCTTGTGAGCGTTTGTAACCTTGAAAATCATGCAAAACAGAGCCACAAAATGGTGTTGTTTTTTTGCTGTCGACCAAGAGGTAAATTCATGTGAAAATTGGGGGGGCCGGTGTGTAAAGAAAATGTTCGAATTTGTTTCAATCGTGGAGGTGAAGACGGGGGGGCACAAGGTCGACGAATAAAAATATACAACGTCGTGAGGTTGATACTTTGGCGAAAAAAATGACAGAAATAACGAAATTAAAGTGTGGTCGCAAAAATTGCAAAGCGGCTTTAATGTAAGCTATTACATTTGTGAAAAAATAATTTAAGAATTAAAAAGGTTTAAAGAAATTTTTAGAATTTTGTATTCTAAAACCGTGGCGTATCATGCAACTTTTAAGCAGTTTAAAACAAAATCTTTCACGACGAAACGTAAAATGCCCCGTATAAAGGCGTAAAGCTATATTCTGTGGTACTTGTACGGAATGGGCGGTTTGACCTGACTACCCAGATTGACCAAGAAACGTCCCGGTCTGGGGTCAATTTTTGGTCATCACCGATGCAATCGAAATCATAAACATAAACTATTTTTAATGATTTTTTTCGTAGTTTTTTGTGTTTTTTTTGTATTTTTCATAGATTTTTTGTGTGTGTTTTTTCAGAATATCTGATTGTAATTTTTGTGTAACTATGAAATTTTTTTAATTTCACAGAAAAATATTATTTGCTAGCCTTCAGCTATTTCAATTTTCCCAGACCGAGACCGTTCTCCGATATCGTTCCCTGCGCATACATAATGACAGGAAAAATCACCATGTCGGCTTAGGTGTTTAGTTATAACGGTAAGTCTACGATTAGGCTCTGATTCTGTATGTGCATTCAATTCGGTGTAAATGCATTTAACAATTAGGTCACATGCTTGCAGGCAATGGCTTGGTTTTTGATATCTTACTTAAGTATTTACTCAACTTATGCTTACTTGATTACTTAGTCACTAGTTTTAAGTAATTACTTAGCTTTTTGAGCAAAAACAAACAAACGCCTGTGTGAGCTATGGTCATAAGAAGGAAGTTATAGTTTCCCTTTATAAGCAGATTCCATGAGTCTACAATTTCAATTAAACCAAGATCAGTATGCATCAACGGTTACTTTGCAACATATCAAATTTAGTCAGCGACTTAAGTATTTACTTAAACTTATAACTACCTACGCTTTTAAAAACAGCAAAATGGTTAAGTAAATAGTTAGCACGTACTTAAGTACTGAGTTGTAGCTAAATAGGGTTTTGGAAACCCAATGAGTTGATTTTAACTTAGAATGAGTTCAATCACTCAGTCTGAATTAGAACTTTCAGAACTCAGAATTGTGAGTGAATAAAACTCACTCTGAATTAATTATTCAACTCACCCGAAATCAACTGCACGTTTAGAGTGCGAATCAACTCAACTCAGAGTGAGTTAATGGTTACTGTTATTACCTGAGAAACAACTAACATTCCAGCTTAGTTGATTACTCAACTCATTAGAATTTGCAGTGTGCCTTAATGGTTGGATATATCAAATTTATTAAGCCCAAATTGACGTTCGTGGAAACCGTCACGTATCCAAAAATGGTCCCCTTTATGCAATACTGGCGTAATTGAAAATTTTCCAATTTTGAGCCAGATACGTCATCAGCTGCTTATGACGAATCCATTTCAATTATTGACGTAATCTGTAGCGCTGATAATGACGTATCGACAATTTGTTATAAAGTTTCAGGCAATAATGACGTATCTGCCTAAATTCCGGCAAAGTTCGGTCAGAATCTAAATTGGAATAAAGAATTTCGCTGGAATCTTAGAAGTTCAAATTAGGTTGTAACTGTTTGCTTAGCCTTTGCCATAATTATTCCTGTGAAAGAAAGTCGAGTCTGTTCAGTTATCCCTCTCAGTGCCAGCGTTTGCCCAAAAATGGTCAAATTTAATGTTTTTTGCATATTTGACCTTCTCATATTTGTCCCTGATCATTTAATACCATATTTTTAATGTTCGGAAGATTCAAATTTAAAGGTCACAAACACCCTACCCCTTGGGACCCAAAACCTTATTTGTCTTAAAATTAAAGAAAAATTTTAGCATTCAATACAGCTTACAGAGCTGAGTCAAATGGTGTTAAATTTTCCCCAGTCAGACAATTTTCTAACGAGTTATGGTCAAATAACTGATTTGCCACTCGGGGTGTTCGATCTTTGCAAAATGACCATCGGCGTAGTGGCCATCCTTTCGATCCGTGGCCCATGTACAGATCAGGAGCGGAACGTTTTTTCTAGAAAAGTGTAAGCGTAAGCTTTAGACTATTTTTTGCTTGGCTTAGGCGTATGTTTAGGCTTAGGAATTAGCTCATTCTTACGCTTAGGCTTAGGCTAAGGGTTAGTTTTAGGCTTAGGCGTAGACTTAGGCTTACGAATATGCTTATAAATGCTGTTCCGCCCCCCGTTCTTTACATTGGCTCGATCCGCCAATACCAAATGGTACACAAAACGTCACAGTGACCAAAATAGATCACAGATAAATACCGTATGTCCAAATGACTGTTCCACAACGCCATTTTACTAGTACAGTAACCTCGTTTGACCACGACCCTAGTAACCTCTTGTTAATCCTGAGGTCCGAAAAAAACGACAGATTTTTAAAATTAACTTTACCACAGCTGTTATAACTTTGTGTCTAAATGCTTGCTTGTCCTTAGTATTTTTACATCGAGTTATGATGACATACGGCCAATGACAGCATCCTCCTATCAACTGAAAAAGCCACGCCTTGGATTAAAGTTTTTCGTCAGATTTCTCTCACGATATATAATTGTTGTTGAGTAATTTATATTTTATTGGTTAATTTTTGTAACTAAATTAAGCGTCGAACTAAAACCGCAGGCCAATCAAAACCGGGGATTTTGGTACAAAAACAACCAATGTTTGGCGTAAACCAATTCAACCAATAATCGATCGAAAATATTTGTTTGGGACAAGATTGCTTCAGGTAGACCATAACCGTGGCCCATTACTTTTAGGGGTTGGGCCCATGTTGCTTTTTAGGGCGGCCCATGTTGCTTCCCATGTTAGTTTTAGGGGTGGCCCATGTTAGTTTTAGGGGTGGCCCATGTTAGTTTTAGGGGTGGCCCATGTTAGTTTTAGGGGTGGCCCATGTTAGTTTTAGGAGTGATCCATGTTAGTTTTAGGGGCGTGCAGATTTCTGGTGGGTATATAAAAGAGTAGGTTTAGATTCTAGATTACATTTTGCTTAGGCTTAGAAACACATTTTTTACAACGTTTAGGTTTAGGCTTACGCTTAATCTACTGTTAATCTGGCATTATAGGCAAAAATTTTAGTTTCCTTCTGTACAACAGAACCCATAAGATGGGGTCATGGATTGAACCTTCTACCCCCTGTTGGTAATATTTGTAACAATTATACCAGTTTTTATCACACGAACCCCCATTCGGCAATTTTATAGAATATAGCTTCATTTCCAAAACTCCGGGTATACGGTCGTTCTCGTGGCTAAGCCGTATTGCATACGTCCTTGATGTGTTAAATACGGTTGTTGTTATTATTTTGAACGCGTAAAATATTTTGATTATAATGAATTTAAAACAATTTGTCAAAAAATTAACACACCAAAGTCTTATAGTTTAAACGAGGGCGGCATGCATATCCAGCAATAATCAATAATCACTTCTTAATCTATAAATGGTTTAAAGATTTTATGGGGATAAAAAACACGATATGGTAACTGTTAAAGTTGCACACAGCCCGGAGACGGGATATTGAGTAAAAATGTTTTGATTCGTCTACAACAATGACGCTCGCAGGCTGTTTTTTTGGCTTGAAAAATTGCTCGAAGGCGTGGCCTTTAAAAATTAACGATGACACAGATTAAGCTTGTATTTGAAAGAGACAGAGAGGATTTATTCAGTACTAAAAATAATACAAATTTAAATTTGTCACCAAATTATAATTTAAAATCAATCGCTTGTGTACGTAAATCATGTGTCTGATAGAAATTAATATTTTGAAAAAACTTGTGAACATTTAAAAGTTACTTTAAGTCGTAATGAATGTCAGGGGTAGATGCAATGATTACGGGGGTCAAGAGATGATGCAACACCGAACTGTAGTCACATGCGGGGGGAGTGCATAATATACTGGTGGAAAAAACGTTTCCAAACGAAGCTGTGAGAGGTCAAACGCAATATTAGCAATAAAACATTTTATATAGTTTGGGGGTCAAAAATGTTGCTACGACCCCCGTGAACTCAAACGTGATCTTCTTGCTGCTGTTTCCAAGATTAGTGGCTCCCTACATGTGAGCATGCAGGAGACCGCAAGTATAAAGTTGACAAGAGCAAGATTCCAGCAAACTGACGGATCGAAGATTTTCTCGTGGGGGAAAGATAAAGTTTTGTGATCTTCAAATTTGACACTTTTCAAAACGCGTTTTTAGCAAATTTTTAAATATTTTATAAATTGTCAATTGCGCTCAAACATCAAAATGTTTTTTTTTCAATTAGTGTTGCATCTCGGCTATTTGTTTCGCTGGCCCATGTTACTTTGAGGGGCGTCCAGGTTTCTGGTGGGTCTATAAAAGAGTACGTTTAGATTCTAGATTACATTTGTTTGCTTGGGCTTAGGCTTAGGCTTAGGAACACATTTTTGCAACGCTTAGGCTTACGCTTACACTTTAAAAAATGGGGAGTCAGATTGACTCTCTCGGAAACAGGCTTTTCCTGATTGCACAAACTGAGTCAAATTTGACTCCGCCAGACTCAACAGTGAATAGAATTTGACTCTGGCGGAGTCAAATTTGACTCAGTTTGTATAGTCAGGAAAAGCCTGTTTTCGAGAGAGTCAATTTGACTCCCCATTTTTTACAGTGTAGGCTTAGGAACACGCTTAATTTACTGTTACGCTCCTTAAAGTAACATTGGCGTTTCGCTTATATATTCGGCTTTAAAAACACACTGTCAAGTTTCAGATGAACCACATCGCAAAATTTACAGCATTACAACAAGGACGGCTGAAGCTTAATTTATCGCTCGTAACCACTCGACATTGGCGATTAGTTTTTGTTGTGTTTGACTAAATTTAAACCCTCTAAAGTCACAGTGATTGCGAACAGCAGTTTAAAAAATCTTTAAAATAATCATTTATTCAACAAGTAACAGCTGGAAATAGTATGAGAAACACACTTATTACTGGTTTACTAGTTGACAAAAAATTGCTATCTTAAAAAAACTTTAGAAATACACGCCTCACACTTTGACACCACCCGTTTAGCGTAAAATGTGTAGTTTCTACTCAAAAAAAAATTTGATTTAAAACATTTTGTCTTAAAAATAATGAAAAAATGTCTTAAAAAAGCAACGCTAAGCCAGATGGTAATAGACGCCGGTTCACGCCCTGTAATTAAAAATTGTGGCAGATTTGATAGTTTCGTATCATAAATCTTAGTTTTTTTTGTCATTAGTAGGCGTGGATTGTAGAAGGACAAACTCATTTATACTAAAAGCATGAGAAGCGACTAAAAATAAGGACTTTCATAGGGGCCATATGGATGTATGTCTTTAGGGTTCCATCCATTCAGTTTTTAAACTATTTAGCTTACATATAAGCTATTTCGTAAACAATATTGTTATATACTGTAAATTTCAGTGAGTAGATTTGAACTCAAAATGAGTTGAATCACTCAGTCTGTGTTCGGGCTATCAGAACTCAGAATTTTGAGTTGATTCAATTCATTCTGAGTTAATTAAACAACTCACCCAGAGTCCACTCAACTCAGAGTGAGAATCAACTCCGCTCAGAGTGAGTTAATGTTTGCTGATATTAATTCAGAAATAACCAACTCGCTAGGTAATTAATTGATTGTTCAATTCATTGGAAATTACAGTATATAATAGATAAAAAAACATAAATTTCAAACATAAGTCATTGCAAGAGTTATTACAGTATATAAGATAAAAAAACATAAATTTCAAACATAAGTCATTGCAAGAGTTCCCGTCCTGGGTCATTTCCCTCAACGCCCACAATCTGGTGTTTGCCAAAAAAAGTGACCGATTAGCAAAATTTTTTTGCATATTTGAGCTTCTCATGACATCTTGTAATAAATTGCGCACAAAGATTTGAATTTTTGAAAAACTCGATTTTTTGAGGTTTTAAAAAATGATTATCGGTTTGGAACCGAAAAGATTTTGTTCGAAAAGCCGCCATTTATAGTCGTCAATGCAGTTTGTTAAGCTGAGTAGAATGCTCGAACTGTGTTAATTTTGCTATAATGCAAGCGGTAGTACATAAACCAGTAATGGTTAAGCCACTACTTTGGTTCTTGGTCAAAACAGGGTTACTACGAACCGAACAAAACAACATCAATACGGGGTTTTTTTCTGTTTTTATTCAACGGGGTACAAAAATAGGAAATAACGAAAAAAAAAACTATTAAAGTATATTAATCTTTAGAAGATAACTTGGTAACAGCGGAAAAAACGTCGTGACAAATTGTAAGATAATGGTTTTTCTCACACGTGTCCCAACCGGAACGAACCGGCTTTCTGTGCCACGATGGGCGCTGATTTGCCAGAATTTACAATGCCAAAAACCCTACTCATGCGTGAAAGTTTTTGCTGCGAGAACTTGCAGCTGGCAAATTTGACACAGAACTTGCATTTTTTTCATCAGCCAATGAGAACGCGGCTGCAATAATTTCAGTGAATGCCAAAAGCCCTATTCATGCGTGAAAGTTTTTGCTGCGAGAACTTGCAGCTGGCAAATTGCACACAGAACTTGCATTTTTTTCATCAGCTAATGAGAACGCGGCTGCAATAAATTCAGTGAATGCCAAAAGCCCTATTCATGCGTGAAAGTTTTTGCTGCGAGAACTTGCAGCTGGCAAATTGCACACAGAACTTGCATTTTTTTCATCAGCTAATGAGAACGCGGCTGCAATAAATTCAGTGAATGCCAAAAGCCCTATTCATGCGTGAAAGTTTTTGCTGCGAGAACTTGCAGCTGGCAAATTGCACACAGAACTTGCATTTTTTTCATCAGCCAATGAGAACGCGGCTGCAATAAATTCAGTGAATGCCAAAAACCCTATTCATGCGTGAAAGTTTTTGCTGCGAGAACTTGCAGCTGGCAAATTGCACACAGAACTTGCATTTTTTTCATCAGTCAATGAGAACGCGGCTGCAATAAATTCAGTGAACTTGCATGGTTATTCGCACATGTGAACTAAATTCCTAACTTTCTTATTTAATGAATTATCTGCAGCTGCAAGTTTTTCGAACATGATTTTGCACAAAACTTGCAAGTGCAAATTGCAACTGCAACTTCTCGCAGCAATAACTTGCACGTGTGAATATGGGCTATAATTGATTGGATATACCAGACGTTTTTGCTGCTTGTGTTCACTGAATTGAAAGCAGTCGTAATTTCAGTTGCCTAAACAGAGGCCTAATTTTTCGTAACGCTGTTTTCGCTGATGAATTCAACTTTGATCTAATGATTGCTACATATATTATAATACTGTCATAGGCTTATCTTTTCAGGATTAGGCTTAATTCTAAACTTGCTGGCAAAGTGGGAAACCAAGTAACTAGGAGACTGGAAATAGAAAGACTGCCATACTGCCAACTTGGAGTTGCTGGTTAGAATGCTGTCAGCTTCTGGACATTCGTTGGTTTGATTACACTGAACCAATATAAAAATTTCATCTCAGATCCAATTTGAAACTGAAATTCCAACTCAGGTCTCGATAGGCAAATGGGCCCATGTATAGAACAAGGCCGGATCGTTTTCTGGCGGGGCTGTAATAGAGTCAGTTTAAGCTTTAGACTAACTTTTTTGCTTAGGCTTAGGCTTAGGCATAGGCTTAGGAATAGGCTTCGGCTTAGGCTTTAGGAATATGGTTATACTACTGTTCCGGCCCTGTTCTATTATTGGTCGGCAAACGGATCACATTTTGTGAAAAGAGCACTGTATAATTAATGCCTATGAAACATCTCGTAAACTGATATACACTTGCGGATCCAGAGGGGATGTGAGCGTACGTCGCTCACCCCGTTACAAAATTTTTTCTAATAAAATGGTACGGTTCTTACCTTACAATATTCTCATCCAGGATGTTTCGTGGTGGAATTAACGTCCCAGCCTTACAATTTTACCTCTTAGAAAATTTTTGCTAAAATTGTTCAACCGCAGAAAATGCAAATTCGCTGTTTGACGCTCGTACCAGAGCAAAACTGGTCAAAAATAGCACTTAAAAACGCCAAAAAATCCGTAAAATCTCAGCCAAAAAAATACGAAAATTAAAGTTGAAAAAAATCTTATTTCTTTTGCTTGCACTGTGACACAGTTTGCAAAATGCAGTGAATGAAACAGAAATGCGATTGCAAGATAACAAAGTTATACAAAATTGGTAAATGTGAAAATAGTGAAAGTTTCAAGGACGATACAGCGTGTAGTAGTAGTAGTAGTAGTAGTAGTAGTAGTAGTAGTAGTAGTAGTAGTAGTAGTAGTAGTAGTAGTAGCAGCAGTAGTAAGTAGTAAAATGTAATACGGTCAATTGAGAGCATTGTAAAAGTGGCCCAAGCATTGAACCGGTCCCGAAAAAGGCGGATGTCTACGTTCCGGTTTGGTCGTTTATTTTTTGTGTCCGGGATCAGTTTATGCAGAATTAACCGTACTTTTAGATTTTTTACTAAGCAGCTGGAAAAGCAGACATACGGAAGGCGGTTCGAATTAGCGGTCTACGGATTCTTAAAGGATCGTTGTACCGTTGCGCCACGTAGTCTACTTCTCCAACTGCTTTTATCGTTGAATATGTGTCGACTCGTATGCTGCTGAAGTAGTAAACATCGATGCATTGAATATAGCACATAGCTCTACACTGTAAATTGTAATGAGTTGATTAATCAACTCAACTAGTGAGTTAGTTATTTTTGAACTAATATTATTAAAAATGAACCCAATATGAGTTGAGTTGATTTTTCACTCTGAGTTGAGCTGATTTTGGCCGAGTTGATTAATTAACTCAGAATGAGTTTAATTGAAGCATAATTCTGAGTTCTGATAGCCCCGAACTCAGATTAAAGCGATATAACTCATTCTGAGTTAAAATCAACTCACTGAAATTTACAGTGTAGGACAAGCAAGTCTTTCATGCCTACATCCGGTATTGCAGTGGCTGATCCACAAATCCTTCGTGGGCAACGCTAAATGATGTGCAATTATTGAAAATAGTTTGCAAACCATGCAAATTTCTACAATCAGGCATTTGACACCAGATGCTGTAAAAAATTAATTTTAAAATAGCAAAATTTAACCCAGACTGTACGGGTCCGCCCACGCAAACGGAACAAACCTACATGACGCCTGGTACACAAAGCTAATATTAAAATTAGTTCAAGGTTATGATGTGATATATACTACGAATGTCGATGACGTCATGGCAATTGTTTTTGATTCACATGACGATAGTTAGCTTAATATCCATGAGGGTGAAGCTAAAATTTTTCAATGAAAAGCATGCAAGGAATTCAGATGACTTACAAGCGAGATCGAAAGATTTCTAACCGAAACCTATATCTTTTGCAGTAGTACAACAGTCGGGGGTGACCAAAATTACGTTGGTTAAATAAGCTAAAAAGTTACTAAATTTGAACAACAAAGGATTTGTTAACAAATTGTTTTCATTGTCTTTTTTTAAATTATAAAAATAGACCGATTTAAACTAATGAAATGATTTAGAAAAATTTTGAAAAATTTCACTAGTCAAAACCACAACTTTATTGCAGACAATCTTCCATAGCCGGAGGTTGATTTTCAACATGAGCCGAACGTAGACATTCGGTGTTTTACCATTAAGCCTCAGATGAAAAACAACCAGGCAAACGGGGTTGGCCCCACCCTCAAATAAGAATACCGACAGTCAGCCTACCAACCATGTATTCTTCGTTGGGGGGTCAAAGAGAATTATTGTTTCGAGAAAATATTTGTAACACAGAAAGCTGATACCCTGTCAACATTACATATTGTTACACTGTAAATCCCAGAGAGTTGATTTTAACTCAGAATGAGTTCAATCACTCACAGTCTGAGTTAGGACTTTCAGAACTCCGAAATCTGAGCCAATAAAACTCACGCTGATTTAATTATTCAACTTACCCGCAATCAACTGAACTCAGCGCGCGAATCAACTCAATTCAGAGTGAGTTAATGTTTACTGTTATTAACGAAAAAATACCTAACTATCTTGCTGAATTGATTAATCAACTCATAGCAATTTACAGTGTGCGACCCGTATTCTTAAATGCTTTTATCACTTATCACCAGTTTAGTAATAGGTTTTCAAACGAGCGAACAGAACAAATTACAAATGTCAAATTCAACTCACAAGTAGGATCAACAATCAATCAACATTTATAAAATGTGACAAGTTTTAAGCCTTTCCACTTGCTGGTTTGACAATAATGTACTGTAAATTCGAGTGAGTTGATTTTAACTCAGAATGCGTTGAATCCAACTCAGAAGCCTGAGGTCTGAGTTAGGTCTTTCAAAACTCACGATTTCGGAATTGATTGAACTTATTCTGAATTAATCAACTCACCCGAAATTAGATAAAGCTCAGAGTGAGTTTATATTTAGTGCTATTAACTCAGAAATGACCAAAAATACCTAATTCTCTCTCTGAGTTGACTAATTAACTAATTGGAATTTACCGGGCAGAACCTGTTGTTAACTGATGATAGGTGCTGCACACATTTGAGAATACTCTGCAAAAAATGGTGAGTCAAATTGACTGTCTCCGAAATAGGTTTTTCCGGACTACACAAACTGAATCAAAGTCGACCCCGCCGGAGTCAAATTTGACTCACTCAGCGATTCATTCGGTCGAATTTGACTCTGGCAGAGTTGAATTTTGACTTAGTTAGTGTAGTCCGAAAAAACATATTTCGGAGATAGTCAATTTGACTCACCATTTTTTTTGCAGTGTATGAGCATACCGTTCAGAAAAGAAATTCGCCGATACTTTAAACGATTTTACTTGTTGAATTTAAATGTTACGTTTTAATTTACCTTTAAGCAATGTCTATTAATACGCAAAATTGCAGATTGCAATACCCAATGTCAAGTCACACATAGTCTACTTTTGAACTACAAGTATACATAAACAAAAGTTTACAAGTACATGCGCTGATGACTACTGAATCCAACCGCCACGCAAATGGTTCCCATATGAAAGGAAAAATTGTAAAATTTGAAAAAAAATAATCAAAAAATTAAAATTTTAATTTCGTGCAATTTTAGCCAAATTTCAAACCACCTCACCCCGTTTGATTTGAAAATTTCAGATTTGCCGCTAGGCAGAACAGTGAACTATTAAAAACAAAAATTCCTTCTGAGTTTAACAGAGAGCAGGGCAGTGGATCCGAAAATTTTGTGACGACAAAGAGGGTGCGATATTTAAAAACAATGAATAAAAGCTTGCGAGCGAGAATCCAAACGCAATTTTAGTGCTAAATTTTATTTAATACAAAATTTTCGGTTTGATACCTGTTGAGCGAGACCTAGAGCCTGGGTGACCGGCTACCCAACAAAAAAGACAACCAGAGAAACAGAAGAGTAGTCAAAAGAGAGTAAACACGAAGAGAGAGAGAAAGAGAGAGAGACAGAAAGAGCGACTAAAGGTGAAAGTAGTTCAAGGACGTGTATTCTCGATTTTGAAAAATTTTAATATTTCAAATATATTGAACGAAATATAGCAGTTTTAGCCTTCAAAATGTCACAAAAACTTTTTTCTATTCGCTAAAATTCGACAATTTGGCCATGAAACATACAGGAGCGCAGAAAATTCACTTTATCGCACAGTTGCGGGACACACGAATTGTATCGGTGGCGGACTAAATGTAGGACTAGCAGCGTCATGTGATGCAAAATATCAACAATTACATGCATCGAGTCAAAATTACAAAATCGGCCAATGACACTTTACGGGCGTAACCGTAAGATTAAGCGTGTATTCCTAAACCTAAGCCTAAACGTGGCAAAAAAAGTGTTCATATGTTTATAAGTTAAATCCTAAGCCTAAGCAGAAAATATTTTAGGCTTAATTTTTTAAACAATTCCTTACATCTATAAACTATTCAAAATTGTACCAAAAGTTAACACCGTACACACTTACCGATAAAGTTGTCAACAATGGATAACATACCTTTATATTCGCAAAGAATGATCCAGAACCAGCCATATACCTTGGAGGGTTCGGCTAAGTTTTCACTTGTTGTCCTTAGCGACCGTTGTTTCAGGTGTCACGGGACATTTATGAAACTGTGTCATATTTTAACCCATGTTACCTATCAGGAGCCTACCTACTAAAAAGCATTACACTGTAAATTCTAGTAAATTGATTTTAACTCAGAATGAGTTGAATGCGCTCAGAAGTCTGAGCTCTGAATTAAGTCTTTCAGAACTCAGAATTGTAAATTGAATGAACACATTCTGAGTAAACTAATTAACTCACTCGGATTTAACTCAGCTCAGAGTGAGCAAATATTTACTGTTAGTAACTCAGAAGCACCCTGAAAGACTCCCAGCTCTGTCGTCTTCCAGCGTGCCGACCTGCGTTGTTGACATGGGTACATTATTTTCGTTGCATGCGACATAGAAAGCAAAGCACAAAACGAAAAGAAACGGAAAAAAAAATGAAAAAATGGCTTTCGATTCGATAAATGCAAAAACGTTTATGGTTGCGAAACCTGGTGGAAAAATGATACCCAAGCGAATCATATGACTACATTAGACTAAGCATATGTCATGATTTAGCAATGTATGATAAGCATAAGGTACACACTACACTGTAAATTTCAGTGAGTTGATTTTAACTCAGAATGAGAAGAATCACTAAGTCTGAGATAGGATCATCAGAACTGTGAATTTTGAGTATATTCAAATCATTTCGAGTAAATTAATCAACTCACCCATAGTCACCGCAACTTAGAGTGAGAATGAGCTCAACTCAGAGTGAGTTAATGTTTAAGTACTGATTTTAATTCAGAAATAACTAAATCGCTTGCTAAATTGATTAATTAACTCAATGGAATTTACAGTGTGGAAAAGTGTCAGATGTATGAAAAAATGACGTCTGTCAGCTGGCTGGCCACAAAATTATAGGTTTGATTTCGTTATATAAAATTGTTAACAGGATTTGTAGTTTTGTTATTACATGAATTTAATCGAACTTTTAGTTAAATATTAACGCCTCAAACTGATTGAAATGTTGCACTTAGCAAAAACTATATTAAAATGTACAATATATACAGCAATCATTTTAAGATTGAAGAAGTAGAATTCATCAGCAAAAACATCATGGCTATAAGGTTAGAATTCAGTTATGGCCACCAAACTTCTCCATCACCACTACGGCCCATGTGAAGATCGGGGGCGGAGCGTTTTTCTGTGTAACTAGAATAGAATAAGCTTAAGCATTGACTAACTTTTTTGCTTGGCTTAGGCTTAGGCTTAGGCTTTGGAATATGCTCATTTGTACGCTTAGGCTTAGGCTTAGGCTTAGGAATATGCTTATAATACTGTTACGCCCGTGTTCTTTACATTGGTCACGGCAACAGTGAACACAAGTAGCAGACAGGATTGGTATATCCAATCAAACTGGTATTGCAGAACCAAATAAGTTAGCGCCACTGATACCTGAAACAAACTCGTTCCGGATGAAAGACGTGAGAAAATCGAATTCTTTACAGTGTTTGGCAGGCAGGGTTGTCGTCAAAATTATAATATTTTTGAATAAATTTTTCTGTTTTTCTCATCGTGGACCCCCTTTCAGAAAAAATGAAAAGAAACCGACAAAAACCGTTTTTTGTTGGTTTTGATACTGGTGCCCAAACCTAGAATCTTATGGCACGGTTTTCCGGTTCTTAGGGATTTACACACATTGTGTTATAAATTCCAGTGAGTTGATTTTAACTCAGAATGAGTTGAATGCACTCAAAGGTCTGAGTGCTGAATTAGGCCTTTCAGAAATCTGAAATGTTTAAACTCAATTTGAGTTAATTAATCAACCAACCCAGAATTATATATCAGCTCAGAGTGCGTTAAAGTTATTTCTGGTTAAATAGCACCAAAATAATAACTCAATCTGAGCTGATTTAACTGTTTTGGAGGTGATTAATTAACTCAGAACGAGTTCAGTCAATTCAAAATTGATAGTTCTGAAAGAGCTAATTCAAAGCTCAGTCTTCTGAGCATATTCAACTGACTCTGAGTTAAAATCAACTCGGCCAGAATTTACAGTGTAGGGGTGTACCCGTCGAATTTTTTCAATTTGTTGAGCGAACCAAGTTTTCAATGGCCCAATGGACATTTTATGGTGGCCCAAACGGTAAATTCAAGATTGGCTTAAAAATTTGCCTGTCATACATTGTCGATTATATTGCGTTATGAATAAGTAATTATTGCTAAATACGTCAGTATCATACTTACGTCTTGATTATATAATGTGTTTTATATATTGCAAAATTAAATATTTCTTAATTTTTCAGTACGAGACAGCATTGGATTGAAAAACGTACGTTTTTACAGAAAATATTGAACAATATTATCGCCCCCTGAAACAAATACACCTGCCATCACGGACTCGTAGCCAGCTCACCTTGCTAGGGGGTGGCTAAAAATTTTTCAGAAGGGACATTCAAGGGTTTTCAACGACTTGCAAGCAAGGTTGAAAATTTTCTAAGGGGCAACAATTTTTACAGGGGGGGGGGGCAGAGCGCGTTTTATTTTTGACACGATTCCTAACGTTTTTACAGGTTTTAACTAACCCCTTTTCACATTGAGTTATCTATGAGCAGCATCACGTCACGTACTGTGTTTAAGTAGCAATAATGCATGAGTATAAATATATCTACGCCGGGACCGGAGTAGCTACCCCCACACCCCTCCATTTGGGGGCCTCCACCCCTAAACGGGTCCCATCCTAACCGGTTGAAACAAAATCCACCGAAGTTGAAATTCGTCAGGCTTCGCGCTCGCGATTTTGAGGGCACCCACCCTGAAGTTTTTGGGAAGCCCCACCCCTGTCAGCTCCGGCACTGATCGACGCATATGCGCAATATAACACCTCCGCAAAACGTGATAGCCCCGTGGACAATTGAGCGTCAAACTGCTATAGCTGAGCGGTGATGGTATACGCCTCCCACTATAAAACTTGCTGGTATTAATAACTGTAAAGGTTGATCTGACGTATACGTAATGGTTCATTTTGTAGTAGGATTTGCAAAAATATATTAATGTTTTGCATACGCGTTTCTATCTTAAACTAAAAGTTGTGCCTGCTTAAAGCATCATTTAATATTCAACAATGACTTGGCTGTAGAGACATATTAACTGAAATTAATTTTTATTTTAAACCAAAATTTCACTTCAGTTTTGCAAGCAAATGCCCGTGTAACGATCAGGGGCGGAACGTTTTTCTGTGGGACTGCAATAGAGCATGCTTACGCTTTAGACTCATTTTTTGCTTGGCTTAAGCTTAAGCTTAGGCTATGCAATATGCTCATTCTGACGCTTAGGCTTAGGCTTATGCTTAGGCTTAGGAATATGCTCATTTTTACGGTTAGGCTTAGGCTTAGGAATATGCTCATTCTGGCGCTAAAGCTTAGGCTTAGGCTAAGGTTTAGGAATATGCTCATTCTTACGGTTAGACTTAGGCTTAGAAATATGCTTATAAAATACGGTTCCGTCCGTGTTCTTTACATTGGTCAAAACAACTAAAAACTCTGTTTGAGATACAACACAAATCCTGAGCCTAAATTTTGTAAATTTTCAAACTGCGTAGAAAATATCAGCCTCTAAAATGTTGAATACAGTTGGACATTTGACGAAAAAATGTTATTTCTCAAAATTTATTTTTGATAAATTGTTGGCGGTATTTTTAAATATCTAAAGTGTTTACTAAACGGTAACAGTTTTTACCATTAAGCTTTGTTTATTTTTTGACGTAAAACTTTAGGTTATGCTGACGTCTGATATGGTTACTTTTGGTGTTAAGGGCACGTCAGAGACGCCAGCAAAGAGGCCAGTCTTCCCAGTTTTGCCGGTCAAAACATTTTCTATACATGGCAGGCCGATGTATAGAACAGGGCCGCAAACAGTAGTATAAACATATTCCGAAGCCTAAGCCTTAGCGTAAGCCTAAGCCTAAGCAAAAAAAAATAGTCTAAAGCTTAAATTGACTCATTATGGCCCCTCCGGAAAACGATCCGGCCCTGTTCTATACATGGGCCAAAAGCCAGAAAAAAGTTGCGAAAAATGGTAGTGTTCATTTCGGACCCGTAGACAAGGGGGGTCAGGGGGGTTCAGCCTCCCTTGGAAAAATTTTGCCCCCCCCCAGAACATCTTCAATCTTGCTTGTAAGCCGTTGAAACCCCTTGAATGCCCCTCCTGAGAATTTTTTTGGCCCCACTAGCTAGGTTAGCTCGCTACGGTTTGGTTTATTTAATGCCATTATGTATCAGCAACGATTGGCGGCAGAATGCGGAATAAAAATAAATAACAATCCGTAACCGAACAACACGGGAGACCGGCTTTTGAGGCCAAATGAATATCAGTCCCCCTCTTATTCGGGTCACGGCTGTACTTTTAGTGAACCTGATTATTACTGGATAGTTGTACTTGTCTCGCTGGCCCTGTCAGAGACTGCTTGTTAATTCTGAACCTAAAAAAACTGACTTGCAGTGTTTTCGGTGCAACACTTTTTGCATACATCAAGGGCGACACGAAGCTATCATTCCTGGAACGACGTATGAGAACAATATAGTCGGCCATATGGCCAAATTGACATGCGTAAGATACGAAGGCGGCAAGCTTTGATTTTTTTGCCAAAAGTCGTCGCTTTATTCCCACTAATATTTTGCCCAATTACATTTCAAGTATTCTTCCCATAACATTGTGCGCTCGAATGCTCAGGGGCGTAGCCAGGATTTCATGTCAGCACGGCAGGGTAAAAAACCTTCTGTTGAAAAAGTTTTTCTGACGTCTAAGATATGGTTATTTCATAGCCCGCTAAATTGCTTTTTGTTAAACCCAACCCTATTCACACGTGCAAGGTTTTGCTGCGAGAACTTGCAGCTGCAACTTGCACTTGTAAGTTTTGTCAAAAATTCCGTTCGAAAAACTTGCGGCTGCAAATAATTCATTAAAAATCAAAGCTAGGAATTTAGTTCACACGTATGAATGACCATGCAAGTTCACTGAATTTAATGCAGCCGTTTTCTCATTGGCCGATGAAAAAATGCAAGTTCTGCATGCAATTTGCAGCTGCAATCCTTCGACGCAAAAAATTGCACGTGTGAATAGGACTTTACGGTTTCAGAATTTTCAAAGAAATATAATGCCGATATCTCCAACCTTGTATTCGCTTTTTTTCATTATATGTATATTTTTACACATTTTTATTAACTTGACTGTCTTTAAAACGAGCCTATAACTAAAAGAGGGCCCGGGGGTGGGGCTGATGCTCCTTCGAAAAAAATTTTAGGCCCCCTAGAAAATTTTATGGCTTGCTTGTAGAGTCAAGGATAACCCCAGTATGCTCCACTTGAAAATTTTTAGGTCTCCCCCAAGCAAGGTGAGTTGGCTGCAGACGTGCTTTAAAACAAACGTTATTTAGTCAGTTTTAATATGTTTCACAAAATATTAAATAGCATAATATCATAAAATATAAAGTTTAGAAATTTTTTAGTTAAAACAAATTATTTGTGTGCGCTTTGTTGCCAATTGGGACAAATAGCTGTTCAGGACACGACATATACATTTTTTAGATTCTGTTAATACATATTGCAGCTGCATGCAATATTAATTTCACATTGATTGCAAAATCTTCTCTAGTCTTCTGGATTTGCAATGGGCGTACACAGATTTCTTAGGACTAAAATTACTATGTAATCGAAACGACAAAAGTAAGTAGGCATTTACAATTTCAATACCCAAATCTTAGGCCCATTCCTGCTAAGGCATGATTAGGCTTGGCTATAAATTTGTCGTCGCGCTGAGGTTTAAGCGTGGGTTTAGGAATATGTTTATGCTACTATTGACCCATGTAAAGATCAGGGGCGGAACGTTTTACTGTGGGACTGCAATAGTGTAAGCTTAAGCTTTAGAATGATTTTTTACTTGACTTAGGCTTAGGCTTAGGCTTAGGAATAAACACATTCTTACGCGTAGACTTAGGCTTAGGCTTAGGTTTAGACTTAGGAATATGTTCTTTACATTGGCCCTACTATTTAATACGACATTAAAAGAAACATTTGGACAAATTTTACGTTGTTTGATTAAATACAACTAACGCGGTGCCTAGGCATAGACCTAGGATTAGACTTAGGCTGCACACTCAGACATAAGCTTTGCTTTAGGATTTCGTTAAGTCTTATGCTTTTACGCTTATTTTCGGGCTTACACTTAAGTTTACGCTCAGCTTCGTTGTGTGTCTGTGGGGGCGACTTTATGTGGGTCAGTATCTGAACAAGTACCCGTTTGTGTAAATGGTATTCATCAGGGTACAACCGTAGGTCTGCCTCCGGCTCCGGTAGAAAATCAGCCTCCGGCTCCGGCTCCGGCCACGTAGGATTTTTGCCGGAGGTTCCGGAAATTTGCGTAGTAAAATTTTGCATAATTTTGCAAAATTTATCTGTTTAGCGCGTTTTGTTTGACTTTTGTTACACTTTTCAGGAAAAAATATCCGAAATTTCGCAGAAAATTAGCATAAAATCAAAAAACTTAACAACATATTGCCAAATTGGCTAAAATTAACTAATTAACCATCATTTTTACTGCCTAATGTCGCCTCACCTCCGGCTTCGGCTCCGGCAAGTTTCGTTGACCTTCGGCTCCGGCACCGGTATTTTTTACCTCTGGTTGCACCCTGGTGTTCATTATCACAGATCACACATAAAAACTAGCCCGATTATAGTGGACTGCCTGAACCGACACTTCGGCGTTCATAACTAAAAATCGCCATACTGTAATGCCTGTCGCGGATCGATAATGAAAGAAATTTGACCAAATTTTAAACTTTCAATGCTTAATTTATAAAATTTAACCCGATCAGGCTATCTTTTAAAACTCGTTTTACAGGGTTTACAGTGATTTTAAGTTATTTGTTTCAGTTTACGAAGACTCATAATGCTTTGTATTGGCCAGCTTACAATTATTGTGATATTATTTTTTAATATATTTATATTAACGGTAAGTGTATTTAGTGTTTTTTTGAATAAAAATTATATTTATGCTGAATTTCCTAATTGATGGATATCATCAATTTCTGCTGCGTTTGAAATTTTTACGTCATAATTTAAGTTTATTATTTTTAGTCAAATTTACTCTCGATAATTTTTTTTATCGTTTGTTAGTATTTTAATATTTAGCGAAAAGTGGCTCTTTAGGCCGTGCGTAATTGGGTGGCCGCAGGCTGCCTTATTTCTGAGTCGGTCCTTTTCTTGAAACCGATAATATATTCTGGTTTTTAGCAAGAGTAGATGATACCATTTTACACACAAATATGCAATTTACCAAAAAAGGTGCATAATCTTGTCTAAAATTGTAATCGTCCACTTTTGCAATTAGCAAGAGTTGGTGATGGTTGCTTTTTAAGGCAGAGTGTGCAACTAAAGGCGCTCATGCATGGTGCAATATGTACCAGCGCAGTGGTTTGCATCGCTCTTCCCTGGTTTTTGGGAAGGTCTGATGTCCAAAAATGCAATAAATGCAACGTGTGGTGGGTATATGCATTTATACTGCAAAGTAGCCAATGTCTCACCGGGTGCTGCGTTTTTGTCCGACCCCCTTGGTGAGAGGGGCGGTCGCTATCACATGAATACCCCTAAATTAAACTATAAGGGAAGCATGTTTGACGCTGCATACACGTGTCATGGTTCGCACAGGTTGTACCACCTCTAAATAAAGGAGGGCAGATCAAAAACGCAACGCGTGCCGGGTACATTCTTTTCTACACATGATGTGTCAGTTGCACACTCTTGTTAAATAGTGATTATCCACTGTTGTTTTTACAAATTTCAGGTCAGTCAAGAACGTTACTACAGCGGTCCTGTCAGAAGCTGGTTTTGGAACTGGCGTAAACCGCAACCTGAACTGAACCGAACACACGGGGAAATGACATCGAGCGCTATACAAAGTCGAACAAGTACCCCAATACCTCCTGTTCGACGGCCGACTCGACCGCGATTATGGACGTGGAGAAGCAACAATAACGAATCGACGTCAAGCAAACCGGTTGAGATAAAGCTTCGATCGAAAAAGCCTGAAATACCAAAAAATATGCAAATTATAGGCGATATAGCTATACCAGAAACGAAAAAACCGACAAAAAGTAAGCAACACAAACATTTTTTTGCTTAATTTTAAGAAAAAGAAATGTGTAAAAAATTTAACGAAATAAAAATAGTTTAGTTCTAAATGATTTCAAATATATTATCCGTTTGTAGCATAGAGTGTGCTAAAAAGCGGTGTTCGAAATCGAAACCTAAAATTAGTTCTCAGATGAAATAGAAAATATTCATGTATCAGAAAGGCTTAATGAACAAAATTTCAAATACTATCTTTACTTTAAATATGTTCAGTGCCGGAGCAGGCTAGGGTACGCCCCCCCAAAATTCCAGGGTGGACGCCGTTTGCATCAAAATATTTTTCAAATTTTTTATGTAAACTCTTGTAGGGTGGCAGGGCCCTCTTAGGGGTGGGCTTCTAAATGGGGAGTACACTGTAAATTTCAGTGAGTTGATTTTAACTCAGAATGAGTTGAATCACTCAATCAGAGTTAGGACTTTCAGAACTCAGAATTTTGAGTTGATTCAATTCATTCTGAGTTAATTAATCAACTCACCCAGAGTCAACTCAACTCAGAGTAAGAATCAACTAAACTCAGAGTGAGTTATTGTTCACCTGATATTAATTCAGAAACAAATAATTAGCTTGCTGAATTGATTAATTAATTCATTGGAATATACAATGCATGGCGGTGTGTGCTCCGGCCCCGAATATATTCGTGTCTAATAGCCAATTTTGTTTTTATTATTAATTTTAGAAAACAAACGCTTATGGCGTAAAATTGGATCGACTGTTCCGTTGCCGTACGAAATCCTATCGGATGACGAGCCAAATCCACATTTTGAATCAAATTTCCGTGAAGTGATATACGAGCTTGAACAATATACGTGTATTCGTGTGGCAAGTAGTTCAAATATAGTATATATACTATATATAGTATATATACATATATGTACTATATATAGTAAATATGTATATATGTCGTAGCCCAAATCATATTAATTTAGCACAATTCCAATTTGGCCAACATATGGCGTAATTCTTTTTATGCGACAAGTGTACGCCTTGTGATTGGTTACTACCTTAATGCCATAATCAAATACTATTAGCTGAAGCGAATACTTTTTTCTGATTGGCTAAGTAATCGCCACCTATTGGCTACCTAACAGTTTATTCTGCTGAGTAAAAACCGGAATAAAGCAGGATTACGACTATCAAGTAATCAATTAGAAAACGCACACATTTATCTGACATGATTCCGCCTTGGGCCAGCCAAGTCATAACTCCGGTTTGGACTAACCCAATTCGGAATTGGTCTTAATTACGACTTGGGCTACGACATATATACATATGTAGTATATATGTATAGAATGTCAAGCAATGATATCGCTGCATAACGGTAGTTTTCGATGGTTGAAAATGCTTTTTGTGTTTCGAAAGTTTAAATCATTTTTGCAAATGTTGATAATTTTTATAAATTTAATATATAAAATTGCGTCGAAGGTACAAACTTTTGTTGTATTGCCGCGATGTCTGTATTTGTGACCCATGTATAGAACAGGGCCGGATCGTTTTCCGGAGGGGCTATAATACAGTCAGTTTAAGCTTTGGACTAATTTTTTTGCTTAGGCTTAGGCTTTGGCTTAGGAATAGGCTCATCCATACGCTTAGGCTTACGCTTAGGCTTAGGCTTAGGCTTAGGAATATGCTTTATACTACTGTTCCGGCCGTGTTTTATACATGGGCCGTATTTGATTATAAATTTTTTTCTCACGGAAGAACTCGTTTAGGTAACATATCTTTATATCACCGGCCTGGTTTTGGGCATTTTAACCATCGGCCAAAAATCCCAACCTAATCATCCTAAACCTAAACAAAGAACAAAATTCTGTTGTTTTCTCGTTTGAATCATCGCATCTATTGTATTTGATAAAGCTTGTGTAATATTTTATCATATTGGCACATATTCTCAAATGTGTGTAGCACCTGTATATCACTAGTTGGAGATAGGTCGTATAAAACTATTAGAATTTGTGAATGATTAATTTTTAAATTTTACACATTTTGTGCATTTAATGTTTTCTGCAATCGTAAAACAATTTTCAATCCAATGCACCGTTTACATTGGCCAGGCCACAAAATGTGCCGCTGCCCACAGTTAACAGCCACTCGTTAACGCTACTTCAACGAAAATTTCCCGTTCGCCCAACCTCAACGCGTGTCGCCTTATAAACCCACCAGAAAACTGGAAACCCGTTAAAGTAACATGGGCCCGGCGGACAATATGGTTCGTTGTTTTGGCCCAGATATAGAACAGGACCGGATGGTTTTCCGGAGGGGCTATTATAGAGTCAGTTTAGGCTTTAGACTAATTTTTTTGCTTAGGCTTAGGCTTAGGCTTATGAATATGATTATACTGCTGTTTCGGCCCTGTTCTATACATGGGCCGTTGTTTCAGAGACCAAGAATCAAATCTGATAAAAGTTTCATCCGCATTAAATTATCTCCCAAAGGCGATTTGTGTTTTGCGTTTGTTGGCAGACATCGTGGCGCAACAACAATTTTGTTAAGTACGTTTTGAGCATATTTCCCGACGTATTCGTTCCCAGTGACCATATTCTCGCAACGGGGTCAGGCCCGTAGCCAGCTCACGTTACTGGGTGGGCTAAAATTTTTTCACGTGCGGCATACAAGGGTTTTCGTTGATCTATAAGCAAGGTTGAAATTTTTCTCGGGGGGTGCCGAAATTTTTCCGGAAGGGGGCTGAGCACCCACCTGGCCCCCTCTTGGCTACGTGTCTGAACGGCTTGCAGTAACTAATCGCCAGTAGTGTTTTTTTGATTTTTTGCATAATTCGATCCGATCCACAGTCGGATCGATTCCAACCGATTTGATCCGATTCAATGACAGCAGCAATCAGATTTAGGTTTGGGTCGCCACCGATACCAGTGGCATACCCTCATGGTTGTATATCAGTGAAATCGATCGGATAGGATCGAAAATAATTTGCACGGCGATTCAGTACGATTTTTTTATTAGCAATTCGATCCGATTCGATGCGATCCACTGTAGGATCGATCCTGCTCGATCCAAACATTACACTTTCAACTGTACAGCATCGACGAATGTTGGGCACAAATTTAACCCTGGACTTCAAACTTTTACAGTGTTTTCAGAGCGATTAGCATTGGACTGCATAAATTATTTCCGTATTAGCTTGAAAAAGGGGTCATCGGCATGCGGATCAATTTATACACTGTAAATTGCAATGAGTTGATTAATCAATTCAGCTATCGAGTTGGTTATTTCTGAATTAATATCAGTAAACATGAACTCACTCTCAGTTGAGTTAATTCTCACTTTGAGTTGAGAAGACTCTGGGCGAGTTGATTAATTAATTCAGAATGAATTCAATCAACTCAAAATTCCACTGAAATTTACGGTGTAATTGTCAACTATAAAAACAGTTGAAAGTTTGTTTCGAAGCTATTGGGAGTGCAGAGACGTAATTTGCGTACTTCCAATCTGATCAAGGTTTTGAAATTACAATTAGCATACTCAATTCGCCGCTGTTGAACATTTATTTATCAAAATTCGTTCAGAGAATCATTGGTCGAGTCGGAATATTTGACTTTGATCTGTTCTGCGTTTACGCCAATGAAATCTGTATATTAATGCTGGAACGTCCTCGATACGTATATTCATTCCACGATAGAGCAAATAAGTTAACTCTATAGTGTTGAGAGTTCTTGATCTGTTACACGAACGGGCTCATGTAAAGATCAGAGGTGGAACGTTGTTCTGTGGGACTAGAATAGAATAACCTTAAGGTTTGACTAAATTTTTTGCTAGGCTTAGGCTTAGGCTTAGAGATAAATTTATTCGTACGCTTAGACTTAGGCTTAGGCTTATGGTTAAGCTTAGGAATATGCTTATAATACTGTTCCGCTCCTGTTATTTCCATTGGCCCACAAACGTTTAAAAGACGTTGGCATGGCAAATATTGCAACCTCATTGGCCAGCTTAAATATTTTCTGTAGCGTTTCAATGTGCAATCGATAAATATACAGTACTTCACGAAATAATGCATACACTTGGATTTTATCATGAACAATCAAGACCTGACCGAGATCAATACGTTGAAATCATCAAAAGCGACCGCCAACACAGGCTGCTCGACCAATCGAACTGGGAAGGAACACAGTACGACTATTGTTCAGTTATGCACTACGTGTAAGTTGGCAGCAATGTCTAGAGTCAGCCTTGCGAGACGTAATAATGGATTCATGAGTCAAGTGAGCAAGAAACCAAACGCCATTTTAGTGATAAATCTTTATACAAAATCTTGGGGTTGATCCTTGTTGACGGCCTAAGCCTAGGAAACCATCTACTGGATACGCCAGTGGGTATGACCGTCTTAAGAATGACGGCCCATGTTACTTTAAGGGGCGTCCAGGTTTCTGGTGGGTCCATAAAAGAGTACGTTTAGATTCTAGATTACGTTTTTTTCTTTGGCTTAGGCTTCGGCTTAGTCTTAGGAAAACGCTTAATCTACTGCCACGCTCCTTAAAGTAACATTGGCCTTTACCTAAATACTGCTTTTTATAGCTTGAAAACGCATTGTGAGATTGAGATAAACTAAACATCACATGGCCCATGTTACTTTTAGGATCGTCCCGGTTTCTGGTGGGTCTGTAAAAGAGTAAATTTACATTCTACACTACATTTTTTGCTAAGGCTTAGGCTTAGGCTTTGGTACTTATTTTTGCAACGCTTAGACTTAGACTTCGGCTTAGGAATACGCTTCATCTACTGTTACGCCGCTTAAAGTAACATTGGCCAGAATGACGATACAAACCAGTACCTACATTGTAAAAATACCTAAACTAAACTTGAGTATTAGTATAAGCAAGAGCGCATGATACAAGAGTGTGCAACTCCTTGGGTTCTGCCCAGTACAACATGTACCACCGGGTGTTATGTTTTTGGGCGACCACCGCTTGTTTAATAGAGGGGGTGGATGTCACATGCAATAACCCTAAATTAAACTGTCAGTGGAGCAGTTTTTGTTGCCGGATATATAAAATGTCATGTTTCGCACCGGTTTTACCCCCCGCTAAATAATGAGGGTAAGGCTAAAAACGCAACGCGTGCCGAGTACATTTTTTTCTACACAGAATATGCCCAGTTGCACACTGTTGTTAATTAGCGATTATCCATTCTTGAAAGTAAAGCTTAATTGGCTGGCAGGATTAATTAAACTTTCAAATCAAATTTTGATTTCTAATCGTCCTCAATCAGACTGAGTAATTCAATTCGATGAGTAAAATTTAACTCACTGGAATTTAAAATGAATTGTGACATTTCAGTTTAATAATGAACCCAGTTGCATGCTCGTGTCTAAAAAGCTAAAACCTGTCATGCCGTTTACTTTTATAAGCAGGGGCCGTATTCTCAAATGTGAATAGCATCTACCAACAGATAGCGAGCGGTTTTCATACTGACCAATGTCTGCAATTTGCTATTTCAAAATTGCTATGGAAGTAGAACCAATCAAATGCGAACAATGTGCTGAATTTTGAACCTAACCATCCGCTGGGTGGAATGTTACAAGACCTATCACCAACTGGTACTGGGTGATACACACATTTGAAAATACGGGGCCAAGATGACATAATTGAAATTTGAATTTTTTTCAGGCCATCGGGTGAAATTAGATTGAAATCTTCTGTGAGAGGCGTTGGGTTTGTTAATTCTCTCAGTTCAACTGATATTATGAGAATAAATATGCTTTATAATTGCGGTAAGTTGTTTTGGCCAATGTAAAAAGAACAAGGGCGGAACAGTATTATAAGCATATTCCTATAACCTAAGCCTATGTCTAAGCCTAAGCCTAAACGTAAAAATGAGCATATTCCTAAGCCTAAACCAAGCAAAAAAATTAGTGCAAATTAGAGCGACGTCTTCATTTTATCCCAAGTTCGCTGCCTTCCTCTGGATCGACTCGTGTTTGCAGTCCAACGAGAATACGGGACGCTTCTAACAGTAACATAAACTTGAGATATCAAATGCGAAGCAAACGATTGCAATATGGATAACAAATTTCATTGAATTAAATTATCCAATGTAAAGAACAGGGGCGGAACAGTATTATAAGCATATTCCTAAGTCTGAGCCTAAGCCTAAGCCTAAGCCTAAGCCTAAGCGTAAGAATGAGCATATTCCAACGCCTAAGCCTAAGCCTAAGCCTAGGCATAAGCGTCAGAATGAGCATATTCCTAAGCCTAAGGCTAAGCCTAAGCCTACGCCAAGTCAAGCTTACTCTATTGCAGTCCCACAGTAAAACGTTTCGCCCTTGATCTTTACATGGACCGAACAATTTAAAAATTTTGACGTTTCAAAATTTTGTGATTTCTTTATAAAATGTTTAAAACAAAACTTTTGGCAAAAACTTAGAGAACAGGATCGGTTCAGGAAAGTGTCTTTTAACCAAACCAAAAAATAGTTGAATAAAAAAAGAAATTTCAAATAAAAATTCATAAATTTAATAATTTTGTTTTTAAACATTTTAGGTATTCAATATCCGAGAAAAGAAAGCAAACTATGCGTTGAATCGCGCACTCGTGGAAATATTACGTTTTCGTGTCCAAACGCACCAGGAACCCGTTGTTATAAACCGAAATTTAAAACCGATTCAAATATGGTTTAAACGTTTTGCCTATTGTACAGTCACAGAACCAGAAATTTCAAACTGGAACCCGTTGATATATATTTATTTATTTATATATATATTTATTATATATAACTGGGCCAATGTATAAAACAGGACCGGAACAGTAGTATAAGCGTATTCCTAAGCCTAAGCCGAACCCCAAGCCTAATCCCAAGCGTAAGAATGAACCTATACCTAAACATAAGTTTTAAGCCTAAGCCTAAGCGTATGGATGACCCTGTTCCTAAGCCTAAGCCTAAACCTAAGCCAAAAAATTAGTCTAAAGCTTAGGCTTACGCTATTACAGTGCCGCCGGATAACGTTTCGGCCCTGTTCTATACATGGGCCTAAAACTAGAACCCGAACGCAATTTTAGTGCTAAACCTTAATACAAAATCTTGACTATGTCCTCGTTAGAGGGCCAACGCCTGCGTGGCGCCTTTTGGATCTGTCAGCGTATATTTTTATACCAGATATTTGTCTAAAGTCCAATCAGAATACGAGTTGTACCATATTGTTTTTATAAAATACCATAAACATCCAGCAACGGTAAAGGGGTGGTATGCATTTGTCTAAAATTGACCGAAGAAATTGCATGATATGTTTGGGTCATCATAGTGTTATCATCAGCTCCTTATTACTGGGATCAATGCAAAATGCTTACATCGAAAAATCAGTGTCTGTGTCCGGTTCCGTTATCTGTACCGTAACGGTGAAAGAAGTTGGAACAAAGCATCGGTGGATCAAAACATTTCCGACAGGGAGCGAGCTGGCAAAAGTACTAAGTATGCTGTATATGCATATGCCAATTGAGGACTTCATCATTTTATCACAAAAAATTTTTTGACGGTGGGCGTACAACTCCGCCCCCTCGCTGGATCCGCTAGTGGAACAATGTCTTCCACCGTTCCTCATACAAGTCGCCTGCTAATGTATGGAAGCGCCAGCAATACAAGCTTAGTTTTAAGCATCATTGTGTTGTATGAATTAGTAATTTGAACCTAATCAAAAATTCAACACTTTGGGCTGAAATTTTTCAAACCAGATTTGTTTTAGGTTTTCGAAATATTTATGCAAAATAAATGCACGAACATTTACCAGTTATTGCTTATTTTTAGCTGATATTTTTGCCCACTTTAAGCATTGCAACCATCAAAATCAGGTGTATCATGAACCAAATTGATTGGTGTTATAGTATATTGAGCAAGAAGTTTAATAGATATTATGCGTACTGTAGTGACGCGAATAAGAGGGGGGACTGATATTTATTTGGCCTCTCCAGAGGGTACCCCTCCTTGTTATTCGGTTACGGACTGTTATTTATTTTTAACCCACGATTCGCCGCCCTTCGTTACTGATATATATCCGGTACTGCAATTTTCCGTTAAATTAAACGTTTATTTTTCTTGTGTCAATAGCTTGAGCGTTAATACAAGGTTATACTTAGGAATGTACTTTCAAAATTTAACTACGCTTTAAAGTTTAAAACTCAAATTATTTGGTCTTGGAGTCATTTATGCGCTACAATCAGGGTTAATCGACATTTATGGACTCTAATTAGGATTTAGGGACTCTATCCGCTTACGGACTCTTATTAGGGATACGGACTCCTATTGATTCTGACTCAAAATGGGGACCCCCTCTTATTACCCCCTCTTATTCGGGTCAATACAGTAATACAGCATATACACTGCAAAAAATGGTGAGTCAAATGGACTTTCTCCGACATAGACTTCTCCGGACCACACAAACTGAGTCAAATTCGACTCCGCTAGAGTCAAATTCGACTCACTGAACGATTCATTGAGTCAAGTTTGACTTGTGCCGAGTCAAAATTTGACTCAGTTTGTGTAGTCTGGAAAAGCCTATTTCGGAGAGAGTCAATTTGATTCACAATTTTTTACTGTGTAATTACTATCAGAACTCAAAAATCTGAGTCAATAAACTCACTCTGACTTAATTATTCAACTTACCCTGAATAAACTGAATTCATAGTGAGAATCAACTCAACTCACGATGAGTTAATGTCAACTGTTATTAACTCAGAAATAACTAACTCTCTAGCTGAACTGATGTATCAATTCATTGGAATTTACAGTGTACGGAACATATATAAATGCAATGATTACTATTTGTGGAATCACATTCTCTTTGCTATAATTTGACTCTACGGGATTTGAATTTAAACTCAGTAATTTTTCGCAGCGTCTCAGGACTGTAGCCTTGTTGATATGCTCGGAGACGAGAAATTTACAAAAACTATACGAAATCATTTTTGATGACTTACAAGTCAGGTTGACACATTTCCAATGGGACAAACTGGTTTCCGGCGAGAACAATTGGAAAACCAGCTAAAATGCAACGTTTAAGTTAAGCCAACGATAACTTCGTTGCGTTCGCTACATCATCAAGGCGGTCTTGAGGCTGTGTTTACACTAAAAGTGGTTCATTTTGCGGCGTGGCATATTTTACCAAAAAGTTGTTTTTGTAAAAAATAGCTATTAATTTGAAACTAAAATTTTTGATTATTAAATTTGCCAATTTGTTCTATAATCGTGTTTTCTTTGATATAAAGCCAAAATCAGTTTTTTCGCTGGAGCATCGCAAAAAAGTGACGAGCGCTTTGGCCATTCTTGGATCTGCCATCCACCGCGTTGTGTCCCCCGTCCAAGAATTTGGCGGGTGACCTCACTACCTGCTTTAGGTCTGGTATCGGTTTTGAGAAATAACTGAGAAGAAGTAATCGGTATTAATTTCAGTCTTGATTGTGTATATTTCATAATGATCTTTGAGAACTGTGATATTTCTAGTTAGTTGTTTAAAAATGGAATATCGTAAACAATGTAGTCACACCTTAGTTTCCATCTCGTCTTCATTGCCGCTTTTAGAAGCTGCTTGTTTCAATAGTTACGATGTTCGAAAATATATATTGTGTCAAACGTAAACTACTAATACAATCTGTTTAGAAATAGTTGTGTACACCCGCTTCTGTACACTGTCGCCCCTACAGGCTTCAGTCTAAAGTCTGAGTCTACCAGTAGCCTACGTGTAAGCGTAATCCGAATCTCAAGCCTAACCAAACCGAAAATATTTGTGAAATCAACTGGTAAACAAGAACACCTGTACTCAAAGTAAAATCAGCACTTATTTATTTTTCTATTGCAAAACAAAAGTTAAGTCCTATTCACACGTGCAAGTTTTTGCTGCGCGAACTTACAGCTGCAACTTGCACTTGCAAGTTTTGATCAAAATCCCGTTCAAAAAACTTTCAGCTGCAAATAATTCATTAGACATCAAAACTACGAATTAAATTCACACGTGTGAATAATCATGCAAGTTCGATGAAACATCCGCTTTCTCATTATTTGTTGAAAAAAATGCAAGTTCTGCGCGAAATTTGCAGCTGTAAGTTCTCGCAACAAAAACGTGCACATGTGAATAGGGCTTTAAGGCCTCTGTGGCTTAAACAAATCACGCTTCAATGCGCAGCAGATCATGATTCGATTCTGAATTGTATGAGATTCAAGGCTCAGTAGAATTAGGGTTTGAATTCCGATAGTTGCGAAATCAGACTAATCACCGTGACGGGTTTATAGAAATTGATTCTATCCATAAAACTATAATTAATCAAATATGAAATTTGAACAACTTATCTTGATGGAGGCAATGTTGCCAGTATTAATTGGCTTATCCACTCTGTGTATATCTTCGGCTGCTGTATGTCTATGGGTGGCACTATACTTTTGATGACGTCCGGCGCCGTCCGTCAGCGTCCGGCGACGTTAATCGCCGATTATCATCGTCCATTGCAGTCCGGCATCAGACTACAACGAACGTGTGTTGCTGAGTCGCACAGCATAGTTTGTAAACAGAGGTTTTTTGAGTTGCGTCGCCGGACGTCGCCGCACGATAAGTATAGCGTCACCCTAATTTCCTGTATATTTTACATTTAGTCATCATAGGTCCAATTGGTGAAAAATAGGGGCGCTCATGTTGGGACACATATTCACAGCATTGTGCAGCACCCAGTATCACCATTTACTGATTGGTTTCGAGTAACCTTTTGTGCCAGTGAACTGTTTACCTTTTCGCATATGAATATTTTCTATTTGATTTAAAATCTTGTTGCAATCAAGGATTGGAACGAGAAACTCTCAATTGAGAAGCGTTTACCATCATTACACGCAAAATAAATTGTCTGGTATTCAAGAAATATTGTCTCAAATTTAAGACAATCAACTATTGATAACTTTTAGTTCTTAAATTTTTTAGAAATATTGGTGTAACATTTTCACACTTAAATGTTTTAAATTTAAGACTTTGTGTTATGAACGATTTTGAAAAATATTTCTGAAATGAAAGACAATTATACCTGAAATAAAAACATAGAGATTTGCGACGGAAACTGACTTCAAATTTGGGGGCTAAAGCTCAACCCAATAACCTAATTTTACAACCTAAGATACGTCCATGACGTAAACTTAGGTCGGAGGAACCTGATATCAACCCGAAATATCTCTGAAATTCGATTATTTACATACTTATTTAAGAATATAAACGGAGCTACTTTTTTACACATATCAAATTAAGAAATTATTTCTTGAATATAAGACAATTATTTCTTGCAAGAAGTAAATTTGTGTCTTATAAATTGGCAATAGCAATTTCTTAAATATAAGACATTTATGTTTTAATCATTTAAGAAACGAATTTCTGAGCTGGTTAAGGCTATTAATGTATGAAATACAAAACATTTATGTCTTAAAATTTAAGAAAGTATGAGTCTTGAAATTTTAACGCACTTTATTTCGTGTGTACTCAACTAAATTAGAGCTTATCGCTTAAACCAAACTTTGCTTTGACATCTTGTGGAACATTTTCTGTTTTAGTTGCTCATAAGGATTTTGAACACAGAAGGCGAAATTTTTTCCATTAAAATATTAACAATAGGAAAAAAGCCATTTTGCCTAAAGCCTAAGCCTAAACCTATGCTTCATCCGTGCACAGCCACATAACGACTACAGTCGCCAGTGTTTCTAGGCTTTCAATGACCTTCAATCGGATCCCCTCTCGGCAACAATTGCGGCAAACAAACCTGGGACCAAAGAAGTTGAAAAGCGTTGCGCCACATTCGATGCACCAAAACCACAAATCAATACCATACCGCGGCATACCTTTGCCGTAAAAAAATCCGGACACACGCCGAGCGGCATGAAATCAACCACCCCAGCCGACACCGAAAACAACAATAACAACAACAACAAAAACAACTGCAACAACAACAACAATAACAACAACAACAAAAACAACTGCAACAACAACAGCAGCAGCAGCAAAACCAACAACAACAACAACAACAACAACAACAACAACAACAACAACAACAACAACAACAACAACAACAACAACAACAACAACAACGGCGGCGGCAACGATGACGAAGCTGGCAATTCGCGGAAAAATAAAAAGATCCCATCGAATTATTTAAAATGGCCTTGGTTCAATCCGTACGCCACCCGCAGTCCAATGGTGCCACCAACACGAAGACCTCGACCACGGACGTATCTTGTCGACGGAGATATGTTAATGACTGAACGTGAGATCCAACGATATAAAGCTCGTGGCAAAAATTTGACAATTAACGGTAAGCCAACGAATTGGGGGCAAAACGAAGACAGATCTGTTGAGGAGAGGGGCGGCGGGGTAAACCCCCGTCTTAGAGTTGCGTTTAAATTGTTGAGGCATTTGAAACCATTTAAGCCGTATTCACATATGCAAGTTTTTGCTGCAAGAATTTCCAGCTGCAATTTGCATTTGTTAGTTTTGTCCAAAATCCCGTTCGAAAAACATGCAGCTACAAATAATTCATCAAATATCAAAGCTAGAAATTTAGTTCACATGTGTGAATAAACACGCAATTTCAATGAATTTCTTGCACCTGTTTTCTCAATCGGTGATAAAAAATGCAAGTTCCGCGTGTAATTTGCAGCTGCAAGTTCTCGCAGCAAAAACTTGCACGTGTGAATAAGGCTTAAAGGATTTAATGATCGAACGAAAATATTTTAAGCTTTTGGTTTGTTTTGTTAGTTTAACAAAAGGCATGGGTCAGCCTGGAGTTTTGTGTTCATAGCGAATAAAGATTTGGGTTTTTTCAAGTTGCACTGCGCTGTTGCAAATCTAGAAAATGAAAATAAATAATTCGCGAACAAAACGAATGAGAAAACGAAATCTTATTGCATAATTTTGGTTTTGAACCCTGTGGAGGGGCTATTGTCTAAGTTCCCCCTTGCACTGTCAGAGGTGCTTTATTATGTTCGTTAGACAACGACTCAGATGGTGAATCTAAACTGGCTCGTGTGTGTGTTCATTTCAACACTATAAATTTTAGTGAGTTGATTTTAACTCAGAGTGAGTCGAATCACTCAATCTGAGTTAGGACTATCAGAACTCAGAATTTTGAGTTGGTTTAATTCATTCTGAGTTAATTATTCAACTTACCCAGAGTCAACTCATTAATTCAGAAATAACTAACTAGCGGGCGGAATTGATAATCAACTCATTGGAATTTACAGTGAATGGTATGTTTAAATTCTGAGTGCCGTTCAAGGTCCGATTGAAATTTGGCATTTGGTAAAAGATCAATGATACTTCTGATAGCGAATAGTTTAAATGAGACACTTAAAGCGTCTTTGGTTGATGTTTGGCTAAAATTGGCAAAATAACATAAGCATTAACTTGAACTGCCGTTGCTCTATTAACAATAGTAGTATAAGCGTATTCCGAAGCCTAAAATCTAAGTCTAAGTTAAAAAAAGTAGTTTAAAGCTTAAGGTTATCTATTGCAGCCCCGTAGAAAAACGTTCCGGTTTTGATTTTCACAAGGACCTGAATCTGCTACGTAATAATGTTCAGATAGTCGGTTTTTGTGGCGAAAAGTTGACGACACTGTTCGCGTGCCGTATCAAATTGTGATCAAAGCGCCGTTGACCCGTATTCGGCAAAATATGCAACTTGTAGCGAAAGATTTTGCTGCAAACACTTGTATTCGTTTGGTAAGTTTAATCGTAAAATTTGACAGTTACTCTGTGAATTTCAGTGAGCTAATTTTAACTCAGAATGAGTTGAATCACACAGCCTGAGTTAGGACTATCAGATTCAGAATTTTGAGTTGATTCAATTCATTTTGAGTTAATTAATCAACTCACACAGAGTCCACTCAACTCACAGTGAGAATCAACTCAAATCAGAGTGAAGTAATGTTTACTAATATTTATTCAGAAATAACCAAGTCGATAGCTGAATTGATTAATCAACTTATTTGAATTTACAGTGTATGTGTTTCTAAATTTAACCGTTCCTATTCCAAAGAGGAACTGAAGGCAAAGAAGAACCAAAACTTTGCTGAACTCGGAACCCGAGCCGGAACTGAAGCAAAATTTGGTAATAAAATGATGATGGATCAATATTTTTCCGTCGGAACCGGAACTAAACCACCAGTTCTACAATGGTCTAATTTTAGGCACCCAAACAAAAACAAGATCGCAGATTTATCAGAATTGCAGTGTCAGAAAAACGTAAAAAATGTTTCGCTCATATGGGACGAAGACGAAAGATTTCACTTGTCATACTGAGTAAGACCATTAATCAACGATGATTCTTTAAACAAGAGTATGCAACTGAGTACATTCTGTGTTAAAACAAATGTGTGCATTCCATTTATCCTAATTTATCCTCATTCTGTGCGAATATTGCAATTTCCAGTCGTACATATTCATCAGTTTAAAAACATCTCGCTAACAGTTGATAGATGCTGTACGCATTTGAGAATATGTGCGCTTACGTTAATCACATTTTAGAACCTTCCTAGTGAGTATACACTGTAAATTCCAATGAGTTAATTAATCAACTCAGACGGAAAGTTAGTTATTTTGAGTTAAAAACAGATAGCTCATTCTGAGTTGAGTAGATTCTCACTCTGAGTTGATTTAATTCCTGGAAAGTTGATTAATTGAATCAGAATGAGTCATATCAACTCCGAACTATCAGTTCTGATAGTCTTAACTCAGACTGAGCGATTCAACTCAGTCTGGGTTGAAATCAACTCACAGGAATTTACAGCGTAAGCAAAATCGTGTTTTTAGGAGTTTTTAAATTTTAATTTTTAAAAAAATTTATTCAGCACCAAAATGCGCAAACAAAAAAGGCGACATTTTGCATCAATTAATGCATTCACTCGGGTTTTATCATGACAAATTTCGATCAGGCAAACACGAATACGTAACTGTTTTGACCAAAAACAACAAAACTGGCATAATGCCAGGTCAAACGTTTTTTACACCTTACGATTATTGTTCGGTGACAAATTTGCGGTAAGTAAACAATTGGGTTTCGTATACTTGTGATTTGCGCAACCTAAATCGTGGTAAATCATGTGATTGGCCAATGTTACTTTTAGGATCGTACCAATAGATTAAGCGTACTCCTAAGCCTAAGCCTAAGCCTAATCGTTGCAAAAGCGTATTCTTATGCCTAAGCCTAAGCCTAAGCAAAAAATGTAGTGTAGAATGTAAATTCACTCTTTTACAGACCCACCAGAAACCGGGACGATCCTAAAAGTAACATGGGCCATGTGATGTTTAGTTTATCTGAATCTCACAATGTGTTTTCAAGCTATAAATAACAGTGTTCAGGTAATGGCCAATGTTACTTTAAGGAGCATAGCAGTAGATTAAGCGTATTCCTAAGTCTAAGCCTAACCCAATAATGTGATCTAGAATCTAAACCTACTTTTTTATAGACCCACCACAAACCTGGACGCCCCTAAAAATAACAATCACAAGACGTGAGCTGAGTGGTGATGGTAAACGCTTCCCACTTCAGTCACTGGAGTACGAATCGTAGCATAAAAGTAGGTCTCAGGGGAAATAGAAAATATTCATGTGATAAAGGGTTAATTGAATTTTTAGTTTTTTTTCAGAAATCGATCATTAATTTCAACAAAGAATCCAAAAATGCCTTCAGATGTTGGACTTGTCGATTCATTGAGCCAATCAGATATATTTCGAATTAACCTTCTGTACAACTGTGGTAAGTCTTTCCTGTCTGCAGTTTAATATGCTGGAATATTGATAGCCCGCGCCCGTCGCCGAAGGTCCAAAGCGAATAAACTGCTCATGGAAGAATTTTGTCCGTCTCCCGGAAATTTTTCAACCTTGCTTGTATAGTCATCAGAAAACACTTGTATGACCCTCTTGAAAAATGGTCAGCCCCTGGTGCAGAGTGCGCTGGATACGGGTCTGCGACAGTGAACTTAACCTGCTCGAGATCGGAGCATGAAAATCTCAGAAAAATCGTGCGACGATTTCGAATAGAGTTACAAAGATGGTTGAAAGTTTTAAGCCATTTTTGTTTACTTAAGCAGGTCTGTCGCCAAGTTAATAGCCATTTGGATAGGGACAGGAAAATATTTCCTCCATAGGCTAAGCTTTCATGGTATCCTTCTGGATACGAGCAGAACTTTAGACTTTTTCAATTACACAGTTAAGATCCGGTCATATACAGGCACAAAATTGTGCAATTATACTAGAAACCAGGTCTTTAATCAAACAGGTTCAGATGTAAGTAAAATTTCCACTGTGCACCGTGTGAATTTAGTATCACAAACGTAAGAAAACATTTGCTGCTGGATATTCCGGTTCCCAGTTCCGTCTAGGAACAACATTTAGGTTTTGAGAAAGGTTTACATTAAGCAAGCCTAATCCTTTTGGGTATTCATTGGCTGGAACCTAAACCTAAACCCTTAAACTTGTATGAATTTTTGAATATAGGATTACCTAAACTTAGTATTTGCTTCAGCATAGCCTGAACCTAAATCATTAACCTTAACCCTTCCTCACACGAATATTTTCTATTTCCTCTGAGACCTACTTTTATGCTAGGATTCGAACTCCGGTGACTGGAGTGGGAGGCGTATACCATCACCACTCAGCTATAGGAGCTTGAAGCTCGAGTCCGAGGGGGCTCTCACGTCTTGCGGTGATTTAGTACTATGTATACGTGTTGCAATTGTTAAACACGGTGCGATATATATTATTTAACGTATATACAATGCGCTGAGTTGCCTACGGGCAACTCAATGTGAGAAGGGGTCATAGATAGTAAACTGAAAATTTTTCGCTTAAACGTGGAAGAAAGTGTAAATCATTGCCTAAACCTTAAACTTATATGTGGAGAGAAAGAAGTATTCAAAAATTGGTTCAAAGCTTTTACAGGCGACCGGTATCGGTATCAAGAAACGAACCTCTGCCTCGAGCGAAAATGTGGTCAACAGAAACCGTTTTGCCCTAATCGAGGATTATCAATGGAAACCTGTTTAAAGAAATTTATACCTCCGTCAGTAATTCGACAAAATTACAATTAGATGAAAATAAATGCGTACTGCAGTGACCCGAATATGAGGGGGGACTGATATTTATTTGACCTCTCTAGAGGGCACCTCTCTGTTATTCGGTTACGGACAGTAAATTATTTTTAACCCACGCCCCGCCACCATTCGTTACAGATATATTTCCGGTATTGGAATTATCCGTTGAATTAAACGTTTCTTTGTCTTGCGTCAATAGCTTGAACGATAATGCAAGGTTATACTTAGGAATGTACTTTCAAAATTTAAGTACGCTTTAAAGTTTCAAACTCAAATTATTTGGTCCTGGAGTCATTTATGCGCTACATTAAAATTTTGTGGACTCTAATTAGGGTTTAGGCACTCGATCCGCTTACACACTTTTATTAGGGATACGGAGTCCTATTGATTGGGACTGAAATGGGGACCCTCCTCTTATTCGGGTCACTACAGTAGTCAGGATTATGAGAAAAGGTGTGGTCACGTCTTATGCGGGGTTCACGTTATAACCGGGGCAGCTTGGGACACGTTTTGTCCCTATTAGACTATTGGGTCAGATTTTGTCTGCTTGTAGACCCCATATCATATTCAAATATTCGTATTTGTCTGCTAATATCATGTGTAGGTCACCTTTTGTCCTTCAATATCATATGATATTCGAGGTATTGACCGCGAATATCATATGATATATTTTCAAATGTCTGCATTGTTGAGGTAACATACCCAAATTGTCCTGTTGAATATCATATGATACTAGAATGTAAAATTTGAATGTTTGAGTTATGAAGCTGTGGTTTTAAGCGATTTTGTGTCGGAAACGATTTGCAGGCATGTATTTGGTATTTAAAGCACGTTTGTGCCTCTGCCGTCCAACTTTTCATTCATTTATTAGTACCTTAAGGTCACACTGTCTCGCTGAATATCATATGATATTCGTTGACATTTTGGAATATCATAGATATTCGCATAAATGTCCGACAGTGTCACATGGCATACCGTCCCTTGTACACATTGATCGTTTGAGAGCGGTGGTTTGTAAGCTAAAGTCATATGACATTCGAGTTTTGTCTGTTGACCCGATATAAATGCCCAAATTTTAACGTTGACGTGGAATCAACATGGGACAAACCGTGTCCCGCCTGCCCCGGTTATAACGTGAACCCCGCATTACAGAAAATGTTGAATGGGGCTCTCTTGTGTCACCAACAGAAAAAGTGTCTAAAATACTTCCGGACAAAAATCGCAAGAGAGGCTAGACCCTTAAATGCCCACTGGCTGCGCCATTGGCTAGAGATCAACGCCGCATCCCCCCCAAATTTCTGGATGCGACCCGCGAGAATTTTAAAACTTAAGCGGTTTTCGTTTCAACCGGTTAGCGTGGGGGCCCCTTTAGGGGTGCCCTCCCTAAAATTGGGTAGTATGGGGGGTGGCTGCTCCGGCCCTGATTATAGCCTTTGTAAACAGTGCCCGTATTCTCAAATGTGTATAGCACAGTATTACCGGTCGATTGAGATTAGCCTGGAACTTTCAAATAGTGAATTTCAACTCACATTTTCAAGTTGACTTTTCCGATGGGTCGCAGCATCATTTGAAATTTATGTGACTGTAAAATTTTTCAACTGCTTCCAGACACAATTCATATTGAAATTGTGGAACTATCCGCATCAGCCCTGGATTGAAAATTACCAGCGGAAAAAGTTCAAAAGCCAAAATTTACCTGTGTCCTGAACACGGCTAATATGGGAGCCGTTTCACTAGTTGCTTGGAGATGTCCGTCACCGTCCGTCACCGTCTGTCACCGTCTGTCGTTGTCCGTCACCGTCTGTCACCGTCATCACCGTCTGTCACCGTCCGTCATCATCCGTCACCGCCTGTCACCGTCCGTCACCGTCTGTCACCGTCCGTCACCATCTGTCACCGTCCGTCATCGTCCATCACCGTCTGTCACCGTCCGTCATCATCCGTCACCGTCTGTCACCGCCTGTCACCGTCCGTCACCATCTGTCACCGTCCGTCATCGTCCATCACCGTCTGTCACCGTCCGTCATCATCCGTCACCGTCTGTCACCGTCCGTCACCGTCCATCACCGTCTGGCACCGTCCGTCATCATCCGTCACCGTCCGTCACCGTGCTTCATAATACGTTCATTGTGTACTACTTTTAAAATATATAGCCCCCCCCCACACTGCAAAAAATGGAGAGTCAATTTGACTCTTTCCGAAATAGGCTTTTCAGGACTACACAAATTGAGTCAAATTGTACTCCGCCAGAGTCAAAATCGACTCATTGAGCGACTCAGGTTAGTCGAATTTGACACTGCTGCGTCGAATGTGACCCAGTTTGTGTAGTACGGAAAAGCCTATTTCGGAGAGAGTCACGTTGGCTCACCATTTTTTGTAGTGTAATGAGCATGTACAAGGTCTTGACCATTGTATAGAACAGGGCTGTTACAGTAGTATTAGCATAAATCCTAAACCTAAGCGTACGAATGAGCTTATACCTAAGCCTAATCGTAAGATTAAACCTAAAAAATGGTCTAAAGCTAAAGCGTACTCTATTGCAATCCAGCAAAAAGCGTTCCGTTCCTGATCTTTACAATGGTCGATATCTTTTGTACACGATTGTGCCAGTCGGCATTTTATTTCGTACTGAAATTGTAGCTTTGAGAAAGGTCAGAAAAATGTTATATTTAGCTGGGGCCCCATAAGGTTTCCTTTGGAGCCAACTCTGCATAACTCCAATAGCTGCCTCGGCGCTCTGGTATTTTAATGCGTATAGAATTAGGGTCAATGTAAAGAATAGGGGCGGAACAGTATTATAAGCATATTCCTACGCCTAAGCCTACACCTAAACCTAAGCGTAAGAATGAGCATATTCCTAAGCCTAAGTGTATGCCAAGCAAACAAATTAGTCTCAAGCTTAAAGTTTACTCTTTTCTAGACGCACAGAAAAATGTTCCGCCCCTGATCTTTACATGCGCCACAATCACAAACATAAGTACAGTCTACAGTGCTAGACTGGCACGCAAATTCGGCGCTGACATTTTGATATAGCACGGGGTTTAGCACTGACTATAAAAATAATTACATAACCAAGATCTTATCGTTTAATTGAATGGACCGAATTCAAACCGGCCTTCGGGCCATTGGTGGGAAATGCCAGATTTCCGGTTCACCCCTGTTATTGATTTGATCCTAATATTTAATCGTTTTGTAATGAGTATACGAATACACTTCGTGTGATACTTTCCGCCGGGCGCGCGCCGACCTCGGCGCTGCCAGTCCCATCGGCGCCGACAAAATTCGTGCCACAGAGCCTGAAATCAGCGTCCCTGAGTGACCGCCGATTGATATTGACGCCCTACGACTTGCTGTACTACTATTCCGGCTTCGAGATGGTTGATTTCTGTCCCCTGACGGTTTTCTGTTTGTTGCGCCAGGGGTAAGGGTGCCATAGATTGAAGGTCTTGACGAAGCGGTGTCTTGATAACCCCCGGGTTCGATTACGGACGTTTTGGGACGGGTCCGGAGCCGGAATGAAGGATTCGGGGTGATACCAGTTTTGCCAGGGTGTGGTTGACGTTCGTAGGCTTCTGGATCGGCTGGATCTCGTCTCAGATGGTAAATGACATAAGCGATCGCAGCGACGATTATCAGAACGATTAGAACCACAGGAATCACCCAAGCTAAGTCATCTATTCCGGTATTCTGTTTTGATTGAGCAGGGTGGGTTGAGCTCAAGACCCCTGAAACAGGCTTTTCGTTTAGTATCGGAGAGGCAAAATAAAGCTGCGCCAGTGGTTAGGGTCGTATATGCCTCCTGATACAGTCAGACTGACCAGAAAGGAAGCCCGTTTAATAAGGTTAATAATAACTTTGTGGACATTCCACGTTAGTCTTAGAGGTGTCGGTTTCCGTGCGGAATGCAATATAGTAAGTTTTCGTTTTAGACTATTTTAACTAAGAGGGTTAGGCTTAGGAATATGCAAATATGCTTAGGCCACTGTTACGCCTCAAAAAGTGTTGTATTTGTACGCACATCGGCCCATGTGTAGAACAGGGCCGGATCGTTTTCTGGATGCGCTATAGTACAGTGAGTTTAAGCCTTAGACTAATTTTTGCTTAGATTTAGGTTTAGGCTTAGGCTTAGGCTTACGAATAGGCTCATTCATACGCTTAGGCTTATGCTTAGGCTTAGGCTTAAGCTTAGGAATATGCTTATACTACTGTTCCGGCCCTGTTCTATACATGGGCCCGCAAATCTGTGCGTATACCTGCAAACAACTTCAACTCTGACTGCGGTTGAACCCGACGGGCGACATTTTGTAACTTTCGTTTCAAACGAATTCGTTGATTCCAATATTCTAAACGCCGAACAGTTTTGATGATATTCGGAACAACAACGGTCCAAAATTGAACTCCTTTAAAGTGATAAAAACGCCGATTGGCTGACGTGGTAGGATTGATAATTGAAAAATAATTAAACCCAATCGGAGACCTGAGTTCCGCAAAATGCATCGATGTTGAATAAATTTTTTCGCAAGCGCGCCTGTTGGCGTTGTAAACCAAGTCATTAGCTATGTCTGGCGTTAGCCTATCAGAATGGTTCGTTAAAATTTCGGTAGATGAATTAAACGTTATATCTGTCGGTAAATGGTTAGTTTCTTTGAACGTTGCTAGTAATAGCTCTTGTTCCAGGACCCGAAGCGTACTTGTAGGAGTTGGATGACCAAATTTCGCAAAATTTGTTAACAACTGAGCGAAATATCGCGAAACTATGCGATCTTGGCTGGATTTCGACGGAAAATATATTGGCAAATAGTTCAGATCAAATAAATAAGTTAACTCTATGCCGTGCCATGGGTTAAGAACCTGTTGCGTTATAGAATTTGGCTCGTTTGTGTCGAGTTTCCGGTAGTCGAACGAATATAAAAATACCCGTGACGAATTAGAATTTGAGCATTTTGTTAAGTATTGTGCACCTGAAACCAGCACACATCAGTAATGTGTTATATATGCTGTAGTGACCGGAATAAGAGTGGGTTATAAGAAGGGGTCCCAAAGCCTAGGCCTAAGCCTAAGCCTAAGCGTTTGGATGAGCATATTCCTAAGACTAAGCCTAAGCCAAGGAAAAACTTAGTCTAAAACTTAGGCTTACTTATAGTGCGGTCACACAGAAAAACGTTCCGGCCCTGATCTTTACATCGATCGAAACTTTAAAGCGTACTAAAAGGGGGAACGCCGTCTTCAATACAGACCTGTTTATGCCTTTTGGCCGTAAACTCTTCGCACTGCATTAAAAATTTTGTATTTGGCAATTTTCTGAGCGGGAAACATTGTAAAGTAGAGGGACCTTATCATTTTATCTCAAAAATTTTCTCACTTGGGGGGCATACGATCCTCTATGGATCAGCTAACTTAATCGCTTACTTAACATCCTGGAGCTTAGATTTCAACTCACCTTGAAATGTTTGTGCAAACATTGTAGAATCATCATTAATAGCAACTGCTGTTCGGTACCACGGGTACCCGGACTGAGGGTCCATCTGATCTTCCCGATCCAAATTGCAATTATAAAATTCAACACATGATGCGTACACTGCTCGCACTACATTACTGTTTGCATTGTGCGATCCGAACGCAATTTGTTTGGATCGATTTAGACACAGCTGTGAAACTAAACTTGCGTTCCATTCGCTGACTGGATAAAGTTTAGCCAATGACCGGCCAGATTCGTAACGGACACTGCCCAATAGCGTTGGTTTCGATTGGACAGTGCAGCCAGTAATATGGTTTCGAAGGGGTTCTTGGGTAAAGGATTCGTCAAACCGGGGCCGTGTACGCCCTGAAATAAATAAATGCAAGTAAAACCCTAAAACTACAATGCTGAAAATAGACACATTGTAAGTTGATTTTAATTATTATTTGTGTCCGCTTCCGCCATATTTCCTTTCGGTTAAACTAGAGTTGTCCGGAAACGGGGCCAACACTTTTGCCGGGGCCTAAAACCAGGAGATAAATATTAAAAACAACCTTTATTTGGCTGTATGCGACTTGAAGAGCTGAATAAAGTATGTGATGGTTCGGTAAATAGGGTTATAAAACGTGGAGTTGCACTCATTTTTACGATACAAAATATGATATACAAAGCATTGCCTCGAATCAACCTTTCATTTTGCGACAAATTCGTATCAAAAGACAAATTTTACAGAAATATCCATTCATGCGGCAAAGCGTAACAGGAGAAAACAGGGGCGGAACAGTATTATAAGCATATTCCTAACTCTAAGCCTAAGCCTAAGTCTATGCGTAAACGTAAGAATGTGCATATTCCTAAGCGTAAGCCTAAGCCTAAGCGTAAGAATGAGCATATTCCTAAACCTAAGCCTAAGCCTAAGCGTAAGAATGAGCATATTCCTAAGCCTAAGCCTAAGCCTAAGCCAAGCGAAAAATTAGTCCAAAGCTTTTAAGCTTACTCTATTGCAGTCCCCCACAGAAAAACGTTCCGCACCTGATCTTTACATGGGCCTATTTTATAGAATCTGATTTTTTATTATTATGCTTACTAGTCAACGTGATTGTAATATTTGTAACCGAAGCCAACGTACTTCTGGCAAAAACGTCAGAACGCAACTTAAAATCTTATAGAGCAGTACATAAACGAAACTTATGCAATATTCTTATAGAATTATATATTAACAAAATTCATTAATACATTCATTTTGTATACGGTTATAAAATTCAGCTGGAATGTTGCCTAAAATACGTATGTGAGGGGTTCCAACTATTATTACTGTTGATTATCGCAGCTTTTTTGAACAATACTTCATAAGCTACAAACTGTAAGGAAAAACGAACCTCGGGCAAATTTTAGGTAAGCATTTGTTATTTTGTGAGCTGATATTTGTTGCATACACTCGATAACTCTTGTTTGATCCTACAAAACAGTATTGAACAGTTACAGGGATATTTTCGGGAAATTTTCAGAATTTAGGGAAACCAGCTTTGTCGCTAATCTGTGTGTACACTGCAAAAAATGGTGAGACAAATTGACTCTCTTCGACATAGGCTCTACGGGACTACACATGTTGAGTCAAAATTCGACTCCGCCAGAGTCAAATTCGAATTACTGAGTCACACGTCGGAGTCGAATTTGACTCAGTTTGTGTAGTCCCGTAGAGCCTATTTCGGAGAGTGTCAATTTGACTTATCATTTTTTACAGTGTAGTAGCATCTATCAGCAGTTCATGTAACATATCAAAACGTTCAAACTTTAAATCATAAATTTGCCAAATAATACTAGTTTTTTATTTTCGCGCTGTTACAAACGCAGTTAAAATTTTCCTAAGCCCTATGGACACGTGCAAGTTTTTATTGCGAGAACTTGAAGCTGCAATTTGCACTTGCAAGTTTTGTTCAAAATCCCGTTCAAAAACTTGCAGCTGCAAATAATTCAGTAAAATCATAGCTAGGAATTTAGTTCACATGTGTGAATAACTATGCAATTACGTTGAATTTATACTGGACCCGCTTTCTCATTGGCTGATTAAAAAATGCAAGTTCTGCGTGCAATTTGCAGCTGCAAGTTATCGCAGCAAAATCTTGTACGTGGGAATTGGGTTTAATTTAATATTTCGAACTTTACTTTATTTAAAATCCTATCACTACATGGTAATATATTAAAGAACACATTTCTACAACCAAATCATTGCGTTGAAACAAGTCAATGCTCCTTGGCTGAAACTTGAGTGGATAATCACAAGAGTGTGCAAGTTGTTATATTGTTGGTGCAAAATGGTCCAGCGCTCGTTGCGTTTGCCCTAACCCCCTCACTTTAAGAGGGGGTTCATTACTCGATAAATTTTGAGAAAAATATAACCAAACCATTTTTCAGTGTACACAGCTGAACATGAATTTCAATCTGTCAAAATTTCGACCCCCATGAAATAAAGGAGAAGGCCATAAATGCACCGCGCGCAAGGTGTATTCTTTTCTACACACAATGTACCCAGTTGCATACTCTTGTTAAACAGTATCATGCACTATTGGTTAAAATAAAGTAAACGAAAACTTGCCGCACATCCAAGATATGTTGCAATTTGAGAATATAGCACAAGGTCAGAGTTATCATTGACAACACTTCCGGCTTCGCTCATAAGAATAGTTTGAGAAAATAGAACTGAAAGATGTGAAAAAAAATTGAAATTTTTTTGCTGTTCTGCTAATTTTACTCTTTCACAAGTCAATATTTTTCATTTCAACTGAGATCTAATTTCCAACTAGAATTCAAACCCTCGTGGTTTTCCGTATGGAAAGCATTTACTGTCGAATTTAGCTATAGAAGTTTGGACCAATGTAAAGAACAAGGGCGGAACAGCAAGCATACTCTTATGCCTAAAGCCGAAGCCTAAGCGTAAGAATGAGCATGTTATTAAGCCTAAGCCCAAGTCTAAGCCAAGCAAAAAATAGTCTAAACCTTAAGCTTACAGTGTTGCAGTCTCACAGAAAAACGTTCCGCCTTTGATCTTTACATGGGCCGAAGCTTTAAACAGCGCGTTAATGGGTTGCCACATCTGTCTAAGATTTTGGCCACCACATGCGCGTTGTAATTGGTAAACTCTGCTCTTTGTGTTTGAAATCATGTACCCCGGTTTGGGTTGAGTTGCTCATTTTTGAAAAACAAAAAGATTATTTGGTTTCACATAAAGTTGACTTTGAGACATTTAAGAAAATTTTATCTTTGAATAACCAATCAAAATTGTCCGTATAATTTCTACCAACAACAGATCTAAAGCTTGATTTTTTTCCAACACAACATCTCAAATGTACACCAAAAATGTGAAAATTGTTTCAAAAGAGTAAAGAAAAATATCAAATTTATACTTTTAAGTAACTTTAAAAACCTTTTGCCTATGCTTAGGTTTATCACTGAACTTTAAGGCTAAGTAGCAATAGCTACTAAATTGGTTATTTTCTTTCTTCCAGTCATATTACAATCGTCATAGACCCGCGTTAACAAATCAAATAGTTTAAAATCTAATTCAAAGTTGGTCTTGCCCGTGTCTCAAGATCATGGCGGAACGTTTTTCTGTAGGACTGCAATAGAGTAAGCTTAAGCTATAGACTAATTTTTTGCTTAAGCTTTATGCTTAAGTATAAGCTTAGTCTTACGGCTAGGTTTTGGCTTAAGCTTAATCTTACCGATAAGCTTATACCACTGTTACAGCCGTGTTTTATGCATTAGCCGTTGGTCTTAAACTAAACAACTGCAATCTGAAATTGTCCAAAACATTAAATACCGGAAGTGTTTTGATTCCGCGACAATAAGCTAACTGCAAACGCGCCTGCACTATGCCCCATCGCTGTTATTTTATCGCGAGCACCGCCGAATTTGACTATATTTTCGTTCACCCATACCAGGCCAGCAACAATATCTGAAGTAAATTATTAAGGCGGTGTAAACATTACAAATTCAGCCATATTTCAAGTTTGATTTTAATAAAACTTAAAAAAAGTACTAAAGTTCGTTTGGATCGTTGGCTCATGTAAAGATCAGGGACGGAACGTTTTTGTGTGGGACTGAAATAGAGTAAGCTTATGCTTAAGACTAATTTTTTTGCTTGGCTTAGGCTTTAGCTTATGCTTAGGCTTAGACGACTAATTTTTTGCTTGGCATAGGCTTTAGCTTATGCTTAGGCTTAGTCGACTAAATTTTTTGCTTGGCTTAGGCTTAGGTTTAGGTTTAGGTTTAGGCTTAGGCTTATTCTTACGCTTAGGCTTATGCTTATGCTTAGGCTTAGGCTTTGGAAAATTCTTATAATACTGTTCCGCCCCTGTTCTTTACATTGGCCGGATCGTTTAAGTTTACTTTCAGACAATTTATAATGCTTTATATTTAGAGCAACGATAGTCCACGCATACTAGGCTTCCGTTTAGGTTTACAATATGGTTTGGACTTTAGTGACAGGATTTGGCTAAGTTTTACCCTAGGCTTAGGATCCAAGTACACTGATATGTTGGGGACTAAACCTTGGATTAGGCTTTTAGGCGTTAGGTTAGCCTCGCGGTATCGTTTAGGCTTCGTTTGGCTCATGCTCAGGCAGACGTTTAGGATTAATCTCCGACTTAGAATTAGGTTTAGGCTTAAGCCTAGGTACGGGACCGTAGCCAGAGGCGACTCACGAGTGCTAAGCCTCTTTTGGAAATTTTTGCACTTCCTCGAATTAGATTCAACGTCAATAGCAACTGTCCAACGCTTGAACTCCCTTCTGAAACAAATTTGCTCCCAAAAACCAGTTGAGCTGGCTACAGGCCTGGTTAGCTACAGTTTCACGCTTAGGACAAGTAGGCTTTCTTACCGGAAAGAGCAGCGTTTCCAGGCGCCTTCGAGTCACCAGTGCTCCAAAATCCGAACGCTCCCAAACGATATGACACCGACACGAATATTATACCGGCGGATACAAACTGATCAACGATTGCTGTTGGGGGGTACATCCGTGGTGAGTCAAATTCAAATGCACCCCCGTGGACGTAGTAAATTACCGGGTAACCGGCAGTTTCTAATGAATTGGTTGCTGAAATCAAAATTAACCGAATTTCATTACTATTAATTGTGATGCAAATTATGTAATCAGCGCACACCGGACCGTGGCGGTAGAGATGAAAGAAATACATCCCCTCTTAAAATTTCGTGGAACTTAAAAAAGACTATTAGGCTTTGGAAAAACCGTCTCGATTCTGGATGTTCGCAACATTTTCGCCACATAAAGTTATACCCTTCTGAACTGAAATCTTGGGTACGTCCCTGGCGACTTCATCAATGATGACTGTATGCAATTGCGGATCCATGGGGGGCCACCCCGGCCGTGCCCCCCCAACAGCATCTCGACAAAAATTATATATACAGTGTCAATCGCTGTTCTACGCTGTTTATTTCTCTGTATTATACACAATAGTATTAGCAGCTTATAATAAGCTGCCTTGTTATTTTAGTGCAGTCTCGGATGATTAGATGTTTTGTCGTCAATAAGCAGGGTGGCACTGAACCAATAATTTCACTAATCCCGAACCTTGGTTCTGAAATTGTTTTCATATAGATAAAAGTACATTTATATAGTTTTATTTGTGATTCATCTCAGTTGAACGCACATAAAGAAGTCAATTTTATGGCAATAGTTCGTGGTTTGTGTGTGGGTTAAAAATAAGTTTATTAATGCCCGTGAAATTTTGGTCCCCCCATTTTTGAGATCTTGGATCCGCCACTGCCTGTATGACCAAAGCTCGGCTCATAAAGCATTTTCATACTTCAGCCAGACTAATTTGAGTTGCCAAGGCTTAGACTTTGTTTTAAAATTATACTAATTAGAGGTTTAGCCTTTAGTATATATGATTAGGCAACTGTTACGCCCATCAATCTAACATTAATACAAACCGCTGTGAGCTTAGGGTTAGGCTAAGGTTTAGGCTTTATCTTAAAATTCGTTGCAATCCCCAAAACCGAAAAGTTATTAAGGATTAGGACAAAAACAGGACACGCTAGTAACCGTTAACATAATGCATCGTTCACAATAAAAAATTTCATTTTGCCACCGAAAACATTATAAGGTAGGGATGGCACGTGTCAATTTTCAAAATTTTCATCAGTTAACCCTACCCTAACGCAAAAATTGCGATAACCCTACCGTAGCACATGTCACAGCCCTATCCTAATATGTGTCGCGGAGCATTTTGTAACATGCGTTATGGTATGGTTGACGCAACTCTTTGCGTAATGGTAGGCTTAATGCATGACAATTTTAAAATTTGACACGTGTTAACCCTGCCTTATAATGTTTTCGGTGGCAAAATCAAACTCTTTATCGTGAACGACGCATTAAGGTTGACAAAATTATTGTAAACGGCGCATTATTAGCTATGTTACCTGGAGTGAATATATTCAGCGTTAAACAGTCTTCTGACAGTAAATCTTGACCAGTATCTGCGTCAGGGTGCTTCTGAGGCTGATAGCACGCGGCACCGTAGTGATTTGTGGATAGTGTTTTTCTGGTTGAATTTGGTCGAAGAATTTGAGCTGGTTGGAATCGAAGGATCCCAAGTGGAGGTTCGGCGTATGGAATGCCCTAAACTTTTATATTAATATCAAGATTGACGTACTTATTTACTTTCCGCCCACATAAAAGTTCCCCAAACACGTCATAATCCTGAGCCTGGGTCAAAGACTGACAAATAGCGCACGCTTAAACCTTATTTTAGCTTAATCCAGTGCCTTGGAAAAGCCTATAAGCTTACTTAAACTAAAAGCCTAAGCCTGAACCTGTGTCTATAACTCTGTATGATAACTAATTATAAACACTGTAAGCCAATATAAAGAACAGGGGCGGCACAGTATTTAAACATATTCCAAAGCCTAAGACTAAGCCTAAGCCTAAGCCTAAGCGAAAGGATGAGCCTAAGCCTAAGCCTAAGTCTAAGCCTAAGCAAAAAAAGTTAGTCTAAAGCTTAAACTGACTGTATTCCAGCCCCGCCCGAAAACGATCCGGCCTTGTTCTATACATGTGCCATACTGTCGGGGAAACTATCGCCTTGTATTAAATCAACACTGGAGCATTGAAGCACTAACCCGATTACCCCGAGCCAGCTTCTGAATTACCTGGAACGCATAAGCTCTGTTCCCATTAGTTGTTTCAATTAATCTTCCACATATCGTCAATCCATCTGAGAACCTAACAGGCAAATAGCATTTTTCATCTGGTTTCTGTTGCGTTAACCTAATATTCTCTGGTAAAATTGGGTTCGCCGAGGTCGTAGAAGATTTTGCCAGCACAGTTATAACAAACGGAACCAGGAAATAAAATTGGACCGTTTTGCATTGAGGTTTTGTCATTGTAATAGCAGATTGTTAATGGGCCAATGGTTGAAGGATGTTCGCAATTTGAGCATTCCGGTGCTCCATCCGGTTTACTCTCTGAAAAATGATGTAGCAGTATTATTTGTTTCCCCATGACAACTCGTTGGCCCGACAAGTTTGTCGCCCGGCTTCAGGTTTGGGCTATGCACTGCAAGAAATGGTGAGTCAAATTGACTCTCTCCGAAATAGGCGTTTCGGGACTACACAAATTGAATCAAAATTCGACTCCGCCAGAGTCCAATTCGATTCACTGAGTCGCATATTAGACTCTAGTGGTGTCGAATTTGACTCAGTTTGTGCAGTTCCGTAGAACCTATTTTGGAGCGAATCAATTTGACTCACCATTTTTTGCAGTGTATAGTCCGGGTTCAATGCCGCACGCGATCTAAAAAGTATTAATACAATTCGTCTCCAGACAACTCGTCGAGTCCACAGTAAGTCGCACGAGTTAGATTTACGTTTAGGCTTAGGATCAGACTTAGGTTTAGGTTTAGGCGGATGACGAGGTGTCGGACGACGAGTTGTCATAGACTCAAAAAAACTTATACGCTCAATTTAGAAGTGCCATTTAACTCAACGCTTGTTCTGTAACGCCACTGGAGCAAGGGGCATGATACATAAAATGCATTCAACTGAACGAAACAAATATAGTTCAATCGACACCATCCATGGACTCTAACAGAAACATTTGAGTTGTCATGATTTTCGTCTCATGTATATCTGATAGGCAGACCGCTTTTCGCAAGGATTTGGTAAGTTTAAATTTTAGACAATTTTTGCTTAGGCTTAACCTGTGGAATATGGTTATCCTTACGTTGAGGCGGCGAATGTAAAGAACAGGGCCGGAACAGTAGTACAAGCGTATCCTAAATCTAAGCCTAAGCCTAAGAATGCTCCTAAAGCGTAAAGATGAGCCTGTTCCTAAACCTAAGCCTAAGCCTAAGCAAAAAAGTTAGTCTAAAGCAGAAACTGACTCTATTACAGACGCGCAGGAAAATCTTACGGCCCTGTTCTATACTTAGGCTTAGGCTTAGCAATATACTTAATGCTACTGTAACGGGTCTCATCTCTACGTTGCCCAAGCTTTGTTTCAAGGCTGGATGAGCACTTTGATCCACATACTGTAAGCCGACATAGATGTGCAAGCGATGAAGATCCGGGGCGTCTACGCAGCCCTCCCAAACCTTTAGTCACAACATCGTCTTTTGGGTAACGACGAACAATTTTGGTCAACAACATTTTGGCAATCAAACCAAACAGCAAACCAGATTAAACTATTGACTTGGCAAACAAATTACATATATATTTGGCACAAACGACAGCGTAAAATGTGTGAAAAATCAACAACACAAATTTTAGGTTTAGGCTAATGGCGTCCGGCTAAAAGATAAGAAAGGTTACTGACTGTAAACCAGAAGAATATAAAATTTGTTTTCAAAGTCATAATGATAATTATAAAGGTGGCGCTGTTAGAACAATAGGCCAATGTAAAGAACAGGGGCGGAACAGTAGTATAGCCATATTCCTAAGCCTTAGCCTAAGCCTAAGTGTAAGAATGAGCATCTTCCTAAGCCTAAGCCTAAGCATAAGCCTAAGCCTAAGCGTAAGAATGAGCATCTTCCTAAGCCTAAGCGTAAGCGTAAGAATGAGCATCTTCCTCAGCCTAAGTCTTAGCCTAAGCCTAAGCCTTACCCTAAGCCTAAGCCAAGCAAAAAAATTACCCTAAAGCTTATGCTTACTCTATTGCAGTCATACAGAAAAACGTTCCGTCTCTGATCTTTACATGGGCCGAACAATAGAATAACCAATCAAAACTGAGTTAATTTTTATGTCAAATAGGCTTAGGCTTAGGCTTAGGTTTATGCTTAGGCTTAGGCTTAGGCTTAGGCTTAGGCTTAGGCTTAGGCTTAGGCTTAGGCTTAGGCTTAGGCTTTGGCTTAGGTTTAGGTTTAAGCTTAGGCTTAGGCTTAGGCTTAGGCTTAGGCTTAGGCTTAGGCTTTGGCTTAGGCTTAGGCTTAGGCTTAGGTTTAGGCTTAGGCTAAGGCTTAGGCTTAGGCTTGCATTTTAGCGCAGAATAAACTTTCAAACATTTTGGCTTCAAATTGGTGAGTATTTGAGTCATTGAAACTATGCTTAATCATTTGCAAGTCGACTTTCACTACTCGTACCACAACTGCTTCTAAAAATATCGCCCAAGTGACAGCTTAAAACCGTGTCTTTAAAAGCTGGAACGACCACCATACGTAGACATCTTTTCAACAGAAACGCCTTACCCGTCATTCATAGCCCCAATTGGGGCGGGCTTCGGGTTTCCGGATGCTTTATAATATGAGCACAAATTGCAAATTTGATAGTATATATTTTCGTCGTTATGTAACCATTTTTGTCGAAAAATCTTCACCACTTCGCATCATGTTTGCTGACGGTTTTGTATTTGTCTTTTCCGTTTGTTTCTTGAGTTCTGTAGAACTCCAGACTGGGACAGTTCACCGCTGGGTTCTGTTTATTCTGATACTTTAATTCTTTTACTGAGACGATTAAAACAATGAATCCTGAGCGCTTTTAATTTGCCGAAAATTTGTTTTAATGACATGTTTTGAGGTATTTTAATAGCATTGCGACATGATCAGGCGGTCTCGATTGCCGAGTTTAGGGCGAAGCGTGGGTACCCCAGCTACGGCCCTGCGTTCTAACCGTGGAAGAAACGTTATTTTGTAAATATTCGTGTAAATGTTGCGTATATCCACCACGTTCATGCACATCATAAATGACAAAGAACACTTGAAGTTCCACTGCCATATATGATTTGCGACTTTCGTGTCGCAAATATTGCAGCCACTTCAACTAATATATAAAGTTGACTGCAGTACATGTGAGGTTTGACGGAACGGTAGCCAGGGAAGTCTTAGCCCTCCTGGGAGAATTTTTCCTGTCTTCTAAAAACCCTTGAATGCTCCTCGTGACCGACCTGTCAGATGATATGCTATTCAATGTTGTTCTAACATACTGCAAATTTTACTGATACTATACCTCCAAATGCCTCAAAATTGTCAGCATGTCATTGAAACTTATTCTAATCTATTTTGTCTAAGAAGCGAAGAAATACAGGGGACAAATGTAATCTAAGCCTAAGTCTAAGTCTAAAAGCCTAAGCTTAAGCCTAAGCCTAAAGCCAAAGCCAAAGCCAAAGCCAAAGCCATAGACTAATTTTTTTGCTCAGGCTTAGGCTAAGGCTTAGGCTTAGGCTTAGGCTTAGGCTTAGACTTAGGCTTAGGCTTAGGAATAGGCTCATCCTTACGCTTAGGCTTAGGCTTACGCTAAGGCTTAGGCTTCGGAATATGATTATAATACTGGTTCGGCCCTGTTCTATACATGGGCGAAGCATTGTATTGTTTTCTGTCAGCAACATTCGATTTTAAAAGGGCAATTGTTAAGCCTGCGAAGCCTTGAAGCTAAAACTATAAGCAGGTGATACTGGTTTTAATTTATTGTTAGTCGAATAATTTGAAATTAGGTTCAATTCAATGCGCTCTTAGAGTTGTTTTTGAATTGTTATTTATGAATATGATAGGGTTCGTCAAAATTATATCACTCGCGGATCCAAAAATTTCTGACGGAAGAGGGGCGGCGCTGTATTAGCAAATGTTACGAAACGCAAAAATTGTAAGGTAACGAAAACAACCTTATCATTTTATCACCGCAAATTTTCTAAGTGGAAAAATTGTAAGATTTTATTACAAACAAATTTCAGAGGGTAAAATATAGTATACATTTAATACAAAAGAAATCCTGGAGGAAAATTGTAAGGTAAGGGGGGTACCTTACGATATTATCACAAAGTTCGGACGGGAGGCGCAGTCTACATTCGCTAGTGAAATACATTGCGATGTGTGACTTATGGCTTTAAGATCTTACTTTATTTTTACTTACGTTATTCTCAGATATACTTGCTAAATTGCTAATTATAAGTCAATAACACTTTCTCACATAGAGTATATATGCAAGTTTGGCAGCTATTGCAAACTGTGTACCTGGAATCAAGAGTCGATGACCACTCTTACAAGAGTGTGCAACTATAATTAATTGTGCGGTATAAAATGTATCACCGGACGTTGCGTTTTCGGCCGACCTCCCTTTTATTTACGTGAACAGTTGATGTTTGGCGCGAAGAATTTGCAGCTTTTTTTCAACAAATAAGTTTACAATTTACAATATTTCAACGCATGAAATTGCAAAAATCGGTAAATTTGCCCTTACCACCTAAATAACAGTGGGGGTAGGCCAAAAACGCAACACATGCGTTGTGTACTTTTTTGTACACAGAATGAACCCAGTTGCACACTCTTGCTGAAAGTGGTCATTGTTCACTCTTGGTGGAGTGAATACACAATGTACAACGTTTAACAATTTTTACGGTGTATGTGGATTGAAAGTGCAATATCTCCCCAAGACGTTAGAGTTCTTGACACTAGTATTACGCACCTACGGCTAAGCTTCATAGTAAATTAGCAGAAACCAGTGGATTAAATTGTATAGGTTGCAAATTGATTGGCCCATGTATAGAACAGGTCCGGAACAGTAGTATAATAATATTCCTAAGCCTGGAGCCTAAGCCTCAGCCTAAGCGTAAGGATAAGCCTAAGCCTAAGCGTAAGGATAAGCCTAAGCAAGCAAAAAATTTAGTCTAAAGCTTAAACTGACTCTATTACAGCCCCTCGGGAAAAGGATCCGGCCCTGTTATATACATGGGCTAATTGATTTCAAATGAGATAGAAAATATTCATACAGGAAGCGACTGAGCATCTAATTTCCAAACTATATTAATCACAATGCTTGACCATGAAATTTGGTTAAATATGCAAATGATGCACGCACGCCGTGAACTGGATCGCCTGGAAAATCTGGCAAATCCCGCGATCCTTACAACCAATGATAACATGACGTCATCGGTGACGTCAGGTGTTTGCAAAATGGCCATAAATTTACAGACAACGGATAAATTTAGTCCGAACATGTGTAATTCACGTGGCGAATGCTTAATAACGTGCGTTGTACGATATAAATCACAATATTTAGATCAGGTAAAGAAGCAAAATCAAACTAAATTTGTCGTTGTTTCGCCACCAATTTGTCCCCGCTGGCAGCTCGGCTGTCTCAAATGCATATGATTATTCAGGGCAGCCCAAACAACTACCAGAACGAAACCAAATATTGACGAGTTTAGGCCACGACAAATATGCATGCTATCTCTTGAATAGGGCAATTAAAGATCAGAAGGATAAAGACTGGAAATGATAATATTAACACGTGGGAAATGTGTTATTGTTCCTACAGTTAACCAGTGTCCTGTGATGTCCTATTCATTAAATTTAATCATAAAGTATTTGCAACTTTTCAAACTTTAACCTTAGACTGAACCTGATTAACTAACTGTATTTGTTTATTTATTTATTTATATATTTATTTATTAAAATTAGTTTGTTAGTTATTTATTTATTTGTTAATTTATTTAGTTATTTATTTATTTATTTGTTTATTTATTTATTTAATTAGATATTTCTTTATTCATTTATTTAGTTATTTATTTATTTATTTATTTGTTTATTTATTTAGTTATTTAGTTATTTATTTATTTATTTATTTATTTATTTATTTAGTTATTTATTTATTTATTTATTTAATTAGTTATTTCTTTATTTATTTATTTATTTATTTATTTAGTTATTTATTTATATATTTATTTATTTAATTTATTTATCTACTTATATATATTTATATACATATATCTATTTATATCTATACATTGTATTTCTAACACAATTTTCAGGAAGATGATTTGGACGTTTTGCTGCAACTAAATGCATCTGCAAACAGCCAGGATCGCCGTGGCCGGACTCCATTAATGTTCGCGTGTATGGAAAAGAAGGAACCAGTTGGTTTGTTTATATTTCGTAATGTAAGTTAAATACGTCATTATAAACGAACTCGAATGTTTTTACCATTCTGCAAAACATATATTTTTTAACAACATCGATTCAATTCAACTGTTTAAGCCTTTGCCACATGAATTATACAGTTTAAAAAGACTTTTCGAGTTCGGAATCGAATTCGAAACGAAGGTCTGTGAAGCGTTCATTCACTATCATCATTCAGCTGTAGTGAGACTCGAGATCGAGTCGGCTGTCACGTCGTGTGGAGAATTGGTACTACAAATAGGTATTTACTATAACACATTTTACCATAAGTCTAATCGGTTGAATTAGAGTGTGAGCCAATCTGCAGCTGTACTGTTAACGCAGTTTCTTTAGCATTTATTCAGAATATGTCTTTACTGTAGTGACCCGAATAAGAGGGGGTTTCCATTTTGAGTCCCAATCAATAGGAGGCCGTATCCCTAACAAGAGTCCGTAAGCGGATAGAGTTTCTAAATCCTAAATAGTGTCCATAAATGTCAATTATCCCTAATTTTAGCGCATAAATGACTCCGGCACCAAATACCGCTGAGTTCGAAACTTTAACCCCTCCTCACATTGAGTTGCCCGTAGGCAACTCAGCGCAGTGTATATACGTTAAATAATATATATCGCACCGTGTTTAACAATTGCAACACGTATACATAGTACTAAATCACCACAAGACGTGAGAGCACCCTCGTACTCGAGCGTCAAGCTCCTATAGCTGAGTGGTGATGGTATACGCCTCCCACTCCAGTCACTGGAGTTCGAATCCAAGCATAAAAGTAGGTCTCAGGGGAAATAGAAAATATTCATGTGATAAAGGGTTAAAGCGTACTTAAGTTTTGAATGTACCTTCCTTAGTACAACCTTGCATTATCGCTCAATGTTTTAATGCAAGGCAAACAACGTTTAATTCAACGGATAGTTGCAATACCGGACATATATCAGTAACGAAGGGCGGCGGAGGGCGGGTTGAAAATAGGTAAATAACAGTCCATAACCGAATAGCAGGGGGTTCCAATGAAGAGGCCAAATAAATATCAGTCACCCTTTCATACGGGTCGCTACAGTAATTAATTTTAAAGTAATATTTTCAGTTTGATGTCAATTTATCAATCCAAGATCGCAATGGCAACACAACGTTGATGTATGCGGCGAAATACGGACTGATTTCATTGGTCGAAACACTCGTTGCACATTTGGTCAATTCGTGGAGTATTGATATCTTGAAAAGTAAGGTTGTTACAATATTCCACCAATGTTGCTTTGAGGGGCGTACCGTCTTTTCGCTGGACTGTAATAGAGTAAGCTTAAGCTTTTGATTAAATTTTTTGCTTAAGCTAAGGCATACACTGTAAATTCCAATGAGTTATTTTATAAGCTCAGACGGAATGTTAGTTTATTTCGGAGTTAATAACAGTAAACTTTAAGTCACTCTGACAGTTGGCTTGATTGTCACTGTGAATTGAGTTGACCCCGGAGGAGCTGATTAAATAAATCAAAATGGTTTGAATAAACTCAGAATTGTGAGTTCTGATAGTAAATTCAGTGTGAGTAATTCAACTCATTCTGAGTTAAAATCAAGTCACTGGAATTGACAGTGTAGGCATTAGGCTTAAACATAGTGATAGGGTTATCCTAATGCTTATAGAATATATTATTACGCCGTTCAAAGTAACATTGGCTAAATATTCAAACAGAAGATTAGGTATTAAATAAACATTTCATAACCGAATTGCTGTAGTGACCTGAATAATAGGGGAGACTGATATTTATTTTGCATCTCCATTTTGTACCTCCCTGTTATTCTGTTACCGACTGGTATTCATTTTTATTTCTCCCTAAGTTAATTAGACCCAACACCGTTCTTTTTATACTGTCTCTTTTGGTCAGAACCGACTTGCTACAAAGCATTTTTGCTAATTACCCTGTCCGTTAATCTCTGATACACTGCAAAAAATAGTGAGTCAAATTGACTCTCTCCGAAATAGGCTTTTCCTGTCTACACAAACTGAGTCGAATTCATTCGATTCCCTGAGCGATTCAGTGAATCGAATTTGACTCTGTCGGAGTCGAACTTTGATTCAGTTTGTGTGATCATTGAAATCCTATTTCGGAGAGAGTCAATTTGACTCACCATTTTTTGCAGAGTAGGGATATAAACCGGAACCCGGAAACAAAAAATACTTGTTACCGAAAAATGTATTTTTACGCTTAATTGTGTAAACACACTATTTTGGAATGCCAAAATTTTGAAACAAATGCATCCACAAATGTTCTGTTAAGGAATTTTAAAAGCGAGCGTTGCTCTTGTGCAAGAAGAACATATTAAAATTGGGTCATTAAAATGTGTTATGAAGTTTATATATAGTTTTTAGTTGAAACCCGTAACCAGAGGGAACAAATGAGCACTTAGTGTCTCAAAAAGTTTGAAGCCCGCTAGAAAAATTTGAACCACGCTTGGAAGTCGTTTAAAAATTTCAATCTCGCTTGAGTCGTTTAAAAATTTGCAGGTCACCCTCGAAGTTTTTGGTCCCGAAGAACGTTGAATCTGTACTGTAGCAAAATACTATCCAATCAAACACTTTTTAGTGTTTGTTAAAATGATATTTTAAGCATCCGTATAGACGTTTGTAATATATAAAGCAGTGAAAGCAATTTGTATTTTTAATTTCAAAATTTCAAATTTAACTTACGGACAACCAGTCAGGGTTTTTTGTGGAAATTAGACAATTTTTCATTTTTTTTTCATTCAATTTCAGAAAAAAACTACGTAGGCCACGACGCCATCACAGTTGCGCGTCTAAACAAACAAACCCGCTGTGTTAAAATTCTCGACAAACGTCGTATCGATCTGTTAGTACAGTTGAATAAACAATTAGCGCGTGTTCAACAATCCAATTCAGCAAAACAACAACCAAGACGTGCCCACGATAGCTATTTGCCCAATATTTCCCTTCAATTAAAATCGTTACAACAAAACGCTACCAAGATAGATCATCCTTTTGGTAGCCGAGCAAACAGTGACGTCATTCTGCCAGCGGTCGCTATGGTAACGCCGTGGATGATCAATCCTGACGATGTACTAGCTGTTCGCCGCAAATCAAGCGCAAAACAGTGGTCAAAACCTATGGTCGCACAACGGGCGGCGAGTATTTGGGCTTATAAGACTAGACAGCGAAGGCATCATTCGTATCACGGAGGGTATGCCACGAAATTTGAGGGTGCCCTGAGTAATGGAGAAGGCGGTGTTTCTTCTCGAAGGGCTGTCTCGTATACTGGTCTGCTGACCACCCCGCGTCATTCTATGTATGAAGTCGAATCTACCAAGTTGCCGGTAGTCAAACCTTCTACGGCGCAGTAAATATGAAAAACCACATTTGAAGCGGAAACAAAATTTCAGTAAAATTTGATTTTCAATCGGTGTTTCGGTTGGTTTGATCGCTATTTGTTTTCAACAAAAATTTTAATTTTAAATCAAACGGCAGTTAAAAAAAACTCACCGTGTCCTGCAGAATATCTGGCTTTAGGCTACGGTTGAATTTTGGTAGGAAGTTCCGTCAATTTTCGCAGTTTAATTTTTTTATTTTAATAGTACACTATAAAATGGGGAATCAAATTGACTCTCTGGAAAATAGAATTTTCCTGACTACTACACAAACTGAGTCAAAGTCGACTCCGCCAGAGTCAAACGTGCAACATAGTGAATCGAATTTGACTCTGGTGGAGTCAAATTTGACTCAGTTTGTGTAGTCAGGAAAAGCCTATTTTGAAGAGAGTCAATTTGACTCACCATTTTTTGCAGTGTAAAAGTCTAAGTTTAAGAGTGCGCACAAGTTTACAAGTAGGTTTAAAATATTACAAAAAAGTATAAATATCTTAAGTGCATATAATTTATTGCAGTCTCACTAGAGAACGGTACACCCCTAAAAGTATGAGCCGTTAAAATCATCGAATTCAATCAACATTATGCATTAGGTATATTTCGCTAATTTGGCTTCACTTCCAGCTCCGGCAAAATTTGTTGACCTCCAGCTGCAGTATTTTTACCTCTGTAACACTGGTTTAAAGTTTAACTACACATCGATTTCCTTTCGTGAACATCTGAAGAACGTTTGTTTACTATGACGTTTCAACCGGATATTTTGCTTTGGCGAAAAATTGATATCCGGTTTCGGTTCCGGTATTCTACAGTGCCGGATATTTACTGCTAAATATATAACATAACTGTATTCTATATTATTATTTGTGACCAAAAACAATATTTCATTGTGAACTATATTTCAAATGACAGTAAGCACTCCAACAAGCTCACAGAAAAGACTCTTGTAAAAACAAATAGCAAGCAGTACTAAATTAGCGTCAATAATTTTGACTTTTTATTAAAATAACCACTTACCTAAATATCGGTAACAATATCCGGCTCCGGTATTTTTAGGCTTCCGGTTGAACCCTACTTATGCGGGGTTCACGTTATAACTGGCGCAGTCGGAACATGTTTAGTCGCACGTTGATTCGACATCAACATAAATTTTTGTTACCATCATATGATACAAACAGACAAAAGTCGATCTGCATTGCAATGCTTGCAAACTCTTTGGAAACAGCAAATTTTTAACTATTTTTATTGCAAATGAAATCATAAATTATAACGCTCATCTGATACATTCAAGACTTTCATTCTCGCCTTTATCGGCCAAATTAATATCTTCTAAAAACGTATAAGTTTTACCAACAAAACTAAGCGGAATTTGAACGCGAAGTTTACGATAACACCGCTGTTCTGTAGCATTTACCATGCCACAACGATGGTAAACCTGTAAATATTATATATATTTATATATATATAATATATTATATATTTATATATAATATATTATACATACATAAATATATAAATATATAGATTAAACTAAGGGCTGCCTAAACATATTTTCGCCGCCGATGTCAGCTTGTCACGTTCCTAAGAGCAACAAACCAGTGCTTTGTGACTGTTGTAACCCTTTCAGTCATAGAGTATACTGTGAGCGACTAAATACAAATAATATACGAGCAATACAGACACCGTGAGCAGTGTTTAATAATTCTAACATATACTCGCAGTGCAAAATGTCTACAAGACGTGACAGCACCCTCAGGCTCCAGCGTCAAGTTCCTATAGCTCAGTGGTTATTGTAAACGTCACCCACCTGTGAGACTGGGGATCGAATCTCACCTTGAGATTACATCGCATATGAAATTGAAAATATTCATGAGAGAAAAAGTTAATGGAAAACTTCTCACTTTAGCGGTAATATACGTATCGAAAGCCAAGGTTGTATCGCAAACGGCAGCATTTTTAAAAAGCGAAATTACCATAAGTCTTAACCCTTTAACTCATAGAGTGTATATACTATGAGCAATTAAATACAGGCCATATACAAGCAACACCGGCCAAGACGTGAGAGCACCCTCTGACTCCAGCGTCAAGCTCCTATAGCTGAGTGGTCTTCGTAAACGCCTCCTATCCGAGAGCCTGGGGATCGGATCTTACCTTGAAAATACATCTCATATGTAATTGAAAATATTCACGTGACAAAGGGTTAAAGAAAATTTCAATTCAATTTGTGTACCGAATTTAGCAACAAACGTGTCTATTCACTTTATACTACTGAATCATGATTGGTCAACAAAAAAATAAGCAAAACATATTCAGCTCAACCAACGAATCGTTTCGGATTCTAATGTTCGCGAAATTCTGACAGAATTTGTATTTCAATCTAAAACAATCTATTGTAAGCAAACAGTTAAATTCACCTTAAGTACTGGTTCAATTTCTTCGTGAAAATCAAACGCAGAACCGCAAAATTCAAATCTGCCATCAGATTCGCTAAACGTTTCGCCCATCAAATCATCAGGATTCCCTATAAAATAGAGCGTATAAAACTGAGAATTTTGCAATCGTAATTGTTTACAACTGTATGACCAGTTCACGCATACACAGCAAAAAATAGTGAGTCAAATTGACTCTCTCCGAAATAGGCTCTACGGGACTACACAAATTGAGTCAAAATTCGACTCCGGCAGAGTCAAATTCGATTCACTGAGTCGCATGTTTGACTCTGGCGGAGTCGAATTTAACTCTGTTTGTGTAGTCCCGTAGAGCCTATTTCGGAGAGAGTCAATTTGATTCACCATTTTTTGCAGTGTAGAGTATACTATGAGCAACTAATTGCCAACTGTGTATGCAATATGCAATCGATGCTGCGTAGAATTAAACCAATATTATGAATGCAGTACTTACACGTATCAATATCCCAAAGCTTGAGTTGAACTCTTGACACGGCATCATGATTTGGTTCACATCTTAAACGGCCGGCAACGCATAAACTTTGCTGGGGTAAAACAGAATCGTACAGCGTTGTGACCGCGTTTGCGATTGGTCCTAAAATTATATATACCAGAAATAAAATTACCTTTGGAGTGAATTTGAAAAATGTTATCAAAATTGATGAAAAATAATACCTAAAACCTAATATAAATACGGAAACTTTGTTTTATTAAAATTAAATTATTATAATTTGTCAGTAAATCAAATTAATTGACACTTATGCTTATAATAAACAATCATGATCATAGCATAGAAGTAGCGGCCAATGTCTAGAACAAAACCGGAACAGTAGTATAAGCATATTCTTAATCCTAAGCGAAAAAAATTAGTCTAAGCTTACTTAAGCTTTACTCTATTGCTCGTTCCCAGACAATCGTTCCGACTCTGATCTTAATGTTGTCCGAAGTAGTGTTATGTATACGATATGCTTAAAAATTTCATTTGGATGCAATATATTGGAAAAGTGTATACATAATTTATCGGAATTCGGATCCATCTGGATATGGGACCTCCCAGTTAACGGGATCGTTCGGAAATTCCTCATGTATTCTGTCAGATTAACAGCTATAAAGCAGGCGCGCAGTTCAGGTTCGAAATTCAAAAGCTACAGGTCCTTAAAGCGAACGTTCTTACAGTGCAAAAATTGGTGAGTCAAACTGACTTTCTATCCGGAATAGGTTCTACAGGACTACACAAATTGAGTCAATTTCGACTGGGTCACATTCGATTCATTTAGCGTCTCAGTGAGTCTAATTTGACTCAGACGGAGTTGAATTTGACTCAGTTTGTGTAGTCCGGAAAAGCCTATTTCGGAGAGAGTGAATTTAACTCACGGTCTTTTGCAGTGTACACAAAAATAAAACTGATTATATGCTCACAACTGGCACGCATACCTGAACGAACCATTATACACAGGTTTATAACGAACCAAGACAGATAAACGAAGATCCGCAGTAACGTTTGCATATTTGTGCATCGAGTGCGTTGGTAGCTTTAAATATTTTAAAATTAAATTTTGTTAATATTATTACTAAAAAACATTAAATATTAACTATAAATGAGCTCTAGGATATCCGGATATGAAAAATATCCGGGTATGTATCCGAAATGAAATATGTATCCAGATATACAAATATCTAAAAATTCGAATATGAAAAATATCCGGATATCCACATATGTGAATATTAAATTACGAAAAATATCCGGATACGTATCCGAAATAAAATATGTATCCAGATATCCAAATGTATGTAGAATCCGGATATCCGCCGGATATCCGAAATGCTATTGTGTAAAACAAATTTTGGAACCTTTGAACTTAATACCTAAACATCAGCAGTTTTAAAATAACACGGTTGTCAAATAGACTATTAATGGAAAATGTTACTTTTGGGACCGTAATCGTAGATTAAGCATATTGCTAAACCTAAACCTAACAATAAGTATTGAAAAAAGATATAAACCCATTAGCCCTAAAGCTTTAGCCTAAACACAAAAATAGAATCTAAATTGGAAGCCGACTGTTTTGCAGATCCACCAGAAAACGGAACGGCCCTCCACTGTAAAAAATAGGGAGTCAAATTGACTCTCTCGGAAACAGGCTTTTCCTGACTACACAAACTGAGTCAAATTTGACTCCGCCAGAGTCAACAGTGATTCGAATTTGACTCTGGCGGAGTCAAATTTGGCTCAGTTTGTGTAGAAGACAGGAAAAGCCTGTTTCCGAGAGAGTCAATTTGACTCCCCATTTTTTACAGTGAACAAAGTTAAATTTCATAATAAAGATCAGGCTCACAGCCAGGAATTGTTAACAAACAATGTACCAAAATTTCTTCTGTGAGCAAAGATAACTTTTGCTAGCACAGAATTCTTTTGATGGTCCTATGGAAATTTTCGTTTGGGTGACAGAGGTCTGCAGTGGGCGGCAGGGCATAACCGGCCGTTTCCGTTTCCTGTAAAAATCGGTGTCCGTTTCCGTTTCCGTTTTAGAAATAACGGAAATTATTTTTGCCTTAAAATTTGAAATAAATCACGTATATATCTGGCAATTTTTCATTACAGATATGCAGCAATTATACTCGAAATGAAAATTACAAAATTCATCCAAATACTTAGAATGCCCAGTGAATATTTGCACATCTCTATTGTGTTCGCAGAAAAAAATAGAGCATCTTTGAAACTTTTATACTTCAATATGCGTTTTTCGTTTCCGTTTCCGTTATTTTAATCATTTTCCGTTTCCGTTATTTTTACTATCCATTTACACTTTGATGGGGGATTTAAAATATAATACCGGAATCTTTAATGTGTCCTAAAACGCAATATAAAATCTAAAATTAATAGCCAAATCGGCCCATGTATAGAACAGGAGCGGATCGGTTTCCCGAGGGGTTATAATAGAGTCAGTGTAAGCTTTAGACTAATTTTTTTGCTTAGGCTTAGTCTTAGGCTTTGGAATAGGCTCATCCATACGCTTAGGTTTAGGCTTAGGCTTAGGCTTAGGAATATGCTTAAACTACTGTTCCGGCCTTGTTCTATACATGGGCCGTCGAAATCAATATGTTAGTTGCATTTCATTTTCGTATTTTCAGTAGTCTTACTGAGCGATAATGTACTTGGAATTGCGAACACTCGTCAAATCCGGCAGAATAATAAAAAATATTTCAATTTTTAATGTCTCATGATGCTTTATCTTAATAATAACAGACAAATTTGCGCTACAAAACGTCAGTTTAACGTTTCGTCGTGGGTTCAACTCAAGCATATGCCAAAACGCTGCAATCATTTGGACTTATGGCCGTTTTACGGTATCACGACAATTCGTCAACCAACAATAAGCAATCCGAAATATCGTTCAATCGACAATAAGTTCTGCATAATAAAGTTTAGGTTTAGGTTTAGGACTAGGACTATGCTTAGGCTTAGGCTTAGGTCTAGGACTATGCTTAGGCTTACGTTCAGAACACTGTTGCTAGAATAGCTGTCGGGCATCGAATTGTCGTGAACTTCGTTCTCTACGGCATACAGTTGTGCCAAGTGACTGCATAAAGCAATTTGATTGCATAAATCAATACTTCCATCGAATCACAGCCACGGTTTATATCTCGGAAGAACGCAATGCCATGCTACAACTATTACTATTTGTATTACCTATACACCGTATATATGTACGTATTATCCTGTGCGAATCATGCATATTGTGTGCCAACTACTGCACGTATGTACAATTCAATACCTTTTATAACAGCACGAGAACCCGTTCGTACTTTAAGCGAAAAATTTTCAGTTTACTATCTATAAGGCGATTTCTTACAGTCGAGCGAAGCCGTTTTATATAGCAACTATCATTAAGTTTATAATACTTTTTTCAAACTCAATTGTTGGAGTTAAACTCAAAATTGGAACAGGAGTAGAGCAAATCTCATACGAAAAAAATGCGCTAAATTTTGAGTCCCCAAAAATTAACTGGTTCGAAAGTTACAAGACCTACACTGCAAACAATGGTGAGTCAAATTGACTCTCTCCGAAATAAGTTCTACGGGACTACACAAACTGAGTCAAATTCGACTCCGCCAGAGACAAACGTGCAACTCAGTCAGCACAATTTGACTCTGTCGGAGTTAAATTTGACTCAGTTTGTGTAGTCCCGTAGAGCCTATTTCGGAGAGAGTCAACTTGACTCACTATTTTTTGCAGTGTATCACCAACTGGTCATATGTGTTACTCCACATATGAGAATTGCTGGTCCTGAACTCAAAATTGATCTCAGTTGAAAGTGTATAAATTCAGACTTTAGACGCGTCGTGTTTTCTTTTTAGTTGCCAACTGTTTTAACCTTTTCTCACATAAATACGTGGTATTTCGCTTCAGATCGGATTTCAAGTTTTGGTAAAATGAACAAGAAACTCTTCTATGGCCGGCGTTTACCATCAGAGGTTGGAACGTTGAATTTGGACGCTTGACGTCAAAACGGCAGTCATGTCTGGTGCAGATTTTAATCCAAGTATATGTTAAACGTAATATTGTTGTGTACGCATTTCACGTGCACTCGCTATACTTGGCTTGCGCACGCCCGTAGCCAGCTCACCTTGCTAGGGGGAGCTAAAAATTTTCAGGAGGTACATTCAAAGATTTTCAATGAATTACAGGCAAAGTTGAAAACTTTCTAGGGGGTCAAAATTTTTCCATTGGGGCGGAGCCCACCCCCCTGGCCCCCCTTTTCTACGAGCCCGGACATGCGGCACCATCCGGACCCGGACAGCGCCGCTAATAAAAATATTGCGTTTATAAATTGTTATGCGGTGACAAGCGGCAATCGACGTTCCATCTGTACGCTACCGGCTGGGTTGTATGCAACGGAAAGAATTGAGGAAATATATCCCTTCCAAAGTTTTGCAAAGACAAGGAAAGCACTGTTAACATGGTAGAATCGTTTGGATCCCAGAAACACTCTGTTGCTTGAGGTTTTACCCTGTCGAATCGAAACCGTTGCTACGTCGCTGGTGCCGGACGACGCCGTATGGCATTGGACGGCATTAAAATAGTTACCGAGTATAGCGTCATTCTAAGAGACACTGTTCCCCATAATATAACCAATTACACTAGACTATTCGATACACAACTTAGTATTTAGATATTTAACCAATAAAAACGCCTGCTAGTTTTACAACAGACGGATCGATCATAAATTTGATTGGTGGATTTTCATTAATATTTTGCTACCATTCTGCAAATTCTCTATAGGTACAGGAAAGCTGGACGGGCGTATTTAAGTGATTTTGGCTAGCTGATAGCTTGAACGGCCCATGCTACTTTAAGGGGCGTCCAGGTTTCTGAAGGTCTATAAAAAAGCAGGTTTAGATTCTAGATTACATTTGTTTTGCTTAGGCTTAGGCTTAGGTTTATGATTAGGATAAGGAACTCATTTTTGAAACGCTTAGGCTTAGGAATACGCTTAAACTACTGTTACGACCCTTAAAGTAACATTGGCCGCTTGAACTAATTCGTATTAAGCGGCCGAAGACTACAAAACCGCATACGCGGAATGAGTTGATTCTCACTCTGAGTTGAGTTCACTCTGGGTGAAATGGTTTTTTAACTCAGAATGAATTGAATCAACTCAATATTCTGAGTTCTGATATTCCTAACTCAGACTGAGTGATTCAACTCATTCTGAGTTAAAATTAACTCACTGAAATTTACAGTGTTTGGGCTTTTGGGGTTAGATTCAAGCGTAAGTAAAAACTTAAGCATAGGTTTAGCCTATGCCTAGTCTTTTGGGCCCACCTAGGTATATACCTAAGCGAAATTGCTATGATATTTATTGAAGTTGCGTAGTTACCGATTAATTGCTGAAATAACCGAATTCTACATTATCTAACTGCTACGAATATATATGTCGTAGCCGAAGCCGTAATTCAGGCCAATTCCGGAATTGGGCTAGTTCAGCGCCCGGAATTACGCCTTTTAGGCTAGCCCACGGCGTAATTCTTTCTCTGCTACAAGTGCACGCCTTGTGATTGGTTACTACCTTAATGTCATACTCAAATAACATTAGCTGATGCGGATATTTTTTCTGATTGGCTAGTAATCGTTAAGTACCTGTTCATTTAGCAACAAGTTTGTTTTACTAAGCTAATTAGTTGCCATCAAGTAACCAATCAGAAAACGCAAAACTTTGTCAGACAACAGTCGTAATTCCGCTTTGGACTAGCACAATTCGGAATTGGGCTGAAGTACGACTTGGGCTACGACATATACATATATACATACATATATAAAAATACATACATACATACGTATATATTTTCCAAAAGGAGAACTCAAGTAACTAAAGAATTATGTCCCGTATTATAAAACATCAAGCTAAGCTTATTGTCATTCTATTAATTATTTGTTTCGGCGGTTATATGTATTCAGAGCGTGGACCAACAGATTGGACGCTAAGGCAACTAACGCATACTAAATTCTACTGGGTACGCATAAATACTCTAGAAGCCGATACAAGAAGCCGAAATTTTCACGAATCTGAAGCGCGTTCCAGTAAATTCCCTAAAATTCACATGTTGAAATTTTCAACCTCTGCTACAACTGCGAGTCATATTCAAACAACTACGCTCGATGCAACCCGCAACTATAAACAACAGAAAGTTACCTGGCTACCGTCAAAACCTGCACACCGCAATCGATCTATATCAAATAGTACCATTATAAATTTACCGACAACAATTTTCAAATCAACTCAACACTTCACAACTCCACCCACACCGGCGTTCGCCCCCACGGTCGCTTGCCAGAGACCAAACCTAAAAGTCGACGACCCAGAAATTCGTCAATTTCTCGAAAATTATCCGCCACTGAATTGTTCAACATCACCAAACTGGATCTACACATCTGACGGAAAACTGTTCTTTGACGCCAAAGTGACACAAAAATACGGCAAAATCACTTGCAATTATACGGATATTGTTCGAAACGCCAGAGGAAACGATTATTATACAACTAAAACGTACTTCAACATCCCTAATGGTACGTTAATCTTAAACGAAGCTTTCGAAATCCAATGTATGGCTGAAAATGTACCAGCGGCAATTTATCAAAACGTTCACGCCGCCGTTCCGCACAGACGCGGCCTGATCAAAGAACGAAAAGCCGCTGGCCGTCAAAGTCGGTCCCTACAGATGAATTTATACTTTTATATTGCGGATTCGATGTCGAGAATTAATTTTATTCGAAAATGTCCGTTAACGTTTCAAGTTTTAACCGAGACAATGGGCGGAATTGTTATGAAAGGCTACAATATTGTTGGCGACGGCACTCCATGGGCGATGATACCAATGCTAACTGGTCATTTTCAGACAGGTAGGATAAATCTCTCAATCCGTGTTAACTGCTTGCGTCTGTCTACAAAGTAGTCGACTAAACCTAAGCGTAAGCCTAAACCGTAGCTTAAACATCAAAGTGTTTCAGTCCCCCCCAGTCTGCCAGTAGGCTGGCCGCTATAATAGGGCCGCAGGGTCGGATCTAAAAAGTCGCAGCTCGCACGTAGGGATCCACGGGAGCAAAGAATTCTTTAACCACTCGATTGTTATCCGACTTGAATCATTTTTCGATTATATTTGACAACATTTTTTGCTTAAATCAATCAAGGGATCAGGGGGACCTCATCAATCACGTTGGATCCGCTTCTATGGGTCAGCTATTTGAACTGATATGAAAGCTAAAGTAGAATGGAATTATTTTAAATTCAAAGCACAGGAAATATCACCACATCAGATCGCTAAGTTGGATGCCATTCCTATAGCGCGAAATTGTTTCACGTGTTTGTACAACAGTTTTACACTGCAAAAATTGGTGGGTCAAATTGACTCTCTCCGAAATAGGTTCTACGGGACTACAGAAACTGAGTCAAATTCAACTCCGCCAGAGTCAAGTTCGACTCACTGAGTCGCACGTTTGACTTTGGTGGAATCGAATTTGACTCAATTTTTGTAGAACCCGTACAGCCTATTTCGGAGAGAGTCAATTTGACTTACTATTTTTGCAGTGTAGAGAATGTCGCGCACCTAATATAAGTGGCATTATGTGTTCTATAAAATGTAATGTATGTGTATGTACAGTTAGCAAAGGGGTAACAAATTTGAGGGAACGGGAACATATTCTCAAATGTGTGTAGCACCAATCGCCAATTGATGACAAGTCTTGTAAAACTTTCAAAACAGATAATGGTAAAGTTTGCAGTTTAGCATATTTTTCTCACATTATTTGTCCTGCTTCTGTGTCCATTTTGGCAACCGGAATCGCAGGAATTGGTCAGTTTGAAACCGCATGGCTAACTGGTGGCAGGTGCTATACGCATTTGAGAATATGGACTAATATACACAAAAATCCATATCTAGCAATGTATGTACTTACAGTTGCAGCTTTACGGGTAACAACTACTATACCCTAATATATATATTTAATAAATTCTTGTAGAATTTTCCTCCATATGCCTAAAAGCACAAACCTTTGCCACAACCTTTGCCTAAACCTAAACTTAAGCCGAACGGCCGTGTTAAAAGATTAAGGGTTGAACGATTTTCTGTGGGACAGTGAACCTTAAATGTAAGTACGGAACCGTTCAACATTCGTTTAATGAATTTTTACAGTTTTAAGAGTTGTACGAAGCGCGTAAGCGAATCAAACATGCGAAATTCCTTGACAACTGGCCTGTGATATTCAAAGATTTCAACCAAAACGGATATGTGACCAGTTTTGCCGAAGAACAACCTACGTACAGCTTTTGGATTTATAAGTTGAAAGGTTTCCGAAATCCGCCAGCGGACTATTGGCTACAAAGTTTTGAGCGTGCAGCCGTGTCGCGTCGTCATTGGTTTCCGCAATTTTGTCAGGTTTTACCACTTTGGTCAATAAAACACTTTTACAGCCTATGAGCAACTAAAATGGCTAACAGTGTATATACGTACAATAAATACGGCAGTGTTCCAATCGGACATAAACATTGTCCGAGTCGGAATCAAGTTTTTTGTCGGAACCGGAATTCCAGTTTTAGTAATTCTATTAAAAAGTAATGTGTATAACTTTTGACTTTTGTTGCAGTATGCCAGTCTGTATTGTTCAGTTTCAATCAAACTTGCTTGTATAGCTCTCTCTCTCTGTATAGCGATCTTCTAACGTAGTAACACTTTTGATATTAATGGAAGCCTGCCAATTCTCAGAGCACTGGATCAGCTTGGAATTAATTTTAAATTAATGTAGTTAATCATTTTTAGCATTAAAAATCTTTAAAATATGAAGTCTGATGAATATATATGAAACCATAAATACGCGACCCAGATCATTGAAAATTAACCAATTGTATGTATTGCCATTTTCACTGCAGTACCTTATGATACTGATGGACTAAATATCGAGTTATATCTGAATATTTGTGGGTCTATTAACATCACTGTTTGCCGCTATGAAATAGAATTTTATGTTCCAATTTTGCTATTCGTTGAAAGGTAAAACTTTAATGTGCTATAGTCACATTTTGGTGCGCTAGCGATACATTTTACAGATTTTCCAATAAAGATTTTTTGTCAAAAAATCTTCTGAGGTAGGAAAATTGTAATGTAGGGACGTTATCATTTTTTAACAAAAATTTTTCTGTAAAAAATTGTAACGACCTTACCATTTTGTCACAAAAAATAATTCTAAATACGCACACACGTTTTGAAATGTTTGCAATGCAAATCTTGCAACCACTTCCACTAATATATATATAGTTCAACACTTATTTGTTATTCCAGGGTGATCGACCTCGCTCAATCGTACTATGCGATTTTTGGCAAGAACTCGAAGAAATCTATTCAACACACCGAATTCCAACGTTCTCAGTGCTGAGCAGCGGTGAAACCAGCCACGACAGTTACAACGACGTCCAAAGACTCGACAAGCATTGGGCTGAAAAATTTACTCAACAATTTACTGAAGGCAAATTTCGTAACACGTTTGTTGTATTTATGGCGGATCACGGGCGCAGATTTGGACCAGTACGACAAACACAAAGCGGAAAACTTGAAGAAAAATTACCCATCATGATAATAATTCCGCCATCCTGGTTCAGGAAGGCCTACCCTGCGATTGAAAATAACCTCAAATTAAATAGTAACCGGCTGATCACCGTATTCGATGTATATGAAACCCTCAAATCCATACTGAATTTTACTTCACAATTTAACCGCACCAGCAAACCAGAGCCAGGTTCAACGAGCCAACGAGGCATTAGCTTATTCCGCGAAATTCCTCCAGAGCGACAGTGTGCCCACGCTTGGATTAAGCCTCATTTTTGCGCTTGCCTCAACTGGGAAAACTTACTGCCAACCGATCCTGATGTCATCAAAGGCACACGGATCGTTGTTGCAAAGTTAAACCAAATTTTACAGCAAGCAAGCGGAAAATGTGCCAATTTAACCTTGGCTTCGATTAGCCATGCTCGTCGGTTGTATCCTGGCGAAAAATTAATGGCATTTAAAGAATCATTAGACTACGATAATTTAATACCCAATTTAACTGCAGATTCATCGGCTACAGGTAGCGAATTTGAAATTCAATTTAGTGTAAATCCAAGCGGCGGTCAATTTGAAGCTCAATTAACTCACAATAGAGCAACGGGCGAGTTTGAGTTTAATTTTGGCGATTTAAGCCGGCTTGATAGGTATAAAGGACAATCAGATTGCATTTTGAATAGTCATCAGAATTTACGACCCTACTGTTATTGCGTTGAACTGGTTCAGTGAAACAATCGAATATTGCTCACAGATCAATATAGACATGGGATTATCGCTGTATAATGTTTTCTAACAAACAGGCAAAATCCAGGTGGCAAAGTGTTGACCAATTTATTAGTACAAATACAGGAGCAAACACAATGGCTGGGTTTCTGAAGCCCTACTTAAGTATACTTATGCATGTGCTGAGCAATTACTTAGCCAATTTATCGTTTTTAAAAGCGTACTTAACCCTTTCTCAAGTGAATATTTTCTATTTTCCCTGAGACCTACTTTTATGCTAGGATTCGAACTCCAGTGACTGGAGTGGGAGGCGTATACCATCACCACTCAGCTATAGGAGCTTGAAGCTCGAGCCCGAGGGGGCTCTCACGTCTTGTGGTGAATTAGTACTATGTATACGTGTTGCAATTGTTAAACACTGTACGATATATATTATTTAACGTATATACACTGCGCTGAGTTGCCTATAGGCAACTCAATGTGAGAAGGCGTTAAGTTAAGTAAATACTTAAGTCACTGACTAAATTTCATACAGAGTAACAGTTCGTACACATTAGCCTTGGCCTAATTAAAATTGATAAATCGTAATACCTCTTTAATATAAAACAAAAGTTTTATATATAAGTTTTGATAGTTTCTCACATCTGGACAACTTAAGTAAACACTTAAGTAAGATTTTGGAAACCCAGCCATTGACTTTTGATAGACATAAAGACCAATGTTACTTTAAGGGGTGTAACAGTAGATTAAGCGTATTCCTAAGCCTAAGCGTTGCAAAACTGTGTTCCTAAGCCTAAGCAACAAATATAATCTAGAATCTAAACCTACTCTTTTATAGACCCACCAGAAACCTGGACGCCCCTTAAAGTAACATGGACCGACATAAACATTAAATTCTGCAAGTATATTTACAGCGCTAAAGCTTGAGTTCAAGGCCCATATTTTCAAATGCGTATAGTACCTATATCCAATTGGTGATTGTATTCAAACTGGCGAACTCCTGCGATTGCTTATTTCTTTCAAAATTAACACTGAAACATGGCTAATTAAATGCGAAAAAATTATACAATCTCGAATCTCAAACATTCAACTTACACTGAGGCTATAAGTAACTTTCTCGACAAACATTTGACCTTAAATTGATCAAAATCAACAAAAACGCTGGCAAAAAACGGAGTATATAATGTCACTCACATGTTAGGTTTTTAAAAATGCAAACGACCCCGCAAAGACAGGCCCATGTTACTTTTAGGGTCATCTCGTTTTTAGCTCAGGTTTTAGGCTGAAGAATATGCTTAATCAAAGTTGAACGTAACACTCACCCAAAGTCATTTCTGACTTTATTAAAACCATAAAGTCAAAAAGGTTAGAAAAGTTTTCTGAAGTTTTTAAGACATATTTCTAAAAATAATATAGAAAGCAAAAATGTTGTACGCAAAACCGTTCGTCGAAAATAAATCTTGCTACAAAACTAATCGATAGTTTCTTTTCGACCCTGAGAAGGATGGCTAATGCATAGAACAGGGCTGTTCCAGTAGCACAAGTATATTCCAAGGCCTAAACAAAAAAGTTAGTCTAAAGCATAAAAAGCTTACTCTATTGCAGTTCCACATAAAAACGTTCCGCACCTTATCTTTACATGGGTATGAAGGACAAACTTTAAACTACACTTTTTTAAACAATGCTAAAATTTGGAACAGTTTATATTTGCCGGGCTGATATTTTAATTGAGGTTTCATATTATTCGTGCGTTATTGCGTTAAGCCCTATTTGCACGTGCAAGTTTTTGCTGGGAGAACTGGCAGCTGCAGCTTGCACTTGACAGCTTTGTTTAATCATAGCTTGGAATTTAGTTTACATGTGTGAATAACCATGCAAGTTCAATGAATTTATTGCATCCACGTTCTCATTGGCTGATGAAAAAATGCAAGTTCTGCGTTCAATTTGCGGCTGCAAGTTCTCGCAGCAAAAAATTTGTACGTGTGAATAGGGTTTAACTGTCGTCCTACATCATCAATATTAAATTCAAAACTGACTTTTACCTTTGAACCGAGGGTCGACCATTTTTGCAATCATTCCGTAGTACTTTGTTCAAAACGAGTTTTAAACCAACTTTTTCAAAAAACACTTTTAAGCAATTTCCGAACACCCATCGCCAAATTAAGGAAAAGAAAAATATAAATTGCCCCATAGCATTGCACAAAATCGAAAATCAAAACTTACAAACAATTTGCTCAAAGCTCCAAGAAAGAACCAAATCATAACATGAGCAGCTATCAGTATCTCATTTAAATGAATTCTTTCCCGATCTGTACCTTCTCTTTTTCACACCAGCTCTCAGTTGCCTAAACTTCAACCACGACTTCCTGGTAGACTCCATCCCAATATCAACTTCACTAATGACCTCAGTTCCAGACTGAGCCGTCTCACTGGGCGGCCCACCGCAACCCTTCTGGTCATTTCTATCACTCCCTGAAATACTGGCACTGCTTACAACCCCGCCACATGCCACTCTAATATCGTCACAGACCCCGCTCTCTCTATCACCAAAACCAGACGGCGTCTGTACGTTTCCGTTACCTGCTTGAAAGTTCGAAATTTCCTTCCCAGCCCCGCCATCTGAACTTGCGCTGCCACAGTCAGACACCGTAAAATTCCGTTTTTTCAGGCGTTTCAGCCTTAAACCGTTTGCAATTCGTCTAGAACTCGATTGCTCTGAGTCTACAAAATCATTGCCAAATTCAGATGCCGGCCGTCTAAGCTCAGTTTTGTTGATTGTTGAAAACCCAGTAGAAGTCGATGGAGAATCGCTTGTAATGCAATTATTATTATCAGCTTCAGTGTCGTGAGCTGATCCACTGATCTGAAAAATAATTAGGCGTACAATATAACCACGGTGTGCATTTCCCCATACAACAGCAAAGGTTAGCCATCAATTGAGTTGCATCAACAATAGCTTGCCCAACCCAAGTCAGGGTATGTCAAAAATTATCCAAAATACCATACATAAAAATTATTTGACGTAAGCGCCGTTTTTCCTAAATCCTAGCTAAGCCAATAATAGTGAACAGGGATTATTTTGTGCAAAACCCGGGTCATTAGCCCACAAAAAGTATGTATTTTGCCCACAAAAAACAAATTTTCCAATACATAAATGTCCAGTAGTTAGTAGTTCTAGGGCATAACTTCTCTGATAAGTGTCTGAGTGATCATAGTATTCATCAGTTGTGTTTTATCTCGTTCACACATCTCGCATACAATCGGCACCAGAAACTAACCTTTAGAGATTCTTGATGTTTTTGAAATAAAGAGCGAACCCAGACCCACGTTTTTCTAAACGAGACTTTAGAAATTTTTTGGGGATGCAGCCATCAAATGATTGCACGAGATTTTAAACATTACGTGTTTTGCGTCTAGAAAAACTATATTTTACCCTGTAAGATGCTCACATACCGCAAATGAAAAAACAAACCCAAGTGTTAATGCCATGATGATATGACATGCTCATGTACAAAACGTTACCCAATACTGTAATAGCGACAAAACGTGTCCCAAATTGCTCAAAATTATCACAATATGACTTGTGCATACCTGGTCATTCTGACACCAATGTTGCTTATCGCGCTGCGGTTGATCATCATCATCCGCATTCCGGAGACGTTGCCAGTGTTCTGCGCGTCTGCGCACAGCATCCCAACGTTGTCGAGCAAATGAAGACTGTATACTCCAATCGGTTAAGGCTTTACTTCGATTGTGCGCATCGGTATTATGTTCATCTCGTCCGGTGATATCTTCGTCGTTTGCACTGCTCGAGTCGCTATCGTTATTATTTCTTTTGTTATTGTTGTTATTGTTGCTATTATTACTATTATTATTCTTGTAATTATTTATTCGCTTTCTGCTTCCATTGCTTGAGCAACTGTTTCGATTACGCCAAGTACTTTTCTTAAACGTACGACTGTCAGCAGATTTCCGCACAGCTGACTTTACATTGCGACTGCTTTTGTTTAGCCGGAGGGTAAAATCGCGCTGTCGATTCAATCTTTGCCGCTTGCGTCGTACCAAAACACGTATATCTCGTTCAACATCAGTTCTGTCCGGTAGATATCCCAAGCTCGGGTCTAACGCCGAAGGGCCAGGACTGCAGTCTAAAGATTGTTGTCCCTGGTCTTCCTCCGATAGTCTATGGGTGGTACCCTCATTCCCACACGAGTCTACCTTCACGCTACTTTCGAATGCGTTCAGTCTATCCCGATTTCGTTTCGGATTTTCAAATTTGTTCAAATGTAAATTTTCAATTTTCAATTTTGTCGTATTTTTTGTCGCACCGATTTCCTCGTCTCCGGACGTCACTACATCCCTAGTCATTCTGGAATCACTTCCAAGCCGGGGCAATTTGACCGTACAACTGTCTCCGTCACTATGGGTCCGTTTGCGACTACAACCATCCCGCAGACGCTTCCCTTTCCTATTTTCTACAAAGGTCAAGCTTTCATCGCTATCTGAACTTGACCCATCAGTTAATCCCGTGCTTACCACAGAAATTCGCTTTTTTAACACCGTATCCCATTTTCGTTGTTGCTCATCGAAATACTCTCCTATCACCCCGCAACTATCACCGGACTCTTTTCCAATATTCTTCTTCTCAACATCGATACCAACAGACGTATCAGGAGTAGAACACACGTCATCAACATTAACTAACCCACCAGGAGAGACAATCTTCATATTAGACCGGTTCCCACAGACACGTCCGTTAATACCCCACTCATTTCTGTCGTATTTCGAAATATTCCGCATTCCACCTTCTATTAACTTATCAGCTATTTCTTTAATATCACTATCACTCTGGCTACGTGTCAGTTTATCGATGCGTGACTCTTGTAAGTTATTTATAGAAGCTTCCTTCTGATAGTCACACCCAGTACCTCTCTCACCTTTATCAGATTCCAAAATTTCCCACCTTCCACGCTCCTTTAATTTATCCGATACTCCTTTAATATTGCTATCACTCCGGCTACGTGTAAATTTATTGATATGCGGCTGTTCTTCTGAGTCACTTTTCACAAATACAATCCTCCTGCATTCGTCAAACTTCACTCCAAATTCAATTTCCGATTTAGTCCTCGAGTTTAATGTTTTAGAGCAAACCCTGAGGTCAGGTTCAAACTGAACTGCCGTTGAGCAAGCCTGCTTTTGATTACATCCACCACTTGAGATAGATGCTACTTCGGAATAATTAGTTGAAGACGCATTGTGAGACGGTGCCTGCTTGTGCGTGACAGATAGCATTGAATCGCAGGTCATAGTGGCCAAGTTTTGTTCTATCTGGAAAACAAAACCAAATTTTAGAAACACAGGAATTGAACTATTTTATCGAAACACCAACAGCAACCAAGATTATGCGTTTCTAAACGCGGAACGGAGACACAAAACAAAATTTGGGACAGTAATTCCGGCGAAACTCAACTTACCGTACGTTTGTTTACCTCGGTAACTTTAAACTTATTTCCCAAAGCGAAACGTTTACGTGCCTAGCAACTTTGACAAGATCGTTCCACGTCACTTAGGGGAAAACGAAGCACAAGTTGAGGTTCTTGTTCTGCTTGAGGTTTATTTACTTGTCTAACGGGCGGTGGAATATTTCGTATCAGCGTTGTTCGGGACGGCTCGTGATTTGAAGACCCGCGAAACATATGTAACAGCGTGACAACGGATTCCGATTGAACCAAAGGCACGTCGTCAACGTCGCTCAAGCTGGAACTTGACGTTGAATCGTCTTGCCACGCCTGACGAGAAAACGAAAATATTTCGTTGTTACTTTCAAGACCCATATTCTCAAATCTGTGTAGCACACATCATCAGTTGGCGATAGGTCTCATAACTTTCAAATCAGTGAATGGTAAGGTTCAAAATTCGGCACTTTTTTGCTTTTGATTAGGCCTACTTCTGCACCCCTTTTGTGAGCTGCAGCAGCAGGAGTTCGTCAGTTTGAATACCTATCGCTGAATTCAGACAGAGGCTATACGCATTTAAGAATATATGAGCCGAACTGGGGCCAGCGAATTTATATAGCGGCGCCAAAACTGGCGGGCGGCAATCCCACGGGACTATGGTAGACTGAGGTCCCCCCGTAATATAAATAAACCAAGAAGGAACTTACCTCTCTATTATACGCAGGTCTCGGTCGAGTAATATCAAATATAAAATCTGCATCGTCCGCATATGCAATAGAAGACGTGTCATCCGAACTGTTATCCATTTCTCGCTGAAAAAAAAGCATTTTGCAAGTTTTATAGCTAAAATGGACAAAAATTCTAAGTATCATAGTTTTTGAAAGTCTTTCTCTTCAATATTGAAATGCTGTCTTGAAAACCATGCCAGTACCGTTTGGACCTGGACTCATAAACAGACACACATATTCCTCGCAGTGACTGGTCCAAATTTTTGTTACAAACAATCTACTAACTAAATTTTCAACAGCCAATACGAATTCTTATCAGCAATGTTATATGATATTCAAAAACCAATTTTATTCGCCTCTCACCTGAACCAGCGAATCAAAAAATGCCATCATACGCGGATCTTCTGTTGTCGATTGCTCTGTATAGTTATGACTCATACCACGACCAGATCGCAGTATCATGTGAATGTATTCTTCTTGAGTATACAGGGCACGTTCAGAATGCAGTCGTGGTACACAATCAGCCATTGGCCACAGAGACCACAGCTGGAGTACAAAAAATATCGGATTAAAAAGTGCCCGAAAAGTTATTACCAGTTTTAAAATGAGGTCTGATTCACCTCACATAACTTCCAATCCAATTACACATAATGGTCTGGTTAATCTTTCTGCACGCACGCATCCATTCACAACATTACCTTGTTTCAAAATATACAGCTCGACCAATAGCTATCCTAGAGTTACATTACTATAGTATCTTATCTGGACTTCAAAAATTGCATCGTACACTAATTCACTTGTATTTGATTTTAATTTGTTACCACCGTGCGTAATCAAGCCTTGCAAAAATAAATTCATTTAAATAGAAAATAACACGAAAACAACTCTGTGACACCTCAGTAGTACAAACACGTATCCAAGATTACTGCTATACCTTAATAACTTTTTCAATCCCTGACGACACTAAACACTGGTTGACTTTGCTGAATCGAACTTGATTCACTATCGACCGATGACCGTTAATCACAGTGAATGGAGTATTTACTCGCGTTGCTATAAAATGAAAGCAAAACGATGTTTAGCCCAAAATGCAGCGGACGACAACCAAAAGTCAAAATTTCGACGAACAACCGAAATGATCTGCTTGTTCTATATTTCGAAACAATATAGCACCTGTTTTCGACTTAGGGATATCTACAAAAATATTTCACATAAACTCTGTACACCGTCCAACTTTTGTTCAGCCTGAAAACAACAACTGGTGTGAGAACCCAGTATTGTCAAATGATATCTATGCAACGCTAAAAATCGGGCCGATCATCGTTCACACGAAGTCTGAACAGCATGAAATACAAGACACCCTCATTCGGATGAAATTAAAATTTAAATCACATTTCACTTACTACATTTCGATTCACTCGACAACTCCGGAATTTTCCACATATACAAACGAAAATCATCTGAACCGGATATCACATACTAAAACGTAAACACAGTATTATAATTCTAGTGTAAACAAAGTATATACAAACATCAGGAAAAAGTTTTTCTGCCAGCAGCCACATGAAACGACAAGTTTTGTTTTTTCCTATGTATCCAACATACATATCGACATTTTCGCAGTACAATTCTATAATATTAACCCAATTTTAATCGCAAAACAATTTTTAGCCTTTTCGTTATATTTTCTACACGACACGACTATTGAGAAACAGTGTTTTTCTTGAAAGATTACACACAACCAGCTCACTGGCCGCAAACCATTATTGCAAACATACAATATTAAACAAAATGCACCAAAATGTGCACCAAACTACAACATCATATCAATATACCTAAAATTGCACTTCACAGTGTTTGCACAAAACAGATCAGGTATGTTTGACACAAAAGTTAAAAATAATGAGATAGCAAATCATGTGTACGTAATTTTTGATAGGACATATTTACACATGAGGTCCAGTGTTCTCAAAAGTGTACAGTACCTATTACCAGCTGGTGATAGGTCTTGTAGCAGGAGATTTTCAGAAAAACAGATGTGACACTTCAATGTTTTGGAGTATATCACTAGCTGGAATAGATCGACCACATATTAATTTTCCCAGATACCGGAACCAAATGTTAACCGGATACAACATCCAAATTTGTGCATTGTTAATAGTGTGCATTTCAGTGGTGACAAGTATGCTTGCTGAATAAAATTTAGTTTTTAGTTCGGATTTTTCGTTTTACTTCGGTGTCCAAAACTTAGCCTCTTGACTTGCCCTGCAAAGCAATCGAAGCAAAATATCTAGTATTTCAGCGTCAACTAAAAAACTGTTTTATGGTATTCGAGACTACAACCGGAAATATCCGGTATCCGGTAGCTATATACCTGATGCTAATCACTTTTCTGACGGATAATAAACCGGAACTGCTTATAGCTGCCCGATTCCTTCCAGCTCCCAATAGGTGGCTGCACACACTTGATAATACGACCTTGCATTTGAACTTACTTCATCGTCAAGGCCAGCAAACGAACACGATTTCATTGTACAAGTATTGTAGTATCCTTCAGAATCAAACAAAAACAGCGGCGACTGTCGGCGAACATCAAACAGCGCTGGTTCTAGCTTCCGCCGTAACGCAAGCAGCTTTGTTCCAGCATAATTCCAGCGAACTGACATAGCTGACTGCTGTAAAGCTATCGGATCGGATACGGAATTTGTGGTTGAGCCGTACCGCATAATCGGCCTAAAATCACATCTATGAAACATAAAAAAATTGAGTAAAAGTAAAAGAAAACCAGTTTTCGACGTTGTTTACGAATTGTCTTAGTTGCTAAAACGTAAATAACAAGTTGAGCATTGTATTACACCACACGCTATAAAAGTCATTACGTGCTTATAAACGTAAACTTGCCCGAAAACATCAAAATTACTTCTGGGATCATTTAAAAGTATTTTGGGTCGATAAATATTCCCAGAAATGTAGTACTGACGTTATATTCTAGGTTTTCAGCTCATTATCAAGAATTTTAAGGTGTTCACTACATAGAGGTTTTATGATGCCCCTACTCTGAAAAAGTGGGTCGTGATAGACCGAAAGGTCTTTAAATGATTACAAAAGTGATGTAATCACGTTATGTACTATGTTTTGAAATTTTAAGGTGTACATTGCATTGAGATAACCCTATTCTGAAAAAAGTGGGGCGTGATCAACCTAGAGGCAGACCAAAAGTAGGAAAAACGTGGCAGTCGATGTGGTGCAACGTTAGAAGCGGCAGCACAATCATTTTCAATAACTATCAATTGACGTATCTATCTTTGGTCCACTTTAATCGCTTACCATTGCGGGTTCCTAACATCCCACAGCTGCACGCCTTCTTTTGCATTTGCCGAAGCCAACAAAACAGGTTCTGCAGGATTATAGCTAACTGCATGGAACGCGCCACGATGACTTGCAACCGTAACTGGTTCTAAAAATTAAAGAAGTATAACAGACTCAAAGTTTAGTTGAGACACATTCCAAGTTAACTGTTCGCCCCGAACTTTCCAGCTCAATATTTCCAGTACATATATATTATACATTCTATCGACCATGGAAATAGTTACAAACGACAATACAACTTTACGATTAACTTGAATAATTAAAAACTGACAAGTACATTCTCAACAGAGAAACTTACTTAGATGCTGTGTGTATAACATCATTAGATTCAGTATTTAAACCATATATACTTAACAGCATTTTGCAAATATAAATTTGTATCAAAGCTTAATCACACCCTGCCTTTACCACTGTGCTTAGGAAACTAAACACTGCTAATCGTACCTTGACAGCCAGGCGCACGAATATCAAACAGCAACAATTTCCCGTCTTCGGTCGAAACACAAAACATGTTGGACGATTCTGGATGTACACTTATGGAATAACATGCGTCATCAAGAAGATAAACGTTACGAGGTACTGTTCTAAAATCAGAAAATTCATTTTCAAGTACGAAAGTTTCGATATGACGCACAGCAGACAAACTATACAGCTTCTGTTGTCTCAAAAAGTGTTTCAAGTTTGTAAACAACATGCTTCCAATGAACATAGATCACTTGAAAGAGAGACTTTGGCGTTTCAATGTATGCTGGAATAGCTGTATTGTTTCCAAAAGCAAGATATTTAAGTACTAAATCTGAAATTTCTGTTTTGCGCTTCACTGGAGACGTGCCGAAAAAGAAAAACCAAATAGAAAACTAGTGTGATTATGAAACAAATCGCAAACGACTATAATAAGGCTTTGCAATAAGTTTATTTATGTTATAACGTTGTTGCGCCAAAGCATAATTTATCATACTAGGTGATGCAGAATAAGACTAATCCAGTTAATTTGTTTGGTTTTGGCGAGTTTTATAAAAAGGCCAACAGTAATTCGGCGAGGAAAATTATTCAAATTTCGGTTCCTGTTCCGGTTCCTGCATAAAAATTGAATTCCTGTTCCTGTTCCTGTTCCGGCAAAATTTAGTTCCTATTGGAACCCTGATATTTATATATAATATATACGCGACGTACGTTTGTATATCATGCACTATAACTTGATGATCATTGCCTGCAAAAATATGTTAATCAGTAAGTTTAACACAGATTATAATTAAGTACACATACTGATTGTGAAAACAATTACGTACTTTCCCAACAATAACTTAGTTTTTAACTCAATTTATAAGCCTGCTAATCACAGTATCTGATATGATATTCTAATCTCCGGCTCCGGGTCAATAATATTTGTTGGTATCCAGTGGCACCCTCTTGCCCACAAAATCACCTTTTGTTTTTGATGTAGATAAGAATACATCGTCCGACCATTAAGTCTACAAAATAAAAAAGAAATTGACTGCCCATACTAAGCGCTTACACTGTCGTATACGTATCACAGTTGTTTAATACCAACCTGACGAAAATAAATTTTCATTTGCCAAATCAAATGCCAGGCAAAATATATTACTATCGTGCTGTGCTCGCATTGCAGTTTCATTCACGGTCCTGCCATTCACAATATCGCAAACATGCCATAACAGTACGCGTTTGTCGTCTCCACCTAAAATGTATGTATGCTGCAAAACCACGATACAAGCTTGTAACTATAACAATATTACTAAGATAAAATACGTAGCTAACATTATCGATTGAAAAAATGTTATAATGTTTTTATTCGAACACTGAAAGACAAGGCGTGTACAACTGGTTTATTACAGACAATCGGAGCTGTACTTTATTATCATTTATTTTGCCTTTATTGCCCTACCGGACGCTAGTAAACTTTCGTCACGATTGGAAAATTCGACAGCATTGACACATCCAAAATGGCCAGCAATATTTCTATGTACAAATAACTGATCATCAATGTTGCACTGAGCACGGCGAGCTAATCTTGCGTTCGCTAAGTTACGTAGCTGCGTTGTTGCGGACAAATGTCGCTTTTTCGAACCACCAATTTCATTGTTGTAAAACAAATAATTTGATATATTCAACATAACATCAATCTGAAAACATGAAATCTAAATTATGCACATGAGTTTCACAAGCGGATTTCGGCTTGAGTAGTTTTTAAACACAACCCAAACCCGCAAAGTAAAATTTATTCGAACGATAAAAAACATTTAAAAACAACCTTGAAAGACGTTTACTGTGCGATTTAGCATCTTGAATGACATTTACATTGAAACTCATTTTTCTCGTCAATGTTTCAATGCAACGAAAAGTGTACTTACGTATATATTAAATAACAAGGGATAGGCGGTATCGGCTAAAAACGAGACTGTGACCGACACCGAGACCCGACTACCGAGACCGGTCATAAAAAGTCTCGGTCTCGGTCAATTTATGGTCATCACCGGAAAAATTAAAATTTTCCAAATAAAATATGTCTAATAGGGTTCCGCAGTTTTTCTGTATTCCTTCCGAATATCTGATCATAATCATTGCGTAACTATAAAAATTCATAGATTCACAGCGAAATTATATTCCTCAGACATCACTTACTACAACAATAAGCGATATATCTGTTGAATCCTTTACCTCTGGTCTCGGGTCCAACCTGTTGGTACTCTTAATTCTGCGAAAGATATGGCCACGCCGGGAATCGAACCTCGGACCTGTCGCTCGCGAGTCAAGCGCGCTACCCATTACACCACGCGGCCGATATCCTAGTTTCTTATGGTGGTATATGTGCACAAGTATGTATGTCTTAACATTACACACTCTGCACATACACAAGCCGCGTATACCCACATTCCCCCTTCTTTAGGCGGTCGCCCCGGACCGCGAATCCAAACTTCTCCGAATTCATGAGCCTGCAATTTACAGCGCCCATCTTGGTGGGACCTCCATGTTGGTACTATACGGTCTGAACGACCCCTGTTTGAAGTTTTGCCAAAGTTAATGACCACGCCGGGAATCGAACCTCGGCCCTCTTGCGCTTGAGCCAAGCATGCTACCACTACACTACGCGACCATTGCAACAACTTCTTATACCAGCATATGTGCGCAGGCATGGCAACATTTGCTTTACATACACTTACGTGCACATATACCAATATACCGACACAACCCACCAAGATTGACAAAACCCAGAATGAGTCCGAGATCAAGATACACTCTGTCATAAATAATCCTGATGTCCACATAACATTTTTATTTATCTTTATACTTCATCAAACTTCCTCACAATTTGTCAATCCGACACCGGCGTTCCTGATCTTTCCTTATTAATTTATTTCATGTAAGGTGTACTCTACTTATATAACGACACTAGCTACGGAATTTTTAATGCTAAATGTTTCATCTAGGAACAACCCTATTTGCAAATGAATATTGCCATGCGTTAATGGTGTTGCAGTTTGAAATACATTTCAAACAATGGCCTCCCATGTGTATGCCAGTGTGAACTACTCAGTTTGGCACGTTAATGTTTTCCATAGAGTTTTACTCTTATCACAACTTTCAGGAAAATTTTCCGAAATTCGCAGAAATTAGCGTAACCCGAAACAACTTGAAATATATTGCAGATACTGGCTAAAATTAACTGTTAACCATCATTTGTGCTACCTAACTTCGCCTCACCGCCGGCTCCGGCCAGTTTCGTTAACTTCCGGCTCCAGCTCCGGCTCCGGCATATTTCATCTCCGGTTGCACACTGCTATGTAATCGCAATTTTTTCTCCAAAATTGTGCAAAATGTAATAAAACGAAGCGATGCAACCACAAAATTTTTGCATAACTATGCATAATTTTATTACTGAAATTGCCGGAACCACCGGCAAAAATTATACCGGAACAGAATCCGATGGTCGATTTTCTGTCGCAGCCAGAGGCATAACCTGATGAATTATACATATGCAAAAAACAGAGTTTAACGTCTGACTGGGTCATCCACGTTAAAATGCACGCACATATGTAAAAAAATGTCCCTCCCTTTTGGGTGCCTGCGTTGTCCCGACCCACTCTTTTTATACACTGTGTGATATGTCAGCATGTCATTGTCTGAACTTTTAGACAATGAATATGCTCTAGGCATAAATATTTACTTGTCCTGACATCCTTATCAGGAACTGTTATTGTCCATAGTCCCTCGGAAGGGACTCTGTTTTTTGTGTTGAATGATGTGCGTGAATATGTGTGCACAGCTTGTGTTTTTATATGTGTGTGCGTGCACTATCGTAATGTCCTGACATCCTACAGACAACATGTATTCCTCCAGAGTCCCTTCCGACAGAGTTTAGACAATCACCACTATCTAAGTACAGCTATGAAACTGTACCGTGCCTCCAGCCAGGATGTGTATTTCGATGCTATTCCAAATGGGGTGGGTGGACCATTTATTACATCGGCGCGTGCATTTTAACGTGGATGACCCATGATAGACGTGTGAGCAGTGTACATCTAAAGAATCAAAGGCTTCCGCGATTCCAATGCCTAGCCTTAGCTGAATTTCGACCATAGCGTCCCATACAGCGGCGCGATTCTGGAGAATACGGATGACCGATAACTCTCTTTGTTATATTTTGGTATATATTAAACCGTATACTTTAACTGTAGATAACCGTATGATTTCTGTTGTTGAATTCAATTTTCAGTACAGATTTTTTATTTTTCCATTTTCGGCAAAAATGAGTTTTTGCATTTTTATTCTTGGATTTGGAATTATGCAAACGTTCGATTCAAAACTAATTCGCCATGTGTTAGTGCTTAGCAATTCTAGAAATGACTTTTTCTTGCGAAATATGAAAGTAAAATTGTGTTTGAGTGCGCTACCTACATGCAGAACATGCAGAACAAAATTATACCTTTAAAGAAACTTTCTTGAAATTTCAGACAATTATGTCTGTATACAGACTCCAGAAATGCATGTTCTTGCAACCTTTGGCCCATGTAAAAGATCAGAGCGGAACGTTTTTCTGCGGGACTAAGCTTTAGCTTCAGACTATTTTTTGCTTGGCTTTTAGGCTTTAGGCTTAAGCTTAGGCTTAGGAACAAACTCACGCTTAGGCTAAGGTTCAGGCTTAGGAATAAGCTTATAATACAGCTCCGCCCGTTCTTTACATTGGCCCAAACGGCAAAGTTTACAAATATGGTTCTAGAATTTTTCAAACAGAGTTTATTATTTGAATATTAGGAATAATTCTAAGTCAACTACGACTGAAACACAACACAGATATGTCTGAAAGCACACCTTGACTGGTATTCCAGACGTAGAAGTCTCAACAAAGATTCGCCAAGCATAGGCTTAGGTATATACGCTCCTTGTTACGTTTTTCGGCTTACACTTTAGAAATATGTTTTTATACAACTGCTCAGTCCCTGTTCTACACATTGGCCCAAAAATGAAAGCCAAACTCCATCGCAGCATTGAGTCGTATGAACTAAAATGCAAATTCCAATGAATTGATTAATCAATTCAGCAAGCGAATTAGTTGTTTCTGAACTAATATCAGTGAAACATTAACTCACTCTGGGATTAGTTGATTCTTACTCTGAGTGGACTTGACTCTGGGTGAGTTGATGAATTAGCTCAGAATGAATTGATTTAACTCAAAATTCTGAGTTCTGATAGTCACTAACTCACACTGAGTGATTGAACTCATTCTGAGTTAAAATCGACTCGCTGAAATTTACAGTGACTATTCTGTATTTTATTTTGTAAAATTTCGCTCACTCAAATGGGACCACGATAGAGTTTTTACTTTAAATACTGTCATATATACGAAATATATTTAAAAACTGCTCAGATACATCATAGAAGATCCAGCTAATAAATATTAAACCCTCATCAAAACAGCACAACATAATCAGTTTTTCTGTCCACGGGCCGATATATCATAAGACGTCTGTTTCGGCCTAAATTAACGACGTGGCTTAAAACCGCCAAATTTTGCACAAAAGTTTATCATACTTCGTTTTTATAGGTACACGACTGTAACAAAATGTTTCGGATTCATTTTTACTCAAGTCCATCAGACCAAACGTCCATCAGCTTCTAAGGGATTTTATTTAATATCTTAGGTCTGCCCGGAACGAAACTACTAACCTCTGTTATCAATTTCAAACCATTATCTAAATTCGATGTTTTGTCAAACGAGCTGCGGTAGGTATTAAAATTGAAAAACTGGTGCAGTAGTAGGGCAAATCAATCGCAAACAATGAGCTGAATGTCGAAATTCAGCATGCGCTGGTTCCAAAGTTACAAGACCTATCATCAACTGGTGACGGATGCTACACACATTTGAGAATACGAATTTTTGAAACATGCCTAATAGATAAAGATTTAGAGATATATAGTTGCTGCGAATTGAAACACGAGCACGACCAATCAAATTCCGAGCAAATGATATCATAAAGCAATACACGGAACACCATAAATTGTACACAAATACTAAAATACTTTGGCTCATGTCAAGTGTAGGGGCATAGCCAGTAGGAGGCAAGGTGAATACAGGACTTGGGGACTGCAAAACTTAAGATTAGGTTTAAACCTACGCTTAGTATGTGCACATAGGCAGGCCCGTATTGTTTACATGGTTAATTAATTTTAGTTCTTAATATCTGTCTTATTCATTTAATTCGTTACTCACTAAAAATATACTTAAAATTAAGTAAAACTGTTGCTGGAGTGCCGGTTTAACTTACTATGCTGATTGGTAAAGTTTTAGTTAATTTTAAGCAAACACAAAATTTTTAGCTTTACACTTACTTAATCAGGAAATGGCAGCAGTAGTTTTTACTTATTAACATTATTTATGCAAACATTTACTCAATATTTAGTAGACTATACTTAAAAAAGTTTGTAAAATATGATTAAAGTATTTTAAGTGAGTGTTTTTACAGAGCGCTCGAGAACTCGCCGACCCAACTCGTCGTTTGAAAAAGTGTTTACTTAATACGTTTTGCTAAACCAGTATTTGTTTTGAGAATTTTTCCGCTTACAAAAATCGTTTCGCAAGATGCTGTTTGAAACGCGAAAATAGGTTTTTTATTTTTTGACACGACTCCGTAGCCATCTATTGATATATTTCGGGGTCGATTAGACATGACAAGTAACCAAATTCCGTCTTAAACACAGTAACTGCAAAAAATGGTGTGTCAAATTGACTCTCTCCGAACCAGGCTTTTCCGTACTTCACAAACTGAGTCAAATGCGACTCCATCAAAGTCAAATTCGATTCACTATGTCGCACGTTTGACTCACGCGGAGTCGAATTTGACTCAATTTGTGTAGTCACGAAAAGCCTATTTCCCAGAGAGTCAATTTGACTAACCATTTTTTACAGTGTACAAACTAGAATTTTTTTGCATATTTGGGCTTCTAAAAAATTTGTCTTGATTGTTCAACATAAGTTTGAATTGAATAGTTGAAGAATTTTAGGGTACTAAAACTCCAGCTTATAAACCAAGAAAAATTCGTCAAAAATTTAACATCATTTTGAAATTTCAGTGTTGAGGTAACGATGCTACGATTGAATTTCTATAACCAAACTTCATAATACCCTGTCTCATGAACAGTATTAATAAGATATGTAGTTTATATATACACTGTAAATTCCATTGAGTTCATTAATCAATTCAGCTAGCGAGTTGGTTATTTCTGAACTAATATCAGTAAACATTAACTCACGCTCAGTTGAGTTGATTCTCACTCTGAGTTGAGCTGAGTCTGAGTGAGTTGATTAATGAAATTCAGAATGAATTGAATCAACTAAAAATTCTGAGTTCTGATAGTCCTAAGGGTACTTCTGAGTTTAAATCATCTGAAATTTATGGTTTATATAGCATGTACCTGTAAATCCCAATGAGTTAATTAATAGTCAACTTAAATGGAAAGTTAGTTATTTTTGAGTAATAACAGAAAACTTTAACTCACTCTGAGTCGAGTTGAGTCTGGATGAGTTGATTAATTAACTCAGAATGAACTGAATCAACTCAAAATTCTGAATTCTGATAACTCCTAACTCAGACTGCATGATTAAACAGCATTCTGAGTTAAAATCAACTCACTGAAATTTACAGTATGCAAATCGAACACGAAATGCTGATATCACTGCACCGTGTGTATAACACACTCCCCAAGCAAACATATAATACATAAACAAATCACAAAACCAGCATTAGGTATTCACTAAGCCTCAGCCTAAGCGTAAAATGAGCATATTCCTCAGCCTAAACGTAAGCCTAAGCCAAGCAAAAAATCAGTCAAAAGCTTAAGCTTACTCTATTGCAGTACCACAGAAAAACGTTCCGCCCCTGATCTGTACATGGGCCGGTATTCATAACAGTAGTCCAAGTGGGTGGATCATGGAAAGGATACATTTTTTTCGCAGGCTGAAATTTATAAAATGGGGGAAATAATTGACTTTAACTATGAAATTTTACACTTCAAAAAACGATTATAACAAATATTACCATTGGCGGATCCATGGGGGGCCACCCCAGCCGTGCCCGCCCAACAGCATCTCGACAAAAATTATATAGAGTGTCAATTGCTGTTCTACGCTGTTTATTTCTATTGCCTTCCGAATCTGCGCCTTTAAATTTGTGCTTGTTTGAAACCAAATCCGAACCTATGTTGCCACCATTTTGTTTAGATATAAATTGCGCTGATTCGTTAGTTTTATTCGTGATTCATCACAATTGAACGAACGTAAAGAAGTCAATTTTATGACAACAGTTCGTGGTTTTTGGGTGGGTCAAAAATAAGTTTATTACCTGTGAAATTTTGATTTTGCCCCCCCCATTTTGAGATCCTGGATCCGCCATTGAATATTGCCATGAAATTAGAAAGTTCGCCGAACTGAACAAATGTTTCAAGCGTTTGATATAAATTTAATTTTAGCTTGAAAAATACACAAATCTCAAAAATTGTAGTACGACACTGACGTGGGGGTTTAGTCAAAGCGAAGACAAAACGGCCATGCCCCCCTGTAATGGTTAGACAGATTTATTACTGTTAATATATTATATATATTTATATACGGATATATTATCTGTATATATCAAGCCTGACCCCACTTATATCTGACCGGTTAATGCTGGTTTGGTAGATTCAAGCCCAGACCCGTAGCCAGCTCACCTTGCTAGGGTAAACTAAAATTGATTCAGGAGGGGCATCCAAGTGTTTTCAATCAGTTACAAGCAAGGTTGAAAACTTTCTAGGGGGCCGAAAATTTTCCACGAGGGGCTGAGCCCCCTCTGCCCCCCATTGGCTACGGGCCCGTTCAAGCCCCGGATTTTTTTATCGAAATCAGCCATTAAAACCCCTCTCATAGTTACAGTTACCAAGCTAAAGTGAGACAGTGGGGAACACAACGCTTTAGTAAAGGCGAATAACTGCATATATCAACAACCATAAATGAGTGACGTCATACATATCTAAAATAGGGGCCACATGTGGGATAGAAGGTGATCAATTCACACAACCATAAATAAGTGACGTCATACATATCTAAAATAGGGGCCACATGTGGGATAGAAGGTGATCAATTCACACAACCATAAATAAGTGACGTCATACATATCTAAAATAGGGGCCACATGTGGGACAGAAGGTGACCAATTCACGTTGAACCCGTTAAAATCCACAATGGTGCCATAATTGGGACCAGCGTCCAATCAGTATACTTGGTGAAAATTGTTGACAAAATTTGGAATGTTGTTTGTCTACTTTTGGTTGTATACTCAACGTTTGGGAGCACGATTCCATTGAAATGGGTTTTCTCAGTTGTCCGCATACAAAAAGCGTGGGTATATCATTGGAATTGGCTCAACAGCTGCTAGAACGACGGTACGGGGGGTGCAGGCGAAATTGTGACACTCTGAATGAATCAGTTGTAGAAAGGAATACCTGTAGATTGATGGGGGGTGGGTGAGAACGGGACAAAGCATCTGAAATGCTGAGGGTGGACTATCAAATATCGGTGAGAAAACGCGATGGTATACGCCGGTGATTTGGCTGTTTACTAAATTGAAGAAGGCAGATGCACACGAAGCTGACAATTGTTTGGTTTGGGGGGAATTCAGAAACTGTGGGATGGAACCAGCTTGGGATGAACAGACAGAGGGTCTAAGGTTTTTCAACGCCGTCTTTGATTTCTAATATCGCAGGATACATTTCGATAATACGTAGCAGGATGCCGTCCACGTAAGCGCGGAGTTTTTGGTTGACCATTTCCTGTTCTTTCAGCGCGTTCATTACCTGAAAAAAAATAAAAAACAGCTTAAAATTCGAGTTGCTCAGGTGCTCGAACACCGGATGTACACAGGACCGGAGTAGTCACGCCCCATTTAGGGGCCCCCATCGCCAAAGACATGCCCCCATCCTAACCAGATTTTAAACAAACAATTCAAAAATATTTTGATCATTACAAGGGGGGTGACCACAGCGGAATTTTTAGGGCCCTACCCCAGGCTGCTCCGGCAGTGGATGAACGTTGCAGCAACGAATCCTGAAAGTGCACAATATACCTACATAGTGAAACGAACCAGGGACATATACAAGGGGGGATAGGTTGCAGCGTGATTATGGCTTTAGACGCTGCTTATGACTGCGTCTGCAAACTTATCCAGGTTTCCATTCAAAAAATAATACAAAAATCAGCTATTTTTTGAAAAATCCCCACATCTTCAATTGGTTCAGTTTAAACGAATTTGAGTAAAATTAGGCTTGTTTTTAACGATTAACCAGTTTAATTATTCTATATACAACACAGTGTTGTGCTAACGTTCAGATGCAACTTTAGTAAACAAGACCGTTTTTAGATGACGTCAACTATTTTAGAATACAGCCAATGCTTGAACATAATTACCGAATCACTCGAAGCGCAGTATAAATAGCAAATGTCCATTCGTTGTTTGTTTACCATAATTATTAACTTGAGTTGTAACGAGACAAACATTATACGTATATGGGGAGTTCCAGCTTTATGTGAACATCTCAAATGCTCTGCGCAATTGCAGACCAGAAATGGACGGGACGTGGTCCCTCGTAGGCCCTATTTTTACGCCTTTGATCTTAATCCTAGTGTAGAATCTCAGTTTACGATTTGTCTGGACCTTTAATATTATTTCGAGGCACAAGGAATTAAAACAAAGCGAACGTGAACCATTAACATATTTTACGTACTGTCTCAATACAAAAATTAGCTTTTCGCTCAGCGCTGGCTTGGCTAGAAAACCTGACCCTTATGATTTCCATCAAACAGCGCCGCAGACAAATCATTCGAAATTACAACAGTGAAAGACATCGCGAGCAAAGCGAGCAAGAAACCAGACGTAATTTTTGTATCTAATGCAAATTACAGCTCATTTATTGATCCTGACTGGGGGTGCGCGATCCCTCCGGCATATCTCTCGGTACCCCCTTCCCAGGGTCGATTATATTTAGAAAAAAAACAAAAAAATATACTTGAACATAAATAAGCAAAAAATCGCAAACTGAAAACCCAGCGCTACCGGCGCTTAGCCTGCAATACTCTTAAATTTGTTAGGCTTAATGCGCTTATTCATTTAATTTTTAATTAAATTTAGCTCAAATAACGCTTCATATTCTCAAATGTGTATAGCACTTGGCGATAGGTCCTGCAACTTCCGAACCAGTAAATGCTGAAGCTCAAAACTGAGTATATTTTTTAGCAAATCATTTGCCCTATTCTTGTGTCAATTTTGAGTTAGAAAACTGCAACAATTAGTGAGTTTGCAAAGCTATTACTAACTGACGATAGTTGCTATACACATTTGAGAATATATACCAAAATGGAGGCAAAAGCGAACGCTTTAAACATATGCAAATTGAAAAGTAAACTCGGGCTACTGCAAAACCTTTGATGTCCACCGTTCAAAACGGTACCATATATACACTATACCCTTTATACTGACCGCAATATTATTTTGCATGAAAACCAAGACAAAATATATATCTGACGACTTGAAACAACGCTTCGCTGAGGTCACAAAGTTGATAGTTCAACGGTGCTTAACAACAGTAAACACTGCTTCAAAAAACGCGTGTTTTAGCAAATTTTTCAATATTTTAAAATTCATTCGTACATTCGTAGTGTACCCCCAAAGAACCGAAACTTTTTAAATTTGTTCTGTGGCGTCTCAGCATCCTTCCGTTGCATTTGACTACAAAAAACACATTGTGAGGCTTCAGATGAACCATTTGCATCGGAACCTCACGTCCAGGTAGTTAAGGGACCGGGAATCCATAGCCTAACCACGAAAAAAATTTGGCACCAAGTTTGGACATCAAAGGATGCTTAAAACAATAAATGGCATAAAGAAGTCGAGGGGGTTAATAAGGGTACGAGGAACACATCCCTTATCCCCAAATGAATTTGGCACCAAGTTTGGACATCAAAGGATGCTTAAAACAATAAATGGCATAAAGAAGTCGAGGGGGTTAATAAGGGTACGAGGAACACATCCCTTATCCCCAAATGAATTTGGCACCAAGTTTGGACATCAAAGGATGCTTAAAGCAATAAAACGCATAAAGAAGCAGCAAGCAGCGGCAACCGCCCGGCACATAAATCGCACCTCTACCTGATCTTTAGACATTGATTCCAGCTCATCGGCTAAACTGCCCGGTTGCGCTAGAAGCGACCGGCCTTGCTCGACAGACATTTGTAGAATTTGTGCTTGCAGATCATCGTTTGTATCTTGAAGGCGTTGTTTTTCATCGCGTACCATTTGCAATTCTTGCTCGAGTTCTTCTGAACGCTCATACACTGAGCCAGCGCGTTGTCTGAATACCAAACACGAAGGGTAAAACGTCGGGTTGAGCGTTGAAAATTTGCAATTTACATTGAATTTAAAAACGCAGGAATTTGCTCGTCTTGTATATTTACTTTTGTTCCACAAAAGCTTAACCCCTTCTCACATAGAGTTGATTATTGGCAACTTAGCGCAGTGTATATACGTTAAATAATATATATCGTACAGTTTTAACAATTGCAACACGTATACATAGTACTAAATCACAACAAGACGTGAGAGCCACCTCGGGCTCGAGCGTCAAGCTCCTATAGCTGAGTGGTGATGGTAAACGCCTGCCACTCCAGTCACTGGAGTTCGAATCCTAGCATAAATGTCGGTCTCAGATGAAATAGAAAATATTCATGTAAGAAAGGGTTAAATCGCCGTTCACTACATAAAATTCGACCTGGCCACAAAATGTGTCACAGCTCACGGTTTAAACACTCGTTTACCTTACCTCACCGAAAATATCTGAATTACCCTACCTGAACGCGTGTCACATAGCAATTTGTGACACGCGTTGTGGTACGGTCGACGAGTGGCAGACGGTGTAAAAAAAGTGTCGACCTTGCTTCAACGCGTGTCACAAACTGGCTTGTGACACGCTTTGAGGTAAGGTCATCGGAGAATTTTTGCTGAGGTAGGGTTAACGAGTGATTGTTAACCCTGGACTATGACTCATTTTGTAACCCGGCCGCATTATATAATGTGAACGGCGCATAAGCTTTTGAGAAGGCTTACATAAACGCAAGAGCAATGCCTTTGCATAAGTTGAACCATAAATCTAGAGTCTAAGCTTAAGAATTCAGAAATAAGGCCGAAAGTACGCAAAATTTAATTATACTGTAAAGTTGGTTTGCCTGAGACATTTTGGCTGATGTATAGAACATAGCCGTAACAGTAGCATAAGCATATTCCTAAATGTAAGCAAAAAATAAGCTTAAGCTTACTCTATTGCAGTCTCGCAGAAAAACGGTCCGCCCCTGATCTTTATATGCGCCGACATTTTGAATATTTATTTTCGAGCAAATGTCGGCTGGAGGGGGGTAAAAGAAATGACCCGAATAATACGAGTTAGAAAGGAAGATTCAGCAAAAATAACGTCTGTCCACTCACCTTGATTTGGTCACTTCTTTGAGCTGGTCAACTTGATCTTGTAAATCTTCGATCATTTGTTGATAGTGTTGCACTTGTTTTTGAGCATTTTGTCGTGTTGTTGCCAGTAGTCCCGACGCGTCTTCATTGTCTTTCGTTAAATCACTCAGTTGCAATTCCAACACGTCAATGCGTTCTTGTTGTGACGCGTTTTCTGCACTGAAAATATTGCAAATTGCAACAAAAATACAAATTAACTGCACACACACAAAAAGCAATAATTAAATTACAAACAATTTACAGTTGAACTGACGTTGCAACCGTTTTGTAAAAATAGTAATAAAGAATAGATTTAAATAAATTAAACACGTTCATTATACCGGCCCATGTATAGAACAGGGTCAGAACAGTAGTATAAGCAGATTCCTAAGCCTAAACCTAAGCCTAAGTGTAAGGATGAGCCTATTCCTAAGCCTAAGCCTAAGCAAATAAATTAGTCTAAACCTTAAACTGACTCTATTATAGCCCCTCCGGAAAACGATCCGGCCCTGTTCTATACATGGGCCATTATACCTATTTTCTATAATTTTTCACAGAGGCGATTAATAATAACCTCAAAACATTAATAGGATACAGTTCATCCATTTGGTTATTTTCATCATATTCTCAATTGTACCCAGCACCTATCGTCAGTTGGTGATAGGTCCTGTAAATTTCAAACCAGCCAATGAACAAATATCCAAATTTGGCAAATTTTAACGCATATGATTGGTTCTGTTTGTGAAGTGAGTTCGGGTATTTGTAGATGGCGTCGCTCGCACGTTTGAAAACCTATTACTAACAGGTGATAAATGCTATACACATTTGAGAATGCGGTAATTCGGTTTATGTTTAGTTTCAAGATTTTATGTCAATCATTTAAATTCATTATTCACACTAGGATCTTTCAAACATTTGGCCCATGTAAAGATCACGAGCGGAACGTTTTTCTGTGGGACTGCAATAGAGTAAGTTTAAGCTTTAGACTAATATTTTTGCTTGTCTTAGGCTTAGGCTTAGGCTTAGGAATACGCTTATAATACTGTTCCGTCTCTGTTCCTTACATTTGCCAAACATTTTAAAAACGTCAAAATGCCTCACAAAAAATTGAAAATATGTGAAACATTTTCTGTTTCCGTAGGGACGTCCAAGAAACTCACGTTAGCGCCGCAATTTCCAACTCTGCTTTAGCTTGAGCTGATTTACAACTTGTATGCTCTCGCTCAACCAACTGGAGTTTCAACTGCAACGCTTCAGTTTGTAAGTCTTTTTCGCGTTCAATTCGACTCAAAGTATCTTTGTGTCGCTCACGAGATTCGTTGAATTTTTCTTTCCAACGATCTTCAGTGTTTTGCAGTGTTTCTTCAAGGACGTGAATGCTGAAATATAAAAGAAAACTATGACCACTTGAAAACTATGACCACTTGAAAAGAATGACCACTTGAAAAGAATGACCACTTGAAAAGAATGACCACTTGAAAAGAATGACCACTTGAAAAGAACGTGATTTATTTGCGTACGATGCGGCACGTTGAGGGACAGCGCCGTACGGGTGACGCACGGTGACGGACAGCGCCGTACGGGTGACGCACGGTGACGGACAGCGCCGTACGGGAGACGCACGGTGACGGACAGCGCCGTACGGGTGACGCACGGTGACGGACAGCGCCGTACGGGTGACGCACGGTGACGAACGGCGCCGCACGGGTGACGCACGGTGACGGACAGCGCCGTACGGGTGACGCACGGTGACGGACAGCGCCGTACGGGTGACGCACGGTGACGGACAGCGCCGTACGGGTGACGCACGGTGACGGACAGCGCCGTACGGGTGACGCACGGTGACGGACAGCGCCGTACGGGTGACGCACGGTGACGGACAGCGCCGTACGGGTGACGCACGGTGACGGACAGCGCCGTACGGGTGACGCACGGTGACGGACAGCGCCGTACGGGTGACGCACGGTGATGGACAGCGCCGTACGGGTGACGCACGGTGATGGACAGCGCCGTACGGGTGACGCACGGTGACGGACAGCGCCGTACGGGTGACGCACGGTGACGGACAGCGCCGTACGGGTGACGCACGGTGACGCACAGCGCCGTACGGGTGACGCACGGTGACGCGCAGCGCCGTACGGGTGACGCACGGTGACGGACAGCGCCGTACGGGTGACGCACGGTGACGGACAGCGCCGTACGGGTGACGCACGGTGACGGACAGCGCCGTACAGGTGACGCACGGTGACGGACGGCGCCGTACAGGTGACGCACGGTGACGGACGGCGCCGTACGGGTGACGCACGGTGACGGACGGCGCCGTACGGGTGACGCACGGAGCCGTACGGCTGACGCACGGTGACGCACAGCGCCGTACGGGTGACGAACGGCGCCGTACGGGTGACGCACGGTGACGGACAGCGCCGTACGGGTGACGCACGGTGACGGATAGCGCCGTACGGGTGACGCACGGTGATGGACAGCGCCGTACGGGTGCCGCACGGTGACGGACAGCGCCGTACGGGTGCCGCACGGTGATGGACAGCGCCGTACGGGTGCCGCACGGTGACGGACAGCGCCGTACGGGTGACGCACGGTGACGCACAGCGCCGCACGGGTGACGCACGGTGACGCACAGCGCCGTACGGGTGACGCACGGTGACGCACAGCGCCGTAGGGGTGACGCACGGTGACGGACAGCACCGTACGGGTGACGCACGGTGACGGACAGCGCCGTACGGGTGACGCACGGTGACGGACAGCGCCGTACGGGTGACGCACGGTGACGAACGGCGCCGTACGGGTGCCGCACGGTGACGGACAGCGCCGTACGGGTGACGCACGGTGATGGACAGCGCCGTACGGGTGCCGCACGGTGACGGACAGCGCCGTACGGGTGACGCACGGTGACGGACAGCGCCGTACGGGTGACGCACGGTGACGCACAGCGCCGTACGGGTGACGCACGGTGACGGACAGCGCCGTACAGGTGACGCACGGTGACGGACAGCGCCGTACAGGTGACGCACGGTGACGGACAGCGCCGTACAGGTGACGCACGGTGACGGACAGCGCCGTACAGGTGACGCACGGTGACGGACGGCGCCGTACAGGTGACGCACGGTGACGGACAGCGCCGTACGGGTGACGCACGGTGACGGACAGCGCCGTACGGATGACGCACGGTGACGGACAGCGTCGTACGGATGACGCACGGTGACGGACAGCGCCGTACGGATGACGCACGGTGACGGACAGCGCCGTACGGGTGACGCACGGTGACGGACAGCGCCGTACGGGTGACGCACGGTGACGGACAGCGCCGTACGGGTGACGCACGGTGACGGACAGCGCCATACGGGTGACGCACGGTGACGGACAGCGCCGTACGGGTGACGCACGGTGACGCACAGCGCCGTACGGGTGACGCACGGTGACGGACAGCACCGTACGGGTGACGCACGGTGACGGACAGCGCCGTACGGGTGACGCATGGTGACGGACAGCGCCGTACGGGTGAACGGCGCCGTACCGGTGACGCACGGTGACGGACAGCGCCGTACGGGTGACGCACGGTGACGGACGGCGCCGTACGGGTGACGCACGGTGATGGACAGCGCCGTACGGGTGACGCACGGTGACGGACAGCGCCGTACGGGTGACGCACAGCGCCGTACGGGTGACGCACGGTGACGGACAGCGCCGTACGGGTGACGCACGGTGACGGACAGCGCCGTACGGGTGACGCACGGTAACGGACGGCGCCGTACGAGCGACGGACGGCGACGGTCGGGTGACGGAGGGCGCTGAACGTTTAACAAAATTATAGCGCGACCCTCAGAACTATGAAACAAGTACTTACCGTTCTTGTAGTACTGCATTGTCTTGTTTTAAGCGAACATGCCTTTCGTCCATATGATGTTCTTCAAGCGATGATAGCGTCTGTTGAATACGGTTTACCTGTAAACAAAATAAAATTCCATCCAGAAATTTTAAACACAAACAACAAAAATATTTACATAATTTTGAAAAACTTAAATCTTAATCCAGTATTTCAGAGGAACATCATTTGTACATTTCCTTGCCACCCACAAAAAAACCCCCACCCCTATTCATAAAGTGTTGCATGGACACTTTTTACTCTTGACCCCCCGCGCCATTTCAAGGGACCCATAGCCGAAATGGGGGCTATCGGTCACAAACCCCTCAAACAAAAACAGCTCATATTTGAGCAGATACATTTTCTAATGAAGTACGTTTTGATACTTTGTTACTGGCGCTTTCATATGAGTACCTCTTTAGTATGGTCGCCTTACTACGGCAGCCTTATATCGTGCTTTAGGGTCCCTTAAAATTGCGGGTAAGTTTAGGTGGTGGCACGGCAACCCCTCTTGATTGGAAAGTAAAAAAATCTTACACTTTATAAATGTGGAGATAACCTTTTTCATTTGGCTAATTATCACTCGTGGAAGGGACTAAAAGTAAAAACGCTTAATACGAAACACCGAAAACTGATTAAGGATGGCACTGTACTTACCGTGAGTGCCCGGCGCCTGAGGTCAAAAAATGTTTGCCTATAAATTGATATGATGTGCCATGCGGCAATAGACGTGTGCTGTGGTACGGTGAAGAATGGTGATGGAAGGCGCCGGCCGGCCGGTGACGGACGCCGCCGGACGTCATCAAAAGAATAGCGCCACTGCAACTTCCTTAAGTTTTGAAATATCGCGTTTAAATTTTGCAAATCATATAAAATAAATTACCTATATTGAGCGAATCAAAAACAGAAATTCTCACAAGTCAAATGAGTTAAATTTAATTTAACACAAATTTCAACTGTCTCCGTGTAGGGCCCGTATTTTCAAATGCGCATAGCACCTATCATCAATTAGCGATAGATTTTTAAACTGACGAACGTCTGCAGTTGCAGATCTCAAAATGGGCATAGAAGTACGGCAAATTAAACGCCAACAATGTTCTGAATTTTGAACGTCACCATGCGCTGGTTCCAAAGTCACAGGACCTAACACCAACTGGTGATAGGTGCCACTCACATTTGAGAATACGGGCTTAGTACTTAATATTTTAAAATTAAAATTTAGTTCAATTTCAAATCAGACCAACCTGCGCTAATGTAGATTATAAGCTGAACAACTATTTTATCCAACCACTAAAAGCACCAAATATAAGCCATTGAAAATCGACTTAATAGCAGTGATATTTTACTAAACCTATTCATAACTTTTAAAGAATTCTAATTTCGCTAAATTTTTCTTTGAGTCTTGGACAGATTAGTCTTCATATTTCTATAAGCCATTAATAGATGCAGTACTGCGTTCTAGAAAAGCGGACGCTAAATCGTAAACAGATCTGAAACTCTAAATAAGATTATATCACTATGAATTATTCTCTTTACGCAGTTCAAAATTGAATAAAAAAACGTTTGGTTCATGTAAAGTTCAGGGGCAAAACATTTTTCTGTGTGATTGGAATAGAGTAAGCTTAAGATTTAGACCTAATTTTTTTGCTTGGTTTAGGCTTTAGCTCATTCTTACGCTTAGGCTGAGAAAAATGATTATACTACTGTTTTGTCCCTGTTCTTTATATTGGCCAAACGTTTTGAAACATAAGAAATACGGCAAGTTGTTTTGTATTTTTTAAATTTTAAACGTAAAATTGGTAAGATAACATCTAATCAAAATATGGTGAAATTTGTTATCGAGTAAAATCTTGCGTGATATACAGAATGCTATTACATGTACATTGATCAAACACAAATTGCATTGTTTTTTGTAGAAATGTACATATTAGTCAAAGTGGTTGCAATATTTGCAATGCTAACTCGTTCCTTAGAAAACACTGATTTCGTAAACAATTGTTTTTACGCACAACAATCTGCATGCAAACGTTCAACAATTTGTGTTGTAAAAAATTGTAAACGAAACAAAGTAATGTTGGACAGTTGCCCAAAATACGTTTGCGTTGCATTCCAGCTTTAATTATATATAAATAATGTAAATGTAGAAAGTGGAATTATGCCAAATTACGTAGTGTTCTACTTTTTAGCTTTAATCAACAAATACTTGCTGGGATGTAGAAAAGTTGTTGTTTTTAGTAAAGTTTTATCCGTATTTAGCGGAAGATACTCATTGTTTAAATTTAATTATCTTAAATTTAAGACACACTTCAACCCATGTTGCGTAGACTAAACCCTGCTCGTCAGTGATGGATCCGGAATGTTCCGTTACGGAAGGATACTGTTGGTGTTCCGAAATTTTTACAATTTTAGATTTTACGAAATATTTCGATATTTATTTTATTTCACAAAATTTTTTTCTAATCTGGTTTTGTTTGACCTGACTATAATTTTCACTTATTTGGCTAAAAACCACATCGAGAGTTTCATATGAACCATTTACACCGCAAAATTTTCAACACAACAAGGACGGCAAGATAGATGCATTCCGCCATCACCCTTAAATCTGCCACTGATGCTACTTTATAATTTTAGTCGCACTAAGCGTCTGGAATGTTAGACAACGTCTGTCAGTTTAGGCAGGAACCGGGACTTTAGACCTTTTTTAACTAAGCAGCTGGAAAAGTGTGTTTTGTGGCTGGTTTCGAACTAGCGATCTTCTGCCTGTCAGGCAGACGTTATTACCACTGCGCCACGCAGCTCGCCTCTCCAACTGCATTTTTCGTCGACTATATGTGTCAATCGTATGCTACCAGCTAACATACATACAGTGCACTGCACTATATTGCAAGTGCACATAACCGACAAGCATGTCTCATATGCTTACAATGTCAAGCTCAATTAAGTAGTAAATATGAGCTTTTCTGTTGCTCAAATCCTTTGATCCCAGGAGCCTTTTAACCCAATTTTTGAATCCAAACGCTCCTCTGCATCACAAAACTTTTCACCTCAAACCAATCAAAATCAACTGTCCCTTAAAAAGCCAACTAAATTCATTGTCTCAAAAAACACACATAAAACAATACAAATAATAAAATGAAAACAAAAATTACAAAACAAACTAAAATTTGTATTGAAAACGAAAACAACAGCAAAAAATGCAATTTCACGCTGAGCGAACAAATTTGCGGCTACGGGAGCGAGAGACGAACAGACGCCGCTTATGGACTTCTTCGCAAACCAAGGCAGAAATTTATCAGAACAGCAGAAAAGAATTTAAGAAAATATTTCTTGCTATCACACAACTAAACAGTCATCTTGCTTCCTCTACTAACAATCCCGCAACGGTGTGGAAGGGTGTTTAGTTTTTTTACTGCAAAAACAAAGTCTACTCAAACAGCGTAAATCTGAGTTAAAATGAAAAATTGTCTCAGTTTTTACACACAAAGAGACAAACTTAAAATTAAGGTTATTTTTAAGGAAAAATATTGAATTTAGCAAAAATTCATTTTTTCTCATTTGTTAAATTTTAGTATTTTTGATTTCTCAAATGTCTTCTCGGATGTTTAAAAATAAAGCTAATTTAAGAATTTTATCTAATAACTATTAGGTTAATTTTCCAAATCATTGGAACTCATGTCCGTAGCCAGATCACCTTGCTAGGAGGGCTAAAATAGTTTCAAGAGGGGCATTTAAAGGTTTTCAATGACTTACAAGCAAGGTTGAAAAACTTGTATGGGGGCCAAAATGAACTGTCATTTTATAGTGCGAATAACCTTTGCAGAACAGCAAATATAAAGTGTTACCAGACGGCGTGAAGGTATGGACGTAGCCAAGATTTTGGTTTGCGGGAGTCGAAATTATTGGAGGGTACGATGGTCCATTTAGGAACCACTGGCTACCTTTTTGGGCGAACAGTGACAAGATGAATTTTGCTCCAAAGAGTTATATTAGTGCCACCAATAATCAAAAATATTAGCGATTTTAAAAGAGACAGTAGTCATACATAAACGTACCTTTCCAACTCTCTAAAAACTTAAACTTAAAATATAGCTTAACTAAATTTGATTATTAGTTTAAGGAAAACTTAAATTAGACTATTTTTGTGTTGAATACGAGTTTAAGTTAAACTTATTTTCGATTTAAGTAACAAGTGCAGCCCAGAAATAATGCGTATCTAAAAAGTTATGAAGTTTAGCTGAAACTAAAAATAGGTAAAATTTTAAATGAGTTTAAGCGTTAAGTTTAGTTAATCTGCAAACTTTAGTTTAATGCTGCTGGATTAGCTTAAGCTCAAATCAAGCTAGTTTAAGCTTTACAGAGAGTAAATAGTTGACACTGTGTAAAAATATAAAATTTCGATCAACTGCCCATTTATTTAACATTTACATTTTTTATTTAGATTTTAATTTATTAAATCCTGAGCACGTATTCTCAAATGTATATAGCACCTATCACCTGTTGGTAATTGGTTCTCTAATTTTGGAACCAGCGCATGGTGAGGTTCAAAATTCAGCACATTGTTCACGTTTGATTTGCCCTACTTCTGTACAAATTTTGAGATCCGCAATTGCAGATATTCGTCCAGTTTGAAAACCCATCGCTAACTGATGATAGGTGCTGCACGCATTTGAGAATATGGGGCCCTGGAAAACCAATCACCTACTTACAACCTACATTCACGCTCATAATTTAGCAAAAACTCTTCGCTTACATGCAAATCTAAACAGACATTCACATAAATTATAAGCCAAACCACTTGATAGGCCGTCTAAAAACAAACTCTTATTCTAGGGTCGTCTACGACGTCCTACGACGGCGGACGGCGGAGCAAACACCCGACCGCCGTAGCCGAATAACAACAGGAAGGGTTCCCTCTGGAGAGGCCGAATATTGCATACATATGTTGCATATGCACCAGAACAAGCATGTCTCACACGAATACAACCACAGTTAATAATAAATTTTTGAACAAGCGAACTGCTACAGTTGCTGATCTCAAAATCATTGCAGAAGTCGAGCAGATTAAATGCAAAATGTGTACGAAATTTTGAACCTTACAATTCATGTTGGAAAATTACAAGACTTATCACCAGCTGGTTATAGATGCTATACACGTTTGAGAATAAACAGAATACAACGTGGGATGTATGGATACTCGACACAAAGCATCCAACATACCTTAAGATCCTCAAATGGATAACTACACGCTTCGCCATCTCCATAACTTTCAATTTCAAATTCGACATCCAAAAATTTGTTAAAATTTGGCGCAGTTGAACTACGCCGCATGCCATGATAACCTGCATTGAGCATAATTCAATTATTTAAATATATTATACATCTATATATCTGTAATTAAGCAGCATATATACAGTGCCGGACCAGGCAATGGTGGGGACTCCTCCAAATTCCAGGGAGGGCGCCCCTCATATTCGCGAGCGGGAAGCCAGACGCATTTTAAAACTTAAGCGGTTTTTGTTTCAACCGCTTAGGGTGGGGGTCCCCTGCCAAATGGGGTCATGGGGGTGGCTGCTTCGGCTCTGTATATATACACAACTTAAAAATTTCATAAGAAACTGGAAACAGGATAATGACATAATGACTTGATTTTTAAACTGTTTTCACCGTATGCGTGAAAAGCAAGTAACGAGTAACATCAATGCGCTGTAAAATTATATAATTGTATTGAACACAGAAGAAAAAATAAAGGTGGATCAAAGCGGGAAACGATAAAGGAACTTTACGCGGGCGGATAACGGGTTAAAGAGTTTTACGCGGGTATACCAGCGGGTAAAAAAATTTCCAAGGGTAAAGCGCAGTGCGGATAAACAAATCTTTATCCACTTACACCTCTGAGTTGATCCCTCTGCCTAAATCGTTTTAGACAAACGGGTTCGCCGAGAGAATCTATCAAACCGCATCTCGATGACATAACGTAGCTTTGGATGCAACTCGTACCAGTTAATATTAAATGTAACCAAGGCAACGCAACGAAAATATGATGAGTTGAATTTTTAAAATTATTACCTGCTTGTTTTTTTGCTGTGAAACTGAAAAAATTACATTAATAATTTTAAATTTAAAGCAAAAAATCGAATTTTTTAACTCCGGGTCTGGTCCATAATTTTTTGACTCCGGGAGTGGTTCACAATTTTTTGACTCCGGGACCGGTCTGCAATTTTTTAACTCCGGGACCGGTCCACAATTTTTTGACTCTGGGACCAGTCCACAATTTTTTTGACTCCGGGACCGGTCCACAATTTTATAACTCCGGGACCGGTCCACAATTTTTTGACTCCGGGACCGGTCCACAATTTTATAACTCCGGGACCGGTCCACAATTTTATAACTCCGGGACCGGTCCACAATTTTTTGACTCCGGGATCGGCCTACCATTTTTTCACTCCGGGACCGGTCCACAATTTTTTGACTCCGGAACGGCCCACAATTTTTTGACTCCGGGACCGGCCTACCATTTTTTCACTCCGGGACCGGTCCACAATTTTTTGACTCCGGGACCTCCGTGACGGGCCCACAATTTTTTACTCTGGGACCGGTCCACAATTTTTTGACTCCGGGATCGGCCTACCATTTTTTCACTCCGGGACCGGTCCACAATTTTTTGACTCCGGGACCTCCGTGACGGGCCCACAATTTTTTACTCTGGGACCGGTCTATCATTTTTCACGCCGGGACCGGTCCACAATATTTTGACTCCGAGACCGGTCCACAATATCAAAATCTGCCAAACAGCAGCACTTTCTTCTATTTTAAAAACGCAACAGACGAAAACTACCGTGTAAAGCGTTCTAAATTATTACGTACTCGAAGCCACATGAAACGTGAACTGAGAACGCCATTGCAGGGCGTACCAGCGGGTAGGCGAGTCAGGGGTCAAACCCCTTTTGAGATTTTTGTCAATGTCTAAGGGTTGTTTGACCAATTTTGCCGTTGGTAACACAACAAAACCCCCCTTGCAAAATTATAACAGAACGCGACCTGACCCCTTTTTCAAAATCGTGGCCACGCTCATACGCGTTGTGCCGAGGCATACGTAATCTATCATAGTCTAAAGGGTACTAACGTGTGCCATTTGTGGAACCTAGAAACACACATCTACGACCCTAAGAAATAATAAAGTAACTTGTTAAAGACATTAATTGCCAACGTCAGCAGGTCCCGATGCTATTTACGGACGCAAGCCAGAACGGCCCAATAGGATCGAGATCGTTAGAAAACTTCTGATTCTCATTGAAAAAATGTGACCCCTAGATTAATATATAAATTATTTCGAAATCTCATGTGCACCCTCTTGAAATTTATAATTTAAAATACGGGTTTACTGACTGGTCTATGCGGGTACGTAGTTATGTCGCCCGATTTGACTTGGGCAACTAAAACCCGAGACAATGATAGAAACGGGGGTAATGCTAGTTTTGCTCACGGACCGTTTCAAGTATGACTCCTAGCCAGCGTTTGCTCAAAAATGGTCGGATTTTGAAAATTTTTGCATATTTAAGCTTTTCGTGTCGCTCGAATCTGCAACAACTATTAAAATCAAAGCTAATTTTCAATCCTTAAAATAATTATTAAATTCTGCTTGCTTATTGACAAAGTAATCAAACAGTATATTTTCTTAAACTTACTATCCATGAACGCTAACTTATATTAATGTTTCTTCGAACAGACTTTGTATGGCATAATATTTCCTGCGTTACTGATACTGAAAGCTTTAGCTCACTGCGTAGGAGTTACCTCGTTTCTATTACCAGTTCAAATCACTGCTGTTTCAAAATATACTTAACGCCAGACCATTCAAAAATTCTCAGAACCAAAATTTTAACGTGAAAATATATTGCGTAAATAATATCTGTAATTCAAATGCGTTCTGATCATTTCACTGTATTCATAACAAATACAGCTTCATATAGCTGTAAAATATTGAAGTTTCCGTCAAAAAAACTTCTACCTCAAAGAGTTAAATTGAGTCGAATTTGACACAGGCGGAGTCGAATTTTGACGCAGTTTGTGTAGTCAGGAAAAGCCTATTTCGGAGACAGTCAAATTTTTTACAGTGTAGTTGAACTAGCATTCTCGTATTTTCAGCATAAATATTTGATGCCAATTAGACCTAATCTGGTCAGGCAAGGATAATCGACTGTGACATTTTTGATATAAACCTACCCAAGACTGACCACTTTTGATAAAAAAATTACATAGCTAATATTTTTCATTTTTTTTGAATGGTTACAATTTCAACCAAATCGTCGGGCATTTGACCTATATATTAGATGTCCAGTCCTATGCTGGCAATTATTAAAATATATCGATATGTCGTGTCCTAAATACATATTTATTATAGTTGCATGCCTGTAGCCAGCTCATCTTGCCAGGGACGGCTAAAAATGTTTCAGGAGTGGTATTCAAAAGTTTTTAATGACTTGCAAACAATGTTGAAGATTTTCTAGAAGGGCCAAAATTTTTCCAGGGGGAGCTTAGCCCCATATGGCTACGTATAGTTGCCAAAGTCAATCGCCAGGTATTCGTGCCAATGTATAGAACCAAGCCGTAACAGTAGTATAAGCATATTAATAAGCATAAACCTAAGCCAAAGCCTACGCGTACCCAAACCTAAATAAAAATTTAGTCTAAAACTTAAGCTTACTCTATTTACAGTCCAGCAGTAAAACATTCCGACCCTGATCTGTATATGGATTCGAACTTAATTTGACTCTGTCGGAGTTGAATTTGGACTCAGTGTTTCACATAAGTACAGAATTCATTGTTTTAGGACAAAATTTCTGCCCCAACCAAGAGATTGAATCCAAATAAAAGTTAGATTAAGCTTAAAATTGCTAAACCTGCTATTAAATCGTAAAAATAAACAAATATGTTAGCAATTATTATCGCACTAAAATGATAAGCAAACATAATGAATGTGTAAAAAATAATTGTTTACAACAGAAATTAACTGCAGAAACAATGGTACATTGTCTGTTTTGCTGTACACTGACAGGCTTGCAAAAACCGGAAGGGTCCAAGTCGAGGTTGTCTGTCGAAAACCCCTATAAAAATACACGGGCAGGGCCGGCGTTTGTCCCCTAACAAACAGGTCCGAGGCGACCCCCAATAAAATGTTTTACAGCTGCAGAACTTCGTGGTCAGCGAAAACGTTATTTAGTTTGCCAAAATGGGGTCCCTTAAGGGCCGTCCCCCCAACTGGAGTTTGGGGGCCGCTTCCGTCGCCACTGATCACGAGTACTGCGCGTCTTTTGACAATTGGTTGCCTAACCAAAGATCCGAGTACTTGCCGGAATTCCTGACCCCCCCTCCGTTGTTGGATCAGCTGCTGCGCCCCCTGTTTGACACCCCTAGAAACAAAATCGTTCCTGCGTCAACGCAGAGTGAAGCCAAAAAAATGGTGCCATAACAACAAACAGTCGCCGCCTGGGGGTAAATTTTTTGGACACAAAATTCGGTAAAATATAAATAAACAATAGTTGCAGCGTTCCAGTCCTAAATGTTTATTATTCCTGAACGTACCTGGCCCTGTAACCGTGCAAAAATATCAGAGGACCCCAAAAATAGCTTTCTGGGATCCACAAAAATTGAATATTTAACATTTGAGAGTTTTAACGTCAAAAAACTAAACAGCGATTACGAAGTCAGTTGCAGGTTTCTGCAACTGGCTCTTGTACGCTTTCCGTCACTGGCTTAGGCTAAGGTTTAGGTTTAGAAAAACGCTTACTTATGCCGAAGTGGGATTTATTTGGCTTAACGACTGCCAGTTGGCAAATGCCTAAAAATGGTTGGATTTTGAAAATTTTGTTCCCATTATGAGCGAAAACAAATTCTTTGAAAAAATTAAACAATTTGTACATCATTCGACACAGTTTGTCAAGCTGGAGTCGAATGTTGTTAAATTTTTATCATTTGACCATTACTTCACAAGTTAAGCCCTATTCACACGTGCGAGTTTTTGCTGCGAGAACTTACAGCTGCAGCTTGCACTTGCAAGTTTCGTCCAAAATCGCGTTCGAAAAATTTGCAGTTGCAAATAATTCATTAAAAACAATAGCTTGGAATTTAGTTTACATGTGTGAACAACCATCCAAGTTCACTGGATTTATTGAATCCGCTTTCTCATTGGCTGATGAAAAAATGCAAGTTCTGTGTGCAATTTGCAGCTGCAAGTTCTCGCAACAAAAATTTGCAAGTATGAATAGTGCTTTATACTCAAAGTGGTCCCATGGCGATAATTTAACATCATTTCACCCAGCTCAACAAACTGCGTCAAATAAAAAATGAAACTTAAGAAAAATTCAAATTTCGACGTGAAATAAACACTGAACTTAATGAAAAATTGCAAAATGCTAAAATTTTCGTAATCCAACCATTTTGGTGATAAATGCGGGCTTTGAGCTCTTAACAGAACCGAGTTGCCCAAGCCTTACCCTCAAATTCCGGGGGGAGTTACAATTTTTAACAAAAGAATTCTAATTTCACCGAGTGTTATACGAAACATTTAGCCTATGAGACTGCTATAAAAGCTGACAAGCAACCAGATTTGTAGCAACAAAAAATATAGCAGACAGCCATCGTCTTGAACAAAATCCTAATGCTTAAACGTAAATCAAAACGTTCCTAATTTCGTTATATCAAAAAACTAATTGTAATACCACTGCTGTGTTGCTCACAACCTTACAATTCAACATGATCTTACAATCAACTTTATCATCAAATATTTCATTTAACTCACTATTCCACAGATAAAAATATATTTTTTCAGGCAAAATGTAACTAGTTTTTTTGGTATATTTTAAAATTTGAAAAAACCCAATTTTTAAATTAAAAATCATTAAAATCCTACTTTAGTTGTTTTATGCAGAACACCACAAATGTTAACCAATCAAACACGACATTATAGCAGCCATTAGCTCGAACACGGCAATGACCACAATTACAGTCGTAGGGGTGAACCTTGAAGCTTATATTTTTCAAAGAGCTTTTACTGAAATAATTAATTAGCCAAATGACAGCAAAACTATTTACAAAATGTAACGATTGACTACACTCAAAATAATATTTGTGATATTTAAAAGAATTCGTACATTTAAGGAATATGATTAGCAAAGTATACTTGAAAAGCATTTCTGTTATAATAGAAAAGTTTTCAAAAAAGTTTTGAAATAAAGTCTGAAAATAAACGTTTTCCTGTTATTTTTATAAAAATTGTCGTAAATATCAGAAAAACTTTTCAGATTTGCCACAGAAAATAATTTTCTGAATAAATTCCGAAATAATTTTTTGTGTGTAAAGTGGAAAATTCTCAAAACGCAAAGTTTAGAATTCATATTTAAACTTAAATGGCGACGCCAATCAGTAAAATGTTCAATGGAGTATGAGCGTAGCCAAGGATGTTATACGAAACAAAACTGACTTTGAGATTTACGTCCAGAAACGGATTATTTTTCAGTTAGTAACACAGTGGTCCCTATTCAAAACCTTTTTTGTAACGTAACCCCCGTTTAGAAAATCCTGACTACGAAATCAATTTTGAAAATATCCCTGGGATCATTCACCAGCCAAGGGATAGCGAAGCGTTTTCTTAATGTAATTTTATTGCTAAAACATTAATTTTCCAAACACAATGTTTATATTTTTAATTTTATAATAAATAAGGCTCAGGCTGAAAAAAACATTAAAATCGTCGCGTTAGGTTCTGGCCCGTAGCCAGCTCACCATGCTATGGGGGCTAAAATTTTTTCATGATGAGCACACACGGATTTTTCTCATGACTTTACAAGGAAGGGTTGCAAATTTTCTAGGAGGCCCAAAATTTTTCACGGGGAGCTAAGCCTCTGGCCCCCTTTGGCTACGCTCTGGTCCCTTTGGCTACGGGCACGGTTAGGTTAGATAGATAGGAAGATAGATAGATATAGATGACATATAGAGTGTGCAAAACTTTGGAACCGCTTGACTTTAGTTTGTTGCGCAATGAATTGCGTATGATAATTGTTGCATTTAAACAATTCTTGCGTGGGGTTAGTTTCAATACAATGGTATCGTATAATCAATGCTATTTAGGACCCAGGTTACTTTAAGGAGCGTCCCGGTTTCTAGTGGGTCTATAAAAGAGTAGGTTTAGATTCTAGATTACATTTTTTGCTTAGGCTTAGGCTTACGCTTAGGAACACATTTTTGCGACGCTTAGGCTTAGGTTTAAGCTGAGGAACACGCATAATTTCCTGTTACGCCCCTTAAAGTAACATTGGCCCAATAAAGAATGAAATTTACCTGATTTGAGATTTCAGTGATTTCTGAGTGAAGTTCTGCATCGGACGCACTGAACATATCGATATCGGAGTTGAAACTTGATCTTCTCGACCCGCTGAAATAAAGAAAAACAAAATATGAACAAATATAAAAATAAATAACAAAAAATAAAACCGTTATAACCTGGTGCAATTGGTATAGGCAGCGAAGGTTAGCAATAAAAAAATAGATATAAATTGAAAAAAGCGAAAATAAGATTGAAAGATTATGAAAAAAAGTAAATATTTACTCTATTGTCTTAGGTAATTACATTTTTGGTAAATACACAATATTGCAAAACCAATAAAATATCGTTGTATTGTAACTTCGGCCCATGTAACTTTTAGGAGCGTCCAGGTTTCCGGTGGGTCTATAAAACAGTAGGTTTAGATTCTAGATTACATTTTTTGCTTAGACTTCGGCTTAGGAATACGCTTAATCTACTGTTACGCCCCTAAAAGTCACATTGGCCACAATTTCAGCAATAAATTTTATGCAAACCGGGAATTAGAAAATTATTGAATTTAAGTAAAAAAAAATAAATTGTTAAAAGAAAATGCAAAATTGAACATTTTGAATTTTAGCATACAAATGAGAGTGATATTTTACTTAAAATATCCAAAAATTTAGAAAAGTATTCGCATACTTTTTATAGCCGGTGGCGCCTGTGGCGATAGCTGCCGCTCTTCGATTCATGACAGGTCTAAAAATACACAACCATATAAATCCGTGATGTACAGAGCAAAGGAGTTTCTGTTTCAATTGGTTTAGGCTTAGGTTTAGGAATATACTTAACCTGCTTCAAACGTAAAACATTATTGTTCTGGTTGATCTTAGTATATCAGAGCAAATGTTACGTTGAAAATATTACGGTTTTGGTTGAATTATACATTGCTTATTGGCAAATTATTAATTCCGTTGCAGATAAATGTATACAAGAAAGCCGGATTTCGATTCCCAATTGTTAATTTTTGCCCACAGATTTTAAAGAATTTATTCAGTTGGCAACCCAAGAAACTGTCGTTCGAAATTTTTACTAAATGTGACGCCCCTGTTTCCCATAATCCTGGCTACACCGCTGAATGTATATTCTTCGCGGGTTTCTGCTTTTACCTTTACCATATGCATAAGGTTACCTCTTGGTACTTTGAAATTCTACATTTACTACTGATTAGGCTCGCAGGAACGGGGGCGGGTGCCTCGGATGTTATTCGACACCCCTAAGAAATATAGAAATACACTGACACCAATAATAACACGCTAAAATTAAAGTTTCGGGTTGGAATTTAAAACATTTAAGCATAAAAAAACATTAGCTTCTTGGTCGCTTCACTTGTGATATTCTTATAAATATTTTTGCTTGAATTTTTAGTCTTGGTTGCCAATCAAATTCAGATTCTTTATCGGAGTTGATGGTCACGCAATTTGGGGTCGCTGGGTTTCGACACCCCTTCGAGAGAAATCGTTCCCTCGCCGGTGTCAGGCGAACCCATATGAAACCTTAACTTATGCACTCTACTTATTCCCCGTATTAGCAGATTTTTGTTCTTCAATTGTGAATTTTTTGGTGTATAATATTCAGGTGGTTTACAGGAACTCAAAACACCCCCTCTGGATCCGTCTGATGACTTCCGGAATACTTACACTATTTTTGTCCTTTCACGAAACGACAGGATTCAACTGGATATCCGGCTCCGGTTCCGGTTGCCATCCCTGCCTACGCCTGGTGACCTTAGAATATTTTAACTATTTTTGTCAATTCACGAAAACTCATTGTTAATGGGGTTCCACCGGGATATCCGGCACCAGCTACAGTTCCGGTATTCTATTTTGCCAGATATTCATTGTTGAAAGGTATAACACAGCCCAGTGTTGCACCGCATTATTTGTGACCAAAATCCCAAAATTTCCTTGTAATCTTTGTTCGAAATGACAATAATAAGTACTTCAAAATCTCTCTTCATAGACTTTTGTAAAAACAAAATAACAACACATTGGCAGGGTTTCTGAAACCCTATTTGAGTACAACTTAATACTTAAGTACGTGCTAAGTATTTACTTAACCATTTTTGCTGTTTTTAAAAGCGTATTTAAGTTTAAGTAAATACTTACGTCGCTGACTAAATTTGATATATTACAAATTAACCGTACAGGCATACTGATCTTGGTCTAACTGAAACAGCAGGCTCGTGATGCCTCTTTGATATAAAAACTAAACGATTACTTTATTATTATGACAACGGCTGATATTTGGCGTTCATATGTTTTTGATCAAAAAGTTCAGTATTTAGTTAAGTTTGCAACTTAATTAATTACTTAAGTATAACCAAAGTAAATACTTAAGTAAGATTTCACAAACCCAGCCATTATTGCTATTAGAAATAAATTAGCGGTGATTAGCAAACTTTTTGTTGAAATATGTACTTAAATATCCGGCTCTAGCTACCACCGAAGGTGGATATTTAACTGGCTCCGGTTCCGGTATTTTATGGTATCCCGTTGAATCCTGATACTTACGTGCTATTAGTTCGAGGATATGTATCTTCAGGTGAGTCCAGTAACGATTTGCCGCTTCGTTGTCCGCTGCCGACGCCTTCAAAATTTTGTTCTTGATCGGACATATCCGAGCTACACCTGAAAACAATATAAACAAATAATTATTAATAAATTTCAACGTTTAACCACAGTTTTTCGAATATTTTTAAAAACAAAACCTCCTACCAAATCCACATCAAAAATTGTTTTAAAACTCTTTTCTAATTTTTGTAAGAACAAAAAAAGAATCTACGACAATTCGTCGTCCGACAACTTGTCGCCCAACAGTGTCCAAACGCCTATAAATACATCGGAGCATAATCCCGAGCGTAATCCTAACCATAATCCTAAGCCTAAACATAATGATGGGTGACGAATTGTTGAGTCGATGAAATTTTGGATTTACGAGTTGTCGGGTGACGAATTGTCGTTATACCATATTCTTCAGTTAACGGAATTATTTTATCATTCGCAAAACACTGAAAGGGTAAATAATCTAAGCGGACAAACGCTTCTGTATGTCGACAAACGATGGCTCGAGCTCCTGAATTTCTGGTCAAATGGGCCACTGCTAAATATTTGGTTCAAAATTCTCAATAACCTAATTGGTTCTGGTACACTTTCCCCCTCACATTTAAGACAAAGGCTACGACTTTAGCTAAAAGTTTATGCAAAGGTTTAGGTTTTCGTCAAATATATATGTATATCAGGGTGCAACCCGAATTCCGGTTCCGGCATTTTTCACCTTCCGGTTGTGGTAAATTGTAATTCCAGTTTCACCCTGATGTATATATTATATATATACATATATATTATATATAAACATTAAAAATACTCAGTACTTACACCTATTAAAGAGTTTGAATTAATATAGAAATGTGACAGATGTTGCAAACATTCAGACAGATCGCACCTCGAGCAAGCATAGGCATAACCAACACGCAGGTCCAGGAAGGCGCCAGTGGCAGGGGTGCTTACATACCAGGCTGTACCTATGGAGATGTATTTTATATAGCCCATCATCAGTGGCGGATCCAGGATCTCAAAATGGGGGGAGGGCAAAATTTCACAGGTGATAAACTTATTTTTGACCCACACACAAACCACGATCTATTGTCACAAAATTGCTATATAATATTTGACGAGATGCTGTTGGGGGGGGCACGGCCGGGGTGCCCCCATGGATCCGCCATTGTCCATCATTTTACTCATCCTCCTGAAATGGCTCTTGTCCGCCGGTTTAGGCTTAGGTTTAGGTCTTGGCCTTACTTTAGTCGGCCAATGCTAAGAACAGGGGCGGAACAGTATTATAAGCCTAAGCCTGAGCCTAAGCATAAATCTAAGAGTAAGAATGAGTTTATTCCTAAGCCTAAGCCTAAGCAAAGTAAAAAAGAATTAGTCTAAAGCTTTAGCTTATTCTATTCTAGTCCCACAGGAAAACGTTCCGCCCCTGATGTTTACATTGGCCCGTTAGCCTAATGATTTTAGCCTAAGCTTGATACGCCTTAAATATAGGGGGTAGTGCACAAGACCCGATGAAATTTCGAAATTGCGGAACTGCAATTGACAATACTTACGTCACAGTTAACGATGGGACTTCCAGGTTCAAGGATTCGTCATCGCCTGACATATCCAAAAGGTAAACTTTTCAATAATATAAACGTGCCCTGGATCCTTTGACTCAAAAATTACATTAATAAAATTACGTCAGTGGACTTCCTTCGTATCAGAGAAATTACAATATATATAGATAAAACTTGAGCTTAAAAATATAACAAATTGAATTAAAACCGCAAAAACCCAATACCTGGTTATTAAGGAGGGCTGTTTGTAAATTTTCCCTGCACACAACCTTAGGTTTAGTCTTAGGCTTAGATTTACGACAACGCTTTGCTATGTTGCAAGGCCTAATTCTCAACGTTAAATGTGGTGTGAATAGTGCGCACGAGCCTGAGAATCGTATTATTCCAGGTATACATTGCCTTTAGGTTGCGAAGTGCCAAAAGTACCAACTTTTGATTTTGTTCCTTTTGTATATGAGCATGGCTTTGGCGCCCCTGCATTAGATCCGCCAGTGTCCCCAGGGTCCAAAAATTAAAACAATTCTAGTGTTTCGAGTGAGTATAAAAACCTTGTTCAATTATTGTTTTAACAGACCGGGCCCGTAGCCAAGGGATGGCAGAGTGGCTCAACCGACCCTGGAAAAATTTTAGCCCACCCTAGAAGATTTTCAATGTCGCTTGGTAAGTCATTGAAAACCCTTGAATGCTCATCCTGAAACATTTTCGGCTCCTGTCCCTAGGAAGGTGAGCTGGCTACACTCATGAAACGCATACGAGCGTATAACATTTTACAAACTGCACTGTAAAATGCAAAACCACAGTAAAAATTGACAATCATACTCACTCACCCCAATACAGATTGAGACACAGAGAGAGAGACAGAGTTCATCAAACACTGTGAATTCAACAAAAAAATTGAAAAAATATTTTAAATTTAAGAGTATACTTAACGGGGCCGTAGCTAAATAGGGGCCAGGGGGGCTCAGCCCCCCCTGGAAACATCCCCCCTGGAATATTTTCAGCCTTGCTTGTAAATCATTGAAAACGTTTAAATGTCCCTCGTCGTGAAAAAATGTTTAGCCACCCCTAGCAAGGTGAGCTGGCTACGGGCCTGATACTCAACAGAATCAAAAATTATTCAAAAAACACGACAGTAAATCCGAGGCTGAAGTATGTCGAATAGACTGACTCCGAAATATATCAAGAGTCAAGGAACAAGATACTCGTACAGGCTGTAGGGAACGGTGTTACATAATTTTTCACTCGCCCGTTCGTTGGCACCGTCCTGAAATGAAAATCATTGGTTAGGTTCTGGTTCAAAAAATACTGTAAATTTGTATTTGAAGGGTCAAATCATTTGGTTGTAATGTCATACAAGTAGTTTTAGGAGCTAGAAAGTCGATTTCTAAGCTGAAATTTTAGGCTGAGGTATTACGCAATACATAATTGAATGTATGGAGGCGTTAAAGTATCGAAAGATATATCCCACGGTGTTAATTTCGAAAATGCATGCAGCCCCTTCAATGTGTTTACGGTCCTTGCACGTAGCCTGTTTTGAGTCTCTATGTTATTGGCTGGGTGCGACCGGATAATGGTTTACCAGATACCGGAACCGGATACGGATATTAAATTTCTTACCGGAACAGGAAACCGATACGGGATATTGTGTTTATATATGTTAGAATAATTTATTTTTTTCGCTGTATTTTTAGCGTGCTCAAATTTGTCGTCAGTTATATAGTTGATAATTGCTGCGGATAAACTGAAATTATTTAATGCAAAAATGCGTTTAAATCTCGCTTGCTTGCATAACATAAAAGTAGCTGAAAACGTATCAAAACTTGAACTTCTTGGCTAAATCGCAAGCAAGATATTATTGACGATCACCTGTAAAAAGCAGTTTTATGATATTCGGCACCACAATCGTAAATATCCTGTATCCGGTAGCTTTATACCGGATACCGGAACCGAATACAGATATCCGTTTTTGCCGAATATTACACCAGAACCAGATATCCGGTCGCAGCCTGGTTATTGGTGAAATAAACTTTTTCGAAAGCTATTAGGGGTGCAAGGACCGCTTGCCAGGGATGGGCACCGAAATTTTTATCTTCAGACATCACAAACTACAACAATACAGCGGTACATTTGCTGAATCCTCGACTTCTGGTTCGGTTCGAAACTACCAAGACTAAAGACACCGAGACCGAGACAGAGACCGCCAACTACCGAGACTTGCCTTGTCCCTTCGCTATAATTCTTGGGTTCTTGTAGTCCTTGCCAAAGCCTTTGTCTAGGTCTAAGCTTTAACTTCAAACGTGGGGACACTGTAAAATAGACCCTGTGAAATTGTGGCCAACCACAACACGACTGATATTCAAGTAAAGAATTCAAAAAGAAATATACTTTCAACATATACAAAATATACCTAGTTAGGACGTGCCTATATATATTCACAGAACCTAATAGAACTTACTAAAAAGTAACAATGTAGTTGCCAGCGAAAAATAATCAGGGGCAATGGCGGATGCATGGGGAGGCCACCCCGGCCGTGCCCCCCCCCCCCCCCAACAGCATCTCGACAAAAATTATATAGCAATTTTGTGACAATATAACGTGGTGTGTGTGTGGGTCAAAAATAAGTTTATTGCCTGTGAAATTTTGCCCCCCCCCATTTTGAATCCTGGATCCGCCACTGACCAGGGGGAGATTGGGAGCCTAGAGCCCACAATTCGGGCCATGCTTATTCGGTCAAACAGGCGTTAGATTTCAACTTAGTTACAAATAAGAAAAAATAGTATTATTGCGTCACAGCGACTGGTAAAATTGAAGGAACAGCAACAAGTAAGCCTAAAAGTCAATAATTCTGTTAGCGACAATGAAGATTGCGTGGCTCACGTACACTTTTAATATAAGCTTATGTGTAAGCTTAAAATAAGCTTAAGACTATTTGTAATAAACCTAAACCTAAGCTTATGCCTAAGCTGAACCGTAAGCTTAAGGGTGGCGTTTTACTTGTCGTGTGGCGACGTGCTGCGCCTTCCATGACTGCCAGTCAATATCCAGTATCGGACGTGAGTCGGGTTCGATACTAAACTGTGACGGACGGCGTCGGACGTCATCAAAAGCATAGAATTAACCTTACCCTAAGCCTAAAAGGTACCAGAATGTGAAATTTCGGAAACTGTGGGGTGAAAGTGTACAAGAACAAGAGTCGATGGTGTTTAATACAAACGACACACAACGTAAACAAGCAGAAATATTCTAAGATAACAATGCAAATCTTGCGCGGTAGCTATGGTTAAGCTGCATACTACGTCTTAACAGAATACCCTTAAACAGAAGGCATTTTTGTAGTTGTCCCCACTAGCGGATCCAAAAGAGGGGCAGGGGAAGCGGACGCTCCCCATCGGAATATTTTTTGTGTTGAAATGGTAAGGTCCCTACGTTACAATTTTTCCCTCAGAAAAAATTTTTTCCAAAAACGATTTTTCTCGCAGATTTTTTGTATTATAAAATCGTAAAATCCTGTCTTACAACTTTTTTACAATTTTTTGCGCAGAATTTTCTGTGATAAAATGGTAAGGTCCCTACCTTACAATTTTTTGCCGCCACAAATTTTTTTGTGATAAAATGGTAAGGTCCCTACCTTACAAGTTTTGCGTTTCATAACATTTGCCAGCCAGCCCCTCCGTCCGAAATTTTTGCATCCGCATCTGGTTGCACCCACAGTGTAAAAGTTTCCACCGCCACTACAAATTCGTTTTCAGGAGGGTACCGCCTTCCTGAACCCTTTGAGATTTGGAACGCCAAAACAGTTCAAAACTGTTTCAGTAATTATAACTTTTTCAACGAAAAACATAACGCAAAACTGACGAACAATTTTAGCACTAGAAACTAGTTTTTAAAACAGGAAAACAAAACATTTTTATGTTACACGTCAAAAAGTTCCATCCGCCCTCATTCGAGTAGTGGCGTACGGAAACGACAAAACTGCCAAAAACAATACAACGAGACGGAAGTGGGGGTATTAGATACAATTTTTTTGTCTTTACTCTTGCCCTCCAAATCGTTAGCAATAGTTTAATAAAAGTTTCTTGATTTGACTGTAATAATAAATATTGATTCCGGTCTGCAACGGCTTGTCCCGCTGGTATCTGACGTCCCTGGCGTAAAAACACCGCCTTATTAAACTATCTTTACCGGTTTGTGAAATTTTATTGTTTAGAACCAAATAAAGATAGTTTTCATTAAGGCAGTGTCCTTACATAAGTATGAATAAAGATTAGGGGGCGCAGCCACCTTGCGCTCAGAATGGGTACGACCCAGGCGTCAAAACGCGTGTTGTTATAACAAAATTAATCACAGCTTTTACAAGCTGTGTTACGGTTTTGTTATCAGAAAAATACTAAATAATTTGTGTTTGACAAAAGTGATTAGCAAAAAATGCAACGAAATCGCATCATAATGACAATGCTAGCTTGGGTCTGGTAACCATGTCCACATAGTTTCGGAAATTTTGACATTTTGGCACTAGCGAATATAGACGGGGGGCGTACGCCCCCCTCATAAATTTTTTGTGATAAAATGGTGAGGTCTCTACTTAACAATTATTCCCCCCTCAGAAAATTTTCTTGTAAAAAAACTTGAGAATTTGTTGCAATAAAATGGTAAACCTTACAATTTCCGCCCCTCAAATAATTTTTCGTGATAAAACATTAAGGTCCCTACCTTACAATTTTTGCGTTTCATAACATTTGCCAACCCGCCTCCCCCAAGTCAGAAATTTTTGGATCCGCCCCTGCAGTTTGGCATAACATAATAGCTAAGGCATAAGCGGGGAAAATCTACAAGTGTCGGCAAGTTGTTTTTGAACTGTTGTGTGTATGGTGGACTCACCATACAGACAGAATACTTTACAAACCCTCTCCCCCTTGCGCAAAGCGGCCCACGTAAACAGCAGGGGCGGAACGTTTTTCAGTGGGACTAGAATAGAGTAAGCTTGAGCTTTAGACTAATTTTTTTGCTTGGCTTAAGCTTAGGCTTATTCTCAGGAAAATGCTCATTCTTACGCTTGGACTTAGACTTAGGCTTAGGCTTTGGAATATGCTTATAATACTGTTCCACCCCTGTTCTTTACATAGGCCCGCAAAGCCATGAAATTTAATTTTTTGAGGGATGATGACGAATTGTGTGAGCATTCATAAAACATTTGGCAAGGTAGTTAAAATAATATTTAATTTGTAAATTTTAGCAAATATCTGTAAAATGTTGTCGAAAAAAATTTATTTTACACTTCACGAAATCGTGGTAATTTCTTACTCAAAATTGTACCAAAAATTAAAACAAAACATACCGAACGATGCATTTTTCTTGTGGTAAACTACGGAAAAATTTCACTACAAAAATTGCCGGAAACTTCTGCGGGTCGAAAAGGCACACCTTCAACTGCAAATATCCGTTGAATTAAACGTATATTTGTCTTGTGTCAATAGCATAAGCGTTAATGCAAGGTTATACTTAGGAACGTACTTTCAAAATTTAAGTACACGTTAAAGTTTCGGATACGAATAACTTGGTCCTGGAGTTATTTTTGCGCTACAATTAGGGATAATTGAGCGAAGCGAAACTCCGAGCGAAGCTCGGAATTTCGCGAAGTGTTTTATGTTTTGTACTTGGGGGTCGAAAGGTGGATGTCCGTCTGTCCGTCTGTCCGCCTGTCCGTCCGAAAAGAATCTCAGGAACGGCTGAACCGATTGTGATAAACTTTTTTGTTTGAAAGCCAATTATTCTAGGGTGTTAACCTCGCATTGGGGTTTGAAAATTTTAAGCCGTTTATTAGCTACAGGCTAATTTGCATAATTAATTAAGCCTAAATTTGGACTTTCCACAATATTTCACTAATTATTACAGTTAGAAGCAATCTAATTTTAGCATTAAAGGGTTTTTGGGTGCGAGCAATCTGCGTGGACTGTTTACAAATCTCCAAAACGGATAATTGAGCAGTTAGTAAACAGATAATTTGCATATTAGCATAGTTTATAAGCCTAAATTAGGACTTTTTACATTATTTCACTAATTATTAAGGTTAAAAGCAATATAATTTCAGCATTAAAGGGTTTTTAGGTGCGAGGAATTTGAATAATTTGTTTACAAACCTCCAAAACCGATAATTGAATAGTTAGCTAATAGCTACTTTGCATACTAGCTTAATTGACCAGACAAAATTAGGACTTTTTAAATTATTTCAATAACTTTAAGGTTAAAAGCAATATATTTCAGCACTAAAGGGTTTTTAGGTGCGAGGAATCTGAATAAATTGTTTGCAAATGTCTAAAACCAATAATTGAGTGGTTAGCTAATAGATAATTTGCATATAAGCATAGTTGATAAGCCTAAATTAGGCATTTTTACAATGTTTCACTAATTATTACGGTTACAAGCAATCTAATTTCAGCAATAATGGGTTTTCGGGTGCGAGGAATCTAAATAAATTGTCTACAAACCTTTAAAGGCGATTATCGAATAGTTAGCTAATAAATAATTTGCATATTTGCTTAATTGACCAGACAAAATTAGGACTTTTTAAATTATTCCAATAATTATTAGGGTGGCTGAACGGTTTTTGCGTTCCATGAATTTGAGGAAATTGTTTACAAACCTCCAAACTCGATAAATGAATAGTTAGCTAATAACTACTTTGCATATTACCTTAATTGCTTACGTGTGTTCGAGCTTCACTCAATAAATGTAGTCCCACTACGACTGGTTGACATTTATGGACTCTAATTAGGGTTAAGGACTCTATCCGCTTACGAACTCTTATTAGGGATACGGAGTCCTATTGATTGGGACTCAAAATGGGGACTCTCCCCCTCTTATTACACCTCTCTTATTCGGGTCACTATAGTATGAGGTATCACAGGGTGGTAGTCGTCCTCCGCTCCGCGCAGGATTTCTGGTACAAGTTCTGCCGGTGGTTCCAAATATTTCACCAGTAAAATCTGTTGTATTTTTCACAGAAGTTATGCATTTCGAAAAGTTAATCTGTAACTTTGAGATAATTTCAGTTATTTTAATTACCAATATTTCTCTAAAAGAAAGTTCAAAGCTAAAATTCTTACCAAAATTTTGTTGGTTGACCTTCGGCTCTGATTTTCCGCACCCACGTCACTGTTGGCAGCAGGGTAACAGTAGAGGATGAAAAATAAACACCTATATACATATATGACTATATATATCAGGATGCAACCGGAGTTCCGGTTCCGGCTTTTCTCACCTTCCTACTCCGGTAGCAATAAATTGTAATGCAACTTCAACAATAACATGCGTACATCAGGTGACTTTTGAGGGAGTAGTGTCACGGGCACTGAAGCCAAAAAAGCTTCAGTATCCTGAACGTTGAAGCCAAAAAGCTTTAGTGTCCTGGACATTGAAGCATTTTTGGCTTCAATCAAATACAGACGAGTAAGTCTGGCAATACTAACAACAGCTCGTTTCAATAATACGTCGTCAAACAGCCAGTTTGAGTATACTTTAAACCTACGATACATTTCGTATTTTATTTCGTTCAAAATGTTCAAAATAAGCATGATTCATGAGGTAAAAATGCGACAGCGTTTGACGTTCAGATTTAAATTTAAAATTTAAAAAACTCAATTTACAACGATTGAACTGTTTTCACTGGATGATGTTTATTGTGCTGAATAAATTTTTTCATATTCAAGCTTTAAGTTTCTGGAAATTATACAATTTAATCGTGTACCTGTTTGTATGAAGCGGCGTATTCGGACAAGGGGGGGGGCAGGGGAACGGTGTGACAGCCCTGCGCAATTACGAAAATGCTGATAGCTATTAAGTGATTTTTATACATTCACATCTATGCTTGTTCAACGGTTTAGTACTGTATTAAACCAGTTGTGTAGGAACTCCTAATTTGAATATTCGAGGTTAATTTAAATCTATATATTAAAGCTGGAACAACCCACATACGTATTTTGGGCAGCGTTCCAACAGATTCTGTTTACGTTACGTATTCAAATTAAGAGTATGCATAGATAATACCTATTGTTTCGGATGTGTTCATTTGTCTGCAAAGCGTTACAGCTTTTCAAAACAAGAGTCATATACAGTGCATTCACTCTGACCATATCATGGCTTGCAGAAATATGCGACGGTGGAACAATTGTCAGATGATTTACCCAGCAAGTTGTCTTGTGTCTGGGGTACAGACAAAATAAATTGTGTTGAAAATTGAAGACTCTTGCTTTCTTAAATTTTCAAAACATTAACGTCTTGTATTTCAGACATTAATAGCATTAAACAGCTCAGAAATTCATGTCTTAAATGGTTAAACAAAAAAGTCTTATATTAAATCAAATCATTATTTGCAATAAATAAGACTTAAATTTCTTCCTTTCAAGAAATTGTAGGCTTTTATATTCAAGAGTTCAACTTCTGATTTTAATGTATGCAAAAAAATTGCTTCGTTTATGTTATTAAGAGAGTCTATAAATAATCGAACTTCAAAGATATTTCGGGTTGAGCTCCAGACTCCCCCAATTTAAGTTAAAGTTTTGGAGGTATCTTAGATTGTAAAATTTGAGAATTTGGATGACCATAACCCCCAATTTTGAATGAGATTTCTCGCGGAAATCTTGTTTCTAAGACATATATATCTTAAATATCAGCAAAACAAGTCGTTTATTTCAGACATATTTGACTTATATTTCAGACATATTTGTCTTGTATTTCAAAAATATTTCTCTTAATTGTTCATCAAACACTCTTAAATTTAAGATATTTACGTGTTAAAAACTTCAGACACAGTTTTCTGAAATTTTTCAGAAAGTAAATGTCTTGCATTCAAGACATATGTCTGGAGTCTAGATTAAGACATAATTGTCTTGACTTTAAGAAAATATTTCTTAAATATCAGAAAATGTTTTTTGTGTGTATAGGTACGTCCAAAAATCACCGCATCCGATGAATCACAAAATCGTTAGCATATGCAATCTTCTACGGATCGCGAAGATTTAAATTTACGCAGACATATTTTTAAAATTACAGCTTAAAATTTACAGTGTGCGTACATAACCGTTCAACCAGGATTGAAAGAACTCCACCCTCAAGCTAAAACACAAATTCACTTTGCTTTGCCTAAAAACTGATCAATTTGCTAAAACGCCTAAAATTTCTCCACCCGTAACGAGAAAATTACGATAATAACTACGATTGAGCCTAATGCCTACAGAAGCTTAAACTAATCAATTAAGGGAAGCCAGAAAAAGGCATCGGGACGAGCCAAAGTTTGATGATAAATACTTACCCATTTAAACGCTATAATATTCGCTGTCGTTTAAACTTTTTAAACACAGCTCAACTCAAGAATGTTTCATGTGAAAAAAAGATAATTGTAAAAAGCAAATAATGAATGAAAAAGCAATTAATAATGAACTTTGAAAAATAGCAATGTGAATATTTAGAGATTGCACCTACTTTATTGATAAGTTCTCAAATATATATATTTATATATATATTTATATATATTTATATATATTATATTATGTGCTAAGGCGTAGGCTTATGCTCAAAACTACACATAGGCTAAAGTAAAAGGGTTGCGCTATACTTGACGTCCGGCGCCGTCCGCCTCCTGTACAGCGTCGTCCGTCACCCGCACGGCACCGCCAGCGCCGTCCGTCACCATACATTATCGTACGTGAGTTATTTGCGTACGATACCGCACGATGACGTACGGCGCAGCATGGTGACGGACGGATGGCGCCGTGCATTGACGGCCGACACCGGACGGTACCGTGCGGGTGACGGACGGCGCCGCACGTCAAAAAATATAGAGAAATCCTTAGGGCCCATATTCACAAATGTGTATAGCAACTATTATCTGTTAGTAATAAGTTTTCTAACTCACTAACTGTTGCAGTTGTTGAACTCAAAATCGGTACAGGAGCAGAGCAAATACTACGCAAAAGATGTTGTGAAAATTAAGCCTCAGCATTTACTGGTTTGAAAGTTACAAGACCTATCACCAACCGATGATAGGTTCTAGACACATTTGAGAATATGAGCCTTGAATTAAATTTAGGATTATTCTGTCCGAGGTTTATGCTTTGGTGCAGGTCTTTTATGTGTGGGCGGACCTTATGTTTTATAACTAAAAAAGTACGTTTACTTCAAGTAATCAAGACGTAGGGACTTAAACAAACCCTGTTTCTGAATAAACTTCCGGGTTACCGAATATCCATTTCGTCAGCCTGCAATTGTGAATTGGATCACATGTTCCCGTTGCCAACGTCTAATAAACGCTACGAAACTTAGCCTTTCTAATACTTAAGGCGACGCTATACTTTTGATGACATCCGGTGACGTCCGTCACCCGTACGCGCCATTCGGCCCCGTCCGTCGCAATCCGGTGTCGTCCATCACCATGTAGTAATACCGTATAGTGACGGCTGCTGACGCACGGTGCCACACGGCGCCATACGTCAAGTATAGCGCCCAGCCTTAGACTACTTATAGTTAAACCCAGCGTTGACTTGAAAACGCGTAAGCTTACGCTTGGGAACATAAAATACAAGCAAAGCTTATTTTCTGATAGGGGGGCCTACAATAAATACCAAACAATTTATTTCTGTCAAATATTTTTGCTAAATAAGACTAAGATTTTACAAATATACAGCCATTTCCTTCTGTATGTTTTTTAATAGAAAAAGTCTTTTGTGTAGGATTCAACGTTTTGATAAAAAATTGTCGTCTTGGATTCAATAGCCTTTGCCGTCTATATATCAGCAAAGGTACTGTTGATAAAATATGATAAAATATCTAGTAAGGTTCGTCCCTACCTTACAATTTTTCCCTGTCAAGTAAGGTTCGTCCCTGCCTTACAATTTTTCCCTGTCACGTAAGGTTCGTCCCTACCTTACAATTTTTCCCTGTCACGTAAGGTTCGTCCCTACCTTACAATTTTTCCCTGTCAAGTAGAGGTTCGTCCCTACCTTACAATTTTTCCCTGTCACGTAAGGTTCGTCCCTACCTTACAATTTTTCCCTGTCAAGTAAGGTTCGTCCCTACCTTACAATTTTTCCCTGTCACAAAATTGGCACATATATTGCATTACAGTAAAAATTGTGTTCCATAACTTTTACACCAGTCCGCAACCCGTCAGAAATTTTCGGATCCGCCACCTACATAAATGAGACAAAATTTTAAGATACCGGTTTGACGACACATTCGGCGTCCGTTTGGCCCATAAGTTAGACAGATAATACGTAATGTTTTTAGTGAAAAAACAATATTTACTAAAAAAATAACAACAAATATCTAAAAAATACTAACAAATAAGACATAAAATACGGATATGCAACAGTACGTTCAGTTTGAAATGTTTCCAGCACAACTCAGTTGTTGAGAGTATTTTATATATTTTTTGTTGAAATAATAATTATTATTTACTAAAATATAGTACATTCTATTTTATTTCAAAACTGTGTCAATAGTATACAAATTCATATTTATACCTGGGTAAATATACAAGAGCGTGAGGAGAGGGTGAGACTGAAGGGCAAGAGCAGCCACCCCCACACTCCATTTGGGGACGCCACCGCCAGAGGGGCCCCCACTCTAACCGGTTGATACAAAAACCGCCGAAGTTACAAAATGCGTCTGACTTGTTGCTCAATTCGCTCCCGATTTTGAGGGCCCCCCATAAAGTTTGGAGGGAGCCGCCATCCCTGTCTGCTCGGGCACTGAGATTAGGTGAACGCACCCACTGATTACCAGATATAATATGTACTAGCCAGCCGAATTTGCGCAATGCACAAAAGTTAGCGAATGCACAACAATCTGTATGCAAATGTTCTTTTCACGGAACAATCACGTTTCTGTTCTTAGAAAACATTCTAAATAAAGTATTGTTGAAAAGTTGCCCAAAATACGTATGTGGAACATTTCAGCTTAAATCATATAAATATATAATGGTAAAACGTGCAAATGAGGCCGCCATTTTAGTACAGAAACATTAAAAATAGGAATAAAATTTTCCGGAGTGATTACGAAATTAAAAACAGGTGGGCTTTTTTTTAAACTAAAATTTAATCTCTAATTTCGTACACAAAAATTCTGCAATAAATTTCCATCCATGATATCCAAGCCAAAAAATCCTAAAAACTGCTACAAGACCGACCAGATATTCAAGAAAAACGCATTGTAAAATCTGTAGGCCAAAAATTTACTTAATATTTTAAAAGAAACCACCTCCAGGCCGTCTGAGGAACAAACAATAATCTAATTAACGTTTAAACTTCGCTGCTATGATCACTGCAGCATCTACAGCGGCAATGGAAATCCTTGTCCCATGTCTCCCAGGAGCCTACCCTAGAAATTTCTCCAACGTCCAAAGGCGTCAAATACGGAATATTTTTCTACCCCCCCCCCCCACCAGAAAATCTTGCTGGTCCCTCAACGAACAATTCCTGCTTGCAGGGGTAAATATGGCTTCTTTGGCCCATGTTACTTTAAGAGGCGTCCAGGTTTCAACTGGGTCTATAAAAGAGTAGGTTTAGATTCTAGAGTATATTTTTGCTTAGGCTTAGGCATAGGCTTAGGCTTAAGAACTCATTTTTGCTTAGGCTTAGGCATAGGCTTAGGCTTACGACTACGCTTAATCTACTGTTACACCCCTTAAAGTAACATTGGCCGCTTATTTTAAAACAGGATACAAAAGTAGTTTAAATGTATTTGCACAGAAGTTGATAATTAAACTATAATCCATATTCACACGTGCAAGTTTTTGCAGTTTCTTTTGCAGAATAAATATGCAGCTGTAATTTGCCTGCGAACAGTTTTGTACAAAAAACCGTTTCGCAAAACTTACAGCTGCGAGTTGCAGCTACAAATTCTCACTGCAAAAACGTTGTATTTACAAATAATGCCTATGTTCTGCTTCTTAGAGTATATGATTGCAATTAATTTTAGGCTGCTATTGCAATAATTGCAATAATACTGTAGTGACTCGAATACGAAGGGGACTGATATTTTGTTTTGACTCTCTAGAGGGTAACCCTGTAATACGGAAAAAGACTGTTTTTCCGTATGAACCGAGAGTCCGTCGATGCCGAACCGGTCCGTTCCAAAACGCAGCGGTGCAGTCTAGCGTTATGCCTTCCAGTCTATGGTCCACGGCCATATCGTGGACCGCCCGGCTTTTGCGGTTCAGTCCACATGGCTGCTTGTACCTCTAAGCTTTGTATCGTTAACCACGAAATCAAGACTTGAAACAAAATACAACCGGAAGCTTAAGTCAAGGGAAGAAATATAGAGCAACGATTTGACCCGGGGCTTTCAACCGGAATTAATAGGACGGATAAATAAATGAAATAAATTGGAAACAAAGATGCCCGTGTAAGGGTTAGAATGTCAACCCGGAAGAGACAACGTTTGCAGTTCTATAAGCACCATGATTGTGTGGTTGGGTCGAAATACCGAAATGCATACACTACAAAAAAATGATGAGTCAAATTGACTCTCTCCAAAATAGGATGTTCCTAACTACACAAGCTGAGTCGAAATTCGACTCCGTCACAGTCAAACGTGCGGCTCAGCGAGTCGAATTTTGACTCAGTTTGTGTAGTCAGGAAAAGCCTATTTCGGAGAGAGTCAATCTCACTCACCATTCTTTACAATGCAGTGTTCCTTGGAGTTGAAATCATTGGCTGTAATATGTTCAACTGTTTACAGTCCGTCACTTGATGACGGCTTGAAAAAATGGCTTGTGAAAAGTAGCCGAGTGGGGCGGCGGTCGGCGTAGGCCGACCCCCACTTTAATCTTGATGACTTGAGTAAACGAAATATACCGTTTAGGGTGGTGCTATGCTCGCCGCGCGTCGCCGCACGCCACCGTGCGGCACTGTAGTGTCATTTTAAAAAATGATCTTTCAGAAATGTGCAGTGCCGAACACCGCAATTGCTAAAATTGCGGCGATCGGCGGCACCGTCCGCCGCTGTGCGGCGTTGCACGGCGCAGAACACCGCCATAGCTATAATTGCAGCGATCGGCGGCACCGACCACCGCTGTGCGGCGATGCGCGGCACATAAAAGCATAGCGCAGAGCTTTTAGTCTGTTGTGCCCCATTATGCGTCAAATGCTTTCTGCCCATCCGGCGGCACAAGTCAGGCCCTTAGTCAGAATTTTCAATTGACCGGGCATCTTTAGGCAACTATCAGTTACAGTAAAACGTTCATCTTTTAAAGAATTCGCGAGAAAAGCGAGCAAGAAATAATTGTAAAAATGAAAAGTGTCCCAATGAAAATTTTTAGTTTTGCCTGAGGGTCGAAATTGCCGTTCTACCGTCAAATTCGCCAGATTTGAACTTATTTCAACTATTAAGAAAATCTCCCGAGCTGAAGCCAGCGAAAAGCTAAACATTGTTTCAGTATAAAATTATTTTGCACACAAAATGTTTCTTGGTTCATCGGCTGGAGGGGTCTTAAGCGTTAAACGCCGCCCCCCCTGGCTACGCGGCGAACCAACTGTGACAAACTATATATTAATCGCTTGCAAAAGACGTTAGGTTCAGGCAAAAAAAGTAGTGGCCAGGATAAACCCAAAATACACCCTGCGTGTGAAAATTTCGGTCACGTGATCTGCAACATAATAACAGCCTGCGAACCCTTGGGAAAAATTACACAACCCACCCGTACGATAAATAGCCAGCTGCATATGGCTAGAAACGTTTTGGGGGGTTACAAAATTTCACATCTCTAAAGTTTACCCATGAAAAATATGTTTTTAAATTCGTAATATTTTTCAGAAACAGCAATAAACAAACGCTGTTAACTCAAATATATTTTAGCGACAGCCAAAAAGTTCCCAATCGGGCAGTGTTGTGAAAGGGGGGTGGTGTCTGTTCTGGTTCGAGCCATGTTCGACTACGACTACCGGTACAGAAATGAAGACAAAAACCGGTTTAGTAATTTTCTAAATCCATCGACATCATATGACCTAAATATTTGTAGCACCGTTAGCCAAGTTTGACACGCGTGTCATGTTCGCTACAAACGGTTTTGTTGCGTCAGATGGTGCAACCGGGTGTAGCTACACCGTCTCGGATCGATAGGAAATTTTTAATACAAATACACAGTTTACAAATTGTTAAGATTTTGGATTAATTTCGTAATTCTTAATATTTCATTTTGAATATTTTCAGCGAATCTGTAACGAAAAATTGCGAGACATATACGTGATAGGTGGCTGGGTAAAAGGTCGATCCCGGGCAGATCTTTTTAGCGCGGGTATACGCGCCGGTAAGAAATTCAGATTTGCGCGGGTAAAGCGCAGGGATGGGTAAACAATATTTTCCGCTTTAAGCTGTAGATACTCTCGCATTTTTCGTTTTGTAATGCAAATTTTAGCCGTTTCGATATGGTTCATCTGTTATCGCGGCCTAAAATTTAAACTTAAACTTAACCTACGCGCAGTCAAGCATAATCCTAAGCCTACAATTTCTAAACTACCACAGGTCTGGAACGGGCCGTAACAGTAGTATAAGCATATTCCTTAAGCCTAAACGTATGAATAAGCCTACTTCCTAAGCCTAAGCCTAAGCCTAAGCAAAAAAATTTATTAAAAGCTTAAAATTGAATGTATTACAGTATTATAGCACCTCCGAAACCGATCCGGCCTTGTTTATATGGGCCAAAGTGCCAAAATCTTCGTGTCTCCCAGTGGAAAGATTCCTATGATTAATGATCAACATGGACTATTGCTTTATGGCGGGCGACTCTTACAGTATGGCTGCATGTCGGGGCAATGGCTATGACCTTATAAAAAATAAGATATTAGCTACGATTTTTAAAAGCTTAAATATTTCAACTTACCACCGGAAAATAAAGTTGCAGAAAGCAAAAATGACTGCAAAGGCCTGTAGAAAATCGCAAGAATTATATTCGCCAATAACACAGTATGAAAAGCGTTCACCACAAAGTTAACTAGAAAAAAATGCTCAGCACTTGAGCAAAAAGGGATATGTTTCATATTCCTATTAAAAGTGTGGTAAACTAGATCAGCACATTCGCTTGATGTAACCTGGAAAAGTATTAAGAAACAATAGCTGCCAAAATCATGCCAATTATTAATTTTTCTGAAACATCTTGCGGACAGCAAATCTATTTCTAACATTGAAGTTTTTGACAGGCTTTGTTAGCAATTTTCAGAAATTCCTTAGGGTCGCAGAGACATGGCTGAGGTATACCGCTCTTTGATTTTGCAAGTTAATCGATGTTGCCAGAATACGGTGCGATTTGTGAGCGTCAATAGTCGTGACTATGCAGTGAAACAGATAAATAACTCGGGTGGGAAATGCGCATTTATATAATTTGTTACTAAGGTAAAAAATCGAGTAAACTCAAAAGTCACTTATAAGTGGAGTCTTTTTTAAAGCATCAATTGCAATTGTTTTTCTGGTGGACTTCTGTTCAAGAAGTATCTAACAAAATTGGTCATCAAAACTCTAACAGCCATTATGTCGCCACACAATGCTCTTATGAAATTCAATTAACTATGGTAATACAAAGCCATAGGTAAATTTAATACGTTTTGTAGAGAACTTCAATATACGTTCATGGATTCCAAGCTACATCTGTCTACATTTCAGAAATAATTTCGCTTTGCATTCAAGAAAAGCATTGTTTCTTACAAAAAAATATTACAGAAATTTTGCTGTCCGCAATATGTTTCAGAAAAATTAATAATTGGCATGATTTTGGCAGCTATTGTTTCTTAATACTTTTCCAGGTTACATAAAGCGAATGTGCTGATCTAGTTTACCATACTTTAATAGGAATATGAAACATATCACTTTTTGCTCAAGTGCTGAGCATTTTTTCTAGTTTCAACCGCTTTACCAAGCTGCTGCATTAATCCATGGGGTGACATCGTCCGTTGCGGTTAAGCTAACCGTTTGTGTGAAAGCAACCCTTGGGCTGAAACCGACCGTTGAGGTGAAACCAGCCGTTAGGGTGAAACTAACCTCTGGGGCAAAATTAACCGCTGGGGTGAAACGAGCCGTTGGGGCAAAACCAACCGTTGGGGTGAAACCAACCGTTGGGGTGAAACCAACTGTTGGAGTGAAACCAACCGTTGGGATGAAACCGACCGTTGGGGTGAAACCAACCATTGGGGTGAAAAGAACCGTTGAGGAAAAACCAACCGTTGGGGTGAAACCAATCGTTGGGTTGAAACCAACCGTGGCGTGAAATCAACCGTTGGGTGAAATCAACCGTTGGGCTGAAACCAATCGTTGGGTTGAAACCAACCGTGGGGTGAAATCAACCGTTGGGTGAAACCAACCGTTGGGGTGAAACGGCCGCTGGGGTGAAACCGACCGTTGGGATGAAACCGACCGTTGGGGTGAAACCAATGGTTAGGGTGAAACCAATCGTTGGGGTGAAACCAATCGTTGGGGTGAAACCAACCGTTGGGGTAAAACCAACCGTTGGAGTGAAACCAACCGTTGCGGTCGACACCGACAA